>JAODKN010000035.1:23024794-23044612 GCA_026774425.1 Petrocephalus zakoni
GACCCTGTCTGACTTGCACTTACAATTATGATAAATATGAATTTTCCTAAGCACAAACTTTCACAAAGCAGCTGTGCAAACATCCTTTGGATATTTACTGTGTAAATCTCACTCGCTAACATTCACAATTAAGTTGTAACAAATAAGAAAAAATATTATTAACACTCCCAAGATCTAAATTTCCGTTCGTTCTTTCTGCTCTTTCCCAAAAGGAAATAAATAAATAAATAAATAAATAAATGACACCCAAAGTTCTTCCACCTGAAGTGCTGTTAAAATTCCAAGACGTGGCAGTGAACAAAAATAGCATCAGCACAGGCGAATGAACAGGCCACAACAACATAAAGATTCTTTGGCATTTCTGCCTCTGTTTGACACATTCCTTAGGCAGTCTGAGGACAAGTCTAGCGTTTCTTTACTTGACTACATACAATACGCAATGCCACAGATTAACAGGGTTTTACACTAATAAAAGAGGCCAGGCATGTGACAGAAGGCTCAGTGGCAGAGCTGGTCATCAATAATTCATGCCATAGTCTTAGATTTCTTACCAATTTACAGGCAGTGTTTTACCACTGAGAACCTGACATCCACAATAATAAATGATTCATGGCTGGTGGGCCATAACAAGTTTTTGTTATGTAGTGTAATGTTCACAACAAACCCACGTGTGATTTCGGTACTCACAAGTTGGACTAAGCACTTCAGGCAATTCTTATCAAATATTTCAAGCATGTCCTATACAAAGCGTTGCCTGAAAACAATAGATATGAAAACCGGGCAAAAGCATTTTTTCAACTTTAAATCTGCTGTATTATTGGCTTTAACTACCCAATATTAAAGTTTTACTTTTGGAGTATATGTAGGGTGACCAGATAATCCATGTCATCCATGACACTTTGAGTTACTTTAGGTTTTATATTATATATTATAACTACTTTAAACCTTAAAGGCTCCTGTGCTTGACTAAATCGTTATTGTATTTTTACTGGTTTGTTTCCTTGATTAAAAAACTCATCCAGCTGTGTCACATTAACATCAGTGGTAAATGCATGATTATAGGAGACTGCCCAATCAGCACGCAGCAAGAACACAGCGCCTAAGTGAAATTCAGCTCGTTTTAATTGAAATGGCAGTTTACAAATCCTGTCCGAGCTCAAAGTGTCTGGGATGACATGGATTATCTGGTCACCCTAAGTATATGTCACATGAGTGTAAGAAATTTGGTATATCGCACTACATTGCACACAACTTCTTATTAAATTTAAATATCTCCAAGCATGAGGCAAGAATGTTTAAAAATACACACCTTCACTTGTTTAATGTAAATCTCGGTAAACTGCAGTACAGCGCTGTTCAAAGAAGCATCTAGGCTACTGATTTAGCAAGTGGATTTTGCCTAAGGAAAGTCGGCTACCCATACAGCTATTTGGTTAATAGTAAACGAGCCAGATCAAAAATAAACTACTTTCAGGGGTGGTGGAATTCTCATTGGACTATGTATTGGGATCTTTACACAATTCAACTGATAACTTAATTCTAAATAAAAATTAGGATTATAGTTTTAGATTTGAAGTAGACTGCATGATTCCATTTAGGATCAAAACGTATTAGGACATTATCTTACCCCATAACCTCTATTATTGGTAAAAAGAAGAAGAAAAAAAAAATGAGAATGAAAACCGCTCTGCAGATGGGCAGATCTGGAAAGCTGCAGGATGTTCAATGAATTTTCATGTGATAAGCCTGACAAGCTGCACTAAATAAAAAAGTACTTTAATGCATCTTATCGGGGTCACAGTTGTAGACATTAATACAGTGTTCAACCATACCCACTGACAGATAATGGTACAGTCAGTCAGGGAATCGTAATTGGGGTCACAAAGCTGAAATAAGTTTAGAAATGTAGCTCTTACCATATGGCAAGTGACACACATAACTGCATCTGGCTATATCCAGGTGCGTACAGTAAAGCTATGGCATTGTTATCCAGGCGGTATTCAGTTGTTTCATGTCGTTATTTTTCACTTACTTGACTGCCAGCTCATAAACTTAAACTGTAGCAGATCATTTGAAAGTTTTGGGACCTAGCTAGTCACATATAATTGTAATTCTTGGCTATTCAAGCTTAACCAATTAGAGTGTACCAGTACATCCTCCCCAAGACTAACACCAACCTTCCTTGTAATGTATACAATTTTCATTTTTGGAACCAATTTAAAGTTCACATTAATGTTGATGCATAGATATAATAATAATAGCATTTGCATGAAAATTAATACTGAAAATTAATTTTCCACCACAATAAAGAACATATACTGTACTTTAGTCAACTATTCATGGAAAAAAACATTTTAATACACAATTTGTAATTACTTTTTTTGGAGAATCATAGTAACCCTTTTTTGTATTTGCTACACGTTGTATGTTTGAATAATTATTCATTGAAAATCCATTATAAATTCATTCCTAGATGTACCATTTTTTCTGGTTCATTTACAAGACCAAAATTCAAGTATATTCTCACATGTAACTATTAGGGGTGTAACAGTACAGTCTGTGTCATGAATTTTGGGCCAATGGTACGGTTTCGGTATCTTTATATTTAAAATGAAAATACAAACACATTATGTGCGGCGCAAAGCATGCCGGCTGCTGACCAACCCCACGGTGTCACATTATGTCAGGCGAATGTCGACGGTCTGTGGGATCACTGTTTACACAGCGTCGTATTGCGTATAGCTGAAATGACGTCGATTACTTTTGAAGTATGCGGCAACCTTTAACAACCTTTGACATTTAAATTCTAGCCTTACAAAATAATACAACTTATTTGTTTTTCTTTGTAAAAAAGTCTGTGCGTATGTACTGAACCTTCGGGGTGTACCGAACATTTCGATAATATAACATAAATCGTTACACCCCTAGTAAATACTAGATCGGGATTTGAAGGATATTTAAGAAATTGTTTAGGCTTTTCTTTATTGGATTTTGTGAAAAATATTTTGATGAGTTGTTCATACAGTTTTCAATGAATCTTGCCGATGAAGATTTACATTTTCAGACGGGCCCAGCTTCATGGGGGGGCAGGGTGGGCCTGGCCCATCCAATCACAAGGCTGGCCAAGAGGGGGAAGTGTATTTTTTATATATATATAATTGCCCAACCCCCCAAAAAAAGGCCCACCCTGTTACCGAGAGCTGGAGCCGGGCCCGTTTTCAGGTCCTTCGCTTACTTAATTCTAGAATAAATTCTTCTTTTGACATGCGTGGGTTTCTATGTTACTGAATGGACTAATTCAGATTTATATTCTATATAAAGGATATGAATGGGCTTTGGACACTGCTCTATAATGACAGTGACACATATCATTCTTTTATTAAAACATGTCAGTGAAAGACAAACTGAGCTCGTATTAACTCGGGAACATCCTCCTAATGAAGACTTATTGCAACTAATATTGGCTCCATTTATATGCACAAACAACTGTCTAGTGGAAACAATGCGAGTCCCACACACAGAATCATATTTCAGGATACACAACAAAGAGCCTTTAGTTAGTCTGTGACAGTGTATGGAGCTAACAATGCAAGCAGTAAATAACCATGCCCACTATCTATACTACTAAAAGACAAGAGTAAAATCATCAAATATAGCAAGCCATACTAAGTAGCTTGTGTGATTGCAGCCCTGTAATTGTGACGGTATCAGCTGTGTTTATTTATATAATCATGCACAGACTATTGAGTAAAAAATCGTGTGCATAAGAAAATTCATGAATGGCTTGTTCTATCCCAGAAAGCCTCTGTGACAAACACTGCCCTTTATGTTTGTGCTGCTCGCACCTCATCTGCAGAAACAGACTGCTCTCCCACCTCAGCCAAGGAGGACACAGAATCAGACCATCTATGATTGATGACTTGCCTCAACTGGCCTGGGCTCCCTTGCTGACAGACACTATCAACACAATACTTTTCACTGCTAATTGGGCTACATTGAAAGTCCCCTCATGGAAACCACAGACACCAGTTCATTTGGCCTGTGGGCCATGCTGTTTCTGGAAAGGGAAAAGGTGAAGTATCATCAAAGAAAACAAGGTGACACCCTCAACACCCACTTAACTTCATGCATGCGATGTAGAGGCAAATATTTTACTACTGCATAATACTAATATGCTAGGACATATTTTCTAGAAATGTATACATAACATTGTTTGCAAAATAAAGAATAAATGGAAAAATTAAAAATCTAAAAAAGGCATTATTTTTAAGTGCTTTCCCTCTGTGCAACATTTAAGTCAAATTTCATATCATCAGTTTTCCTTACTTCATGTTCTATCCAAGAAAGTGGATATGGCTGTGTACGTATAACAAAAATCACTTAGGTCCTGCTCTATTGCTTTCATGCCAATATGACATTAAAACCTACAACCTTCTGATCCAATTTTGAATCCAGTGCCAGGCTTACTGTACATGTTAGCAAAATAGAAGCAAGTATACCAGAGAAATCAATGTCAAAACCAATACAAGGTTCCTGTAAGGTACATTCAAACTTGCATAAAAGGTATACTAATAACAACTGGTACTGAAAACTAAATAAGACTTTGTAACAATTCAGAGCAATAATAAGCAAGTAACAATAAGAGATCAGCATCTCGAAATAACAGCAACTGTCAGATTAAACATCGCCAAGCTAAGCTCTTGACCATGGTTGATACAATTTGAAAAATTTGAAACCATTCTATCAGATCTAAAAAACAAATACAATGTAAGCACCAAGTGAGATCCCTCATTAACAGCTTGGGAGATTAGGAGAAGATAAACTGATCGTGCTTCCACTAAGAAAAGATGATCAGAGCTTGCAGCTCGGGTAAGGGAGGAACAGTTTGTGAGGGAACGCAAAGACATTCATAAACAGGAAGTAGCACGTACTGCCAAGTGAGAGGAGCACAAGCGAGCATTCTATGAGAGAAGGGCTCTGACTCATGGTGATGCCGGTCCAACACACGGAGGGACGAGAGCTGAAAGTATCTGTAACTCCAGTTTTATTTAAAGGAAGCTGGTGTTTTATAATAAGTAAAATCCAGGTACATGTACCATGACAGCATACAAGCCCTAAATGAAGTTCTCCATCTGTATATTGAGCTAATGATTTGATTTAGCTAAACGGTTTGCCATGTAGCAAAGGGTGGTAGAGATGTTGATCTAATATCTAAAAACTTGTTACTCTGTTGACACAGTCTTGAGGTTCGGAGAATAATAGAACAACAGTGCATTAATGCATGATTTCCCACCCCAGAAGTGAACACCACTGTGCAACAGTAGCATTGTGGATATTTATGGTTGTTGAAATTTTCTATTAAAAACAGATCACAATGACAAAAAAGGATGCTGTCCTTATAACTAAGTTATAACTAGTTAAGTTGTTAAATGGTAATTTCAAATAAAGCTAGTTATTTTGCTCTGCTAAATCTGAGCACTGATTAACATGTCCTTAATTATCACCACATAAATCAGAATAACTGCCCTATCACCACATAAATCAATAAAAGGCTATATATATTATATAATAAAGAGGACCACACCAATGTGAAATGTAAAATTTGTCACATTTTTTATCTTTACTAAAATGGAAAACAGATACGTTTTACATTTCACATAGCTTTTACAAACCAAAACAGAGACCTTTTCTTTGAAGATATTTCTTTCTGTAAGAGAACAGAATGCTTCTCTAACTTTCCAAAAACTCATTAAATTGGAATACCACGGGCAAACAAGCAAACAAAACAAAACGCGCCTGAAAAGAATAACACTCTTTCAGCGGCTACAGCACACAATCTCCTTCTTCTTTCAAAATGTTGCCCTTTGCAATAGGCACCTTAAATGTATAAAATGATGTAATGTCATTTTATCAGTGGAGTGTTGACTCGATGTGACTCTGTGTTTCAGTTTAAATAAAAACTTTTTATAAGAGAGATATAATACTTTTAGGGTATAGTGGAGTTCTCGCCGCAGGTTGTTTGACACGTTTGACCCTTGAATTTTCTCACTTTTAAATAGAGGGACCAATACCTTTTGGCTTAATGCCCCTCCTGCTGGAAGGAGAAAGTCATAAACATCAACAGCGGCAGGTCACAGTCTCCTTGAGAGACACTCGCTCTATTACCGGTGGCTTTCTGCGCTTGAGAATGCTCTCGCGTCTGGTGATTACCTCATTTCGATGTCCTGCCTGTCACACGCCAGCAGTCTGACATTTCTTTGGTCTGAACTCTTCCTCATTACTAAGGAATCCATGATGCACTCAATTAATTTGTACGAAACATGCTCCGAAACTTCCTAATTATCGTTAGGGAAATAATGGCATGGTGCAAAGGCGCAAAAAATGGGGAAAAAACGGTCATTCGTTAAAAAAAAAATGCTCCTCGCAAAAAGTGAATTAATTTGCTAAACATGATCCATTTTCAGTGTTACACTCAGTTAACCCTTCAGTCTTACAGTCTTTCCAGTTATTACCTGTAATTCCTATCAACCCCGTTGGATATTACAATGTGCCCGGGCCCTGTCCCCTTTCTTCGCTCACTACCGCTAATCTACCGTTTTCCTTTAAAAGCAGCGCCTGGTGCAGATTTATTCTGCGGCCCTCATTGTTTAATTATGTGAGGTCACTTCTTCACTGACAGAGAAAACTGCAGGAGACTCAGCATGTTACATTTCCAGGAGAGCCTCCGCTGCATATAGATTAGAGCTCTGCACTTAAGCAGTCATACGTCAGTGTTTTTTTAATGACTGAATGTAAAAGCCGTCCATGCAGCGCTTCCAAATGCTTCTGGGAGCCTATCTAGCTTACACAAGTTAATTCTAGTGGTAGTCTGACTTGAATAAAACATCCATCTATTAAAAGTTCATGAGACGTGTAATGGGCCACAGCTGCTTATAATGTAGGAGTTGCCAAAATCACAGTCTTTGTGGCATGTTCCTGGCATGGCTCATCACTATGGAAAGTGTTTCAGGGTTTCAACTTCAGCTCTGCTGCCACCCAAAATTTAGTTAGTTAGTTTAGTTAGTTATCAAGGCTAGTGGCAAGCAAACAAATATTTTTTCTCCCCAAGAAAAGTTATACGGATAGCCAGGAAGGTCAAGAAGATGAATCGTCGACCAGAATACAGTGGTGCAACCATCGTCAGTCATGCTAAACTAGTTAGCAAAAGACACCTGACCAAGAGTAGAGCAGAAAATGAGGCTTTTCAGTATCAGTACTGCATTATCATATACAATATTCTCAAATATTGATACCCCCTTCATTAACTCCAATGGTATCTATTTCAGTTTTGCCATTTATAGGTAAAATTAATGTTCCCAAATTTCACATCTTCTATACAAATAGAATATTAAACTGAAATTCGGACATTTTTCATATAACAGTTCTTAATCATCACTGAATAGGCCTTATGAGAATGCACTAATGCGCTGAGATATTACTAGGATAGAGATTACAAAGGAAAAAAAATAGCCAATGGAAAAATAAATTCAGTTTTATAATCCTTTTACACAACACAGAATAACAAATTAATAAATTAGTCACGTATTTGCACATTATTGTATTGTATAGACTTTATTATCTGCAGGACAACTACACACATTTTTGGAGTAATCAGTTTTCGTAAGGTAATTTGTACAATACCATTCTTTATGCCAGTGTTCTCTGCGTAAATGTCCATACTGTATTTACCATAATTTAAATAATTTATATAATTATATAAATATAAATAATTTATCCGACTTATTTGTATGTATATTCTGCATTTCTGTATCATCAAGGATTCTGAAATGTTTTCGGATTACGTAAATGCATAATTCCCTGAGGTTCTTCTTCTGGTTTCAACAACAATGATGGCATCTAAATATAAGAGAAACTGCTTCTACTAACAAACTACTAACATACTTCTGGCCAACTTTTATTTTTATAAGGTTACAGATTCCCTGTATATACACAGTTCAACTCCACTTTTAAATGAGGCTGATTCTTTATTTACTCCTGGCTAATTCATCATGTTCTGACAGGCACTGAAAGAAGCAGAAGCTTTTAGTAAATTACTTTCCACAGTTAAAATCAGCACCTCATCAGCAAAGAAATCAAGCAAAAGAAAAAAGCAAGTAAGTCTTAGGGAAACAAACCCTTTCCTTTTGTGGCCTGCTCTTTTCCTCTTTACTGTTACCCTCTAGAATTAATATAACTAATCAGAATGACGTGAAACAGGAATCATCATATGGCAAGCATTTCATAGAAAAATATTTGGCAGTCTGTACATTGGCTCCTTTATTTTCTGGTCTATAGAACTTACAAGTAACAATGTTATTCATCAGAATAATCATCCAACACTTATCTTAATATCTTACCCTATGTGAAACAATAATATCCATCTGTTTTAGGCAGACATAAATATTATATCATATTCAGGAATCTGGGCTGTCATAATAGGGTCCAGACATTCATGGTTTGCATGTAATTTAACAATAGAGTTCCTTTTAATTTGCCTACTGTCAACATGTAATACATTTAATAATAAAAATGACATTGAATATTACCTTCTCTGCCAAGAACTGCATCTATCAGATAGCTAAACAGTTCAACTTTGTAGTATCAGCAATGTACAAAATATTATTGATATGTTACTAAGTGGCTATCTATTGCTGTTAAGCCAAAAATTAACATCTAGACAAAACACACTTTGCAGTGAGAGAATAACATATATTAAAACAGTGATGTATATATATGTAAAAATGTCATGCCTACTGTGCTGTCTTAATGAATCCTTTCTGAACAGCTGAATGGCCAGAAGAGACTCAGATCATCTCACTCTGTTGAACCACCACTGTCAATATACTCACGGGTATCTGTGACATTTCGTTCAGTGGTATTACAAATGAGAACCAGCAATTACCAGTAAGCACTATAAGTAGCCTTTAAGGGATGAGCATTGGGACCCAGCAAATTAGGAGGCGCCGTTCCACAGATCTTATCATTTCCAGTGGTTGCATTATTACATATGCAAGTGTTGTGGTAGGTGCAGCATTACTGATGCTGATGCATGTTTTCAAAAAGATGGATATGGATTACTTTATTACAGCCATCAGCTAAGAAAACTGAATGATACAGTTATCAATTTTTGTCTTTTCCCACCTGATCTCACCTAATGACACTGTGGGAGCAGAAACCCATTGTTCCCAGGCCTTGCACTCTGCTCTGCACTTGACAGACGACGCACTGATGAAAATCAAAATTTCAACAAGCGGAGGATTTTCATTTATTTATTTATTTCCCCACAGCTAGACTGTCGTACTCGCTTGCTCAAAACAGGTGTTTAATGAACGAAAATGCATGGTGGCGGGCAAGGCATTATCTTGGGGGGAGGGCTGGCAGCTTTGCCTACAGTATTAATCTTCCCTTTATCGAGACAGTTGTGCACATATTCATGGGATTCCACGGTCTATAATTGTAAATATAAATTCCGAACTAACAATGAGCAGGAATGACATAGTCATCATGAAGTGAATAAACACATCCAGCGTGTGTGCAGTAAGCATCGGTCTCAGACTGAGCTGCGCAAAGATGAATTCTTCTGACTGATGACACATGATGGCCCTGCTAACCTCATTGTTATTGTGTGGCCCTGAACGGGACACAACAGCATTTGCAGATCTGGCACCCAGAAGAAACAAATAACACACAGTGCACCCTAATTCTCTAGGAATACATACGGCTGTAAAAACTGCATTTCTCAAATGTATAAATATAACATGCTTCACAAGATGATGTTGATGGGTATCATTATTATTATTATTATTAGTTATCCTGTTCGATGGCCGTCTTTTTTTTATTTTTTGGCATTTTAATAGTAAGATATGACCGGAGCAGTGCTTCATAAGCAAGCATTTTTACAAGAATTAATTCAGTTATATGCAAAGTTATATGTTGAGTTTTGTATGGTAACAATTATGTACATTTTTGCAACTTTAACCCCATTGTGGAGAATGTAAATCACAGGGCTCTGAAATGCACCAAAATACACCAAAAACATTATGCACAATTCAGGGATGGCCAACACTTCCACATAATGATAATCAGCTTTTAAAAACAAAATGTCATTATCACATTTCAACTGGCATTAACATAGGGGTGCAGGCTGTTTCCAAGATATTTTTGACTTAATTGGCTGAAGATTTCTTTCAGTGCGAAGTTGCACATTTTATATCCAGATACTTTACTGATGCAATTCAGGTTAAGTACCTTTCTCAAGGGTACTAGAGTACAGCTACTTCTATGACTTGAACCAATCACCTTTGGTATGAACGTCCTTGTCCTTAATTGCTGCACTGCTACCTGCTACTCAGCTGAAACCACTTGAAAGAAAAACCTTTTAGTAGCTGGTTTACAGTTATAAACGTTTAGATTGCACAAAACCTTAATTTTAAAGATTTCAACTCTAAACGTGATGAATGGTTTCTGACTGTAGAATGCAGTTGCCAGGCAGAAGCCATTAATTTCTTGTGCAGTGCCTCACCAACACAGCGCTGATAGTGTGACAAGAAGTTCTCAGGGCTTTTAATGTGTCCCAAAACCAATCTGCTAACATTTTTCTTCAAGGAATTCTGAACATGCCAGATTGATGAAGAGCCAAAGCTCTGTCACAACCTTCTGCAGACTGAGAAATGCTGCATGAGCCTGAGTACTACTGACTAAGAGAGTCGCAGATCGCAGGAGACATTATTCTTCAAAGCAGCACATGTATAGATGGCTGACAGTTTAGAGCGCTTGCAGGAGACCTCTGAAGATAACTTACGGCAGTAACATACAGTGGTGACTTAATAGAATGAGTGGACTCTGGCCCATGCCTGAAAAATGTGTGCGATTCTTATGAAGCCATTAAACACAATTAGTGGTCAAAGAGAAGCCTGGCAGCCATCTTTGTGGGCTGCTACAAAATATGTGCACATTTATTTTTTAAAAACACTGTAAAGTGATGGAGGGGCTCATAACTGCCAAGGCGTGGTGAAGTCATTTAAAATAAATGTTCTGTTTTCTCTCAGCCCCAGAACATTCACTCTTAGCCACACCCAGATGTAGGCCCATCTCTAATCTAGTTCTGGCTACTTGCATTTCTTCTTAAATGCCAACGCCATACACATTCTTAATTTTCCTCCAGTGATTAGTAACATACTCTCAGATTAATCTCAGCATCAGAGAGAGCTTTGTTCATAATACCTACAAAAAACTTGCTTTCCCAGGTTTCTACTTTGGTTTTTGTTCAGCCTCAAAATGAACCACGCACTCAGACCACACCACAAGGGGATGGATCCCTGAAAGGGTATAGCTACCCAGTGTCAATGTTCTAATCGGCTTGCGGAAGCTTCAGTATTAATCCCTGGTGTTAAAATCCCCTTATAACCCTTACCGTTCATAATGGATGCTGACAGTCCACACCCCTATATATAAGTAATATTTCTTTGTACTGCATTTCTTAGCTAAACTAAAATATCTCTTTTACAAGTGTCTCAGAAACATCCCTACCAGATGTTACAGGCGTTACTTCCTTGCTGGAGATTAAATGGGTTGTTCGTGAGAGCACTTGCAAAATCACTCCTGCACTTTAAGCAGCAACTATTAACTACTGTTCAACGCAGTGAATAAGTGAATAAGTGAGAGCTTATAGTAAGTTACAGGTCTAGATCAGACTCGTAAAATCAGCTTGTATTCCATCATGCCTTGTGACCCGTAGCAATGGCCAGGCTAATGTACTGCATCTAGTACGAGTACATTAACTACTACAGAGCCGCATGGTCTGTTTACTGGGGAAGTTCTGTACATTGTTTTTCTTTTTTTTTTGTCTGGGAAAATACTGCAAAACCCACACTCAGATATCAGCAAAATACGAAAGAAATATTTTAACTTTATTCTGCGATATATAATATACTAGGCCCTGAGATAATCTGAGATGTGATCAATTTCATTTTGAGACATTCTGAAACACTTGAAGATGCGATAAACATTATCTAAAATTCTGACATTGATTTTTTTAGAGCCAACTGCTGTGACTGTCAAAAAATATGAAAAATATCAGATAATGTCATATTGTGGGTCTGCTGTATGATATCATTCATCAACTAGGAAAAACCGACAAAAACCTCACACTCTATTAAAATTCTCTGGGCTGGTTATATAGTACAAATCAATAATCGTGATTTATCGAAACCTGAGTGATTTCAGCCTTATTCACATTTAGATGGCTTTGACCTTTGTAATCATCAGACCATTGCTATAAACCTCATAAGCAGTACTCCTGGAGCTTTTTTTATTATTATTTTACTGATTTGTTATCTGGGCATCACACCAAAACAAAAAAGGGCAAAACTGACCTAGGCAGATGAAGGCTTATATGTATATTATACATATTCAGTACATTTGATATCAAAATCTGCCTCATAGGTATCTGATAAGGAATGAAAGAAAATCTGAATCTGATCTGACAGAGATTTTGTTCTGAATTTCAGCTGATTTTTTCTTGGTCTGTGCTGCTGCTGTTATATGCCCTTTTTTATCTACAAATCTGTTAATTCTGGAATTCCTAAAGCTGCATACTAACTAGATCCCACTTCATTGGATTTCTAATCCGTACTCCGATTTTTTTCAGTGTACAGAAATCAGTCTTGGATTCCGGCACAATGAACTTCAGTGATGCTAATAACCATTTTGCAAGTGGCTGTGAACTGATTTACATTTCAAACATGCATTTTTGCAACAGGACAAGAAAAAAAAAAACATAATAATGAAATAAAAAGGGTGCCCGCTATGGAATTACTGAAAATAATACTTTTAAAAATACACAGACCATGAGAGATTGTAACAATGCTGCTTGTATAATAAATGGAATAAGAAGGTATGTAACTCTCTAAGGCCACTGGCTTCTATTATATCGAAAGCATTCTTATTAATGTTAGCTTAATTAAAATTACTAATACAACTGTTTCAGTGAAAGTTGCTTTGACAATTAAAAACTGTACTGCTGAATCTCTGCTAAAGGCAACAAGAAACAGCTATAGACACTTCTGTTGTCCAACAGCTATTTTGAGACCCAAATGATTCAGTGCCTCTCTCTGGTGTGCTTGTCTCTTCGGTGTCATCTGTGAAGTTACTTTACAAACTAAGATCAAACGCCTCTTATTTGATTGGCTTAATCAGCAAAGACAGTGGGGGGAGAAACGGAACAACAAAGTAGCATTGAGGTTCTAGGCCTTTACAGACAGAGCCAGCAAGTAGTTCTAGCAAAAAGTCACATTGTTCATTTCAGGAGCCCTGCAATTTGCACCAATTTTACTCATGTGTCATAGATGACTTTCCAAAAAAATCTGACTGATCCAGGGTATTGAGGGCTTAGGTTTGGGAGGGCTATGAATAATAAAATGACTTCATCCTTATAGTCCTCAAACTTACTAGTAAAGATACAAAATTACTCTTTTTTTTGTGGACTGAAGCACTGTCATCCCATTTCGAATGACTATATTCCATCAAGGGTACAGATAATTGCAGAATAATGACGGCACACAGTGCATTTATAAATCTCAATTGTCAACGGAATGAGTGCACCTTACCTATGCCAGAAAATTATATCATTATAAAAATTCACCAGGACCTTTTATTGTTCGAACAGGCACTCAGGGCAGCGTAACTGCTCAGACTTTCAGCACATGAATATGTTGAGGAAAATAATGAGAGATATCTTGTCAGACCATAATAAATATTGCATTCAGAGATATTTTATAGAGCCACCAGGGCTAACACAGGATAGATGCGGACATCTCCGGGCACTAAGTTACAGCAAATACCCACTGAAACTGTGTTCCGCTAGCACAGTTTGGGACCCTGTGCACATTTCCCCCTGAGGAGGGTCTTATGTGCCTTTGTGGCATGCATTTTTCTTTTAAATGTCAACGTTCTTCCCAAGCCGATGTCACCTTTACGGACGATTGTGAGAGAAGGTGCAGCTACTTCCTCTATAGTGCCTCTCAGGTGTAGCCTAACCCTTCTATTTAAAAAATGGATTTCAAGCGCCAGTGATTGTACATTTACAGAAGACAGCCAAATACTCAGAAAATCTGCATAATTCACAGGGCACTCATATACGTTCAGGGACTGGTTTCTGGCAGACGGATGGTAATAAGTCGTAAAATGGGAGCTGGATTTAAAAACGTTACTGAGGTCTTCTCCAAGGAACATACAAAAACTGAACTCCAAAAATAAATAGCTTACAAAACTCTACAGAACCCCTTTAAGACCATTAAACCTTATTAGAGTGGCAGCATTATAATACACAATTTGCAACTGACAAACCATTATTGCTGTAACGGGTCTAATCTCATTACTAATAGGAAGCACATCAGTTAAATTCCTATTCCACAGTGTCCTTGAGAACCAAGTGAATATGAAGACAGTAACATATATGTATATTAAGATATGGCACAAATACCCTTCACTGACAAAAGTTCTGACTTACTAAGCCGGTCTCTATATGCTTGCCAAAATATTCACGATGTCAGGGGCTCATTACCAACAGAATCAGTGACGTATAACGCCTCCTTCTGTTCAGAAGGGGCCGGAGGAAAGGCAGCCGCACTGCTACGGGGCCAAAAATGCCATTACACGTCTCAATTACCATCTACATAACAGTCTGGTTATTCAAAATCCACAACGGCGGCTCCTTCAATATCTGAAACAAAAACACAATTTAAGTTTCCTTATGAGGGAATTGTGCTAAATGGTTATGAGTAGAATAAAAATTATTATATTGCAAGTGTAACATACCAGGCTATAATGGAAAGCATTATTATATAACTGATGGAATTTAGCGTAATTTTGTGCTTTAAGGAAAATCTGGACGCCTTCTCTGAGTTATTATAATATCCAAATAAGTTCTCAGAAGTTATAGCTAGATGAACAGATTAACTGCAAACACATTATCACACAGATGGACCCATGGCGTAGGGTTTGTGACATCTTTTCTGGGGCAGCTGTGACATTACACAGGCCTCACGGGCTTAAACACAGACCCCCATTAACCACAGAGCAGCTTAACGTAACAGCTATGGGAATAATAGCTCTCTGCATACCTTTAACAAAATGCCTCACTTGTCCCTCAATACGGCCGCTGTAAACTGTGATTGCTGCTGGCACTCTAAGACAGTGGTGGATGTGAACATGAATGCATCTCCAGCAGACTTTCTGAACCGTTGACCCCAAATTCCCGCATAATGACGCACTGTTGTAGGAATGGCGCACACAGCTCACAATGCAAAGCGTGCCCTATCTCATCTCAGACAGGAACTTCTTTAGAGGAGCCAGGGCATCCAGGGCAGAGTGGAGATGCTTCAGCGTCATACAAGCAAGAACTCAGTCACACATTCATACTTTGACTATATCACCACTGTTGGTATGTTAATACGATGTTAAAAAGGAGTTCATTGTCACATAATACTGTATATTCTGTAAGTAAACAGTACAGCGCATAAGAAAAAGCCATCTGAAATCGTTAGCAGTATGAGGATCAGATCCAGTTTCTGCTGCCTCCCAACAGAAGTACCAATATTTTTCATGTTTCAGGTACACAAGTATGCAAGTTCTAACAAATGCTGTAATGCTTCAATTACAGATTATTTATTACTATGTGTGTCAGTACAATGTAACGAAAAATAAATAAGTTCAGTACATGATTCAACTAACAAACCATACGCCATCTACATTTTTTCCAAAGCACAGGACACACTGTTAAACATGTGCTGTCAAGGCTAGTGGGCCCATTCCCAAGGGAAGTAAAAAAGGAAAAGAAGAAACCTCCGTCTTTAAGTAGGTGTCTTTCTTGACACATGTACGGCACCTTTGGGGGTTCTTTCTGACGTGTATGCTATTAAGCACCAGCCGTGTCGCAGTCTAGGGCGTGTAGCGCAGCCTGGTAGCATACAAGTTAGGCAATGTTATTTACAGATCTTGAAATGCATTTGAGGACAATTTGCAGAACCATGACTTACAGATGGCAGACTCCTCAGGTAACCTAGCAAATTCTAAATGCATATTAAACACTGTCTGGATCAGAACATGTAGACCGTGTGGAGTAACAAACCTTTTGAAAAGCAGGAGTGTATTTTACTAGGGGTCCATAGACTGCAATTTCCACGGTAAGACAATTAGCTGCTGTATAACCTTTACCGAAGTCTTTGATGAAGCCTCGGCGACACCGAGATTCATCGGTCTTTGAACTGAAGGAATTTTTGCTGTAATGCTTGTTTGAATACACTTTGCTTTGTGAAGTGCTGCAGTCAGTCTCGAAATGTTAAAGCTATCCACCTGCCACACCTCATAAATTACAAGTTTCTAGCTGAAAACGATGTCAATGTAGCGGAGTGCACTGAATCACCTGTTAAATGTTGCAAGCATGACATACGACAGGCTAAAACGCGAAGGTAATTTTGAAATTAGGGAACTAGGCTTCCCGTTGAGTTTGACTAAATTACTCTTTGTCGTGACATCTGGATAAGACTGAAACGTAAACCAGCGTAAACTGTACTTATCCCGTAAGAGCAGATTGGCTCAATTATAACCGCCGAACAGGTGGCTGAACTTCGTAATCAATAGGACACTGAGGGTAATAGAGAAACCAAGCTAGGCCTCGGCTCACAGGGAGCAGGCATGAATATCTGAATATGCCAGTATTAATTATAGGCCGCTTTATTGGGTACTTCAGCGTACCATATGCGGGGTCCGACTGGCACGTGTAATAAAATGTGACAAAAGTTTCATTTGCTAATTCATTTTTAAGAAGCACACATGAAGGGCGGCCCTCTCAAAGCCACTTGGTACGATCGTCCTAAATCAGCCTCCGCTCTCGGCTTTATTTAATAATTTGGAAAGCAAGTCATCGCACCTGGCCCTTGAGCTGATACATCAAGTCCTAATTAAAATTTCTAGGACTGTTGGATCTCGAGGAGGAGGTTCAAATAGCCACCTTCCATGCTTTGAGCTCTGAGTCTGTTTTAGCGTTTCCTCCTTCTGCACATGAAGCTCAGAGCTACCTTCAATGAAGCTGTCTTTCCACTGTCAGGTATCACATTCATTAGGTCAAGCAGTACAGTGCAAAACATAACATGTTACCAAATATACTGAAGCTCTGACGGCTGATTATAACCATCAAATTGGGTAAATCACCTGATTTTCTTTCCTGTTTTGCAATAAGAGACCACCCAGTTCTTGCGATTTAACTAAACTAAAAGCATTTGCAAATATAATTTGCCATTACAATGCTAAAAAAGAAAATATATACGAAAAAGGAATTCAAAATTTTAGGAAATAATCCCTAAAATGGTTCCAGAACTCCTCCTGTGCCATCACAATAAGGCACTGATGATAATATGCATCCTTACTTATGAGCTGCATTTTCGACATTCCCAATGTTGACATAATTACAGAATGAGCTTTTATACAGGCTGCAATGTGAGCTCTCTCCCTCTCTCTCTCCCTCTCTCCCTCCCTCTCTCTCTCTCCATGTCAGTGGCATAATGTATGATGTCAGCTGGCATGTGTTGAGTCATAAAAGCACTGTTCCACAGAAGTTACCCATTCATTGCCCCACTGACCTCTGTCTTGGGGCTGTAACAGTGGCAGAATTAGCGAGCAAGTAACAGCCAAAGTATAATCCAAGACATACAAACATCTGACGATAGAGTTTGTGTCAGTGGTCAATCTGGATTGGCTAAAGAGATTTACAATTCACATGCAGATAGATGGGGCACATAACTTTATTTTAGTGCACGAAATGCACCAAGATCTTGTAGGATGCCGAAACCTCCTGGTTAGACTCCATCCACTGAACAAAATATGACAGAATTTGACGCGGTATGCCTGAATGGTTTCCACGGTGAACCATGTACAGTATAAGATGAGTGTACTGTAGCTTGGACATTTAGGCCTTATTGAGAAATACTACAGAGAATAAACTTATCAATTATTAGATGCACATGGAGAACCAATGTAATAACTTATAATATGGTTGTCCTCTGAGTATCTAAGCATTATCAAATAATACTATTATTTCTATATTTCATTACATATGTAGGCAAACATAGTCTGCTCTTATTGGTGCCTTGGCGATGAAAGAGAGACAGACAGAGAAAGACAAAGCGAGAGAGACAGACAGAGAGAGAAAAAGAGAGAGAGAGAGAGAGAGAGAGAGACAAAGAGAGATGTCACTGCTTGATCTTCGTTCTCGCCTGTGTCAGCCAGGGAGACACAGAGACTTTGTGGCTTGACAGGCAGGTATCACCTTAATTCCCATACTGTGAACTGAGAAACAGTTCAGGTTGCCTACTTCTATTATTCTCTTCCCTTAACTGAAAGAAAGTATTAAACTAGGTGAGCTTAAGAATGGAGATAAAGTGAACAAGGACTGAAATAAGAAACAATGTGCCTTTACAGACACTTGAACTTTAATGACATCCCATTCTTAATACATAGGCTTTAATATGGAGTTGGCCCACCCTTTGCAGCTATAACAACTTTAACTCTTCTGAGAAGGCTTTCCACAAGGTTTAAGAGTGTGTGTATGGGAATTTTTGACCATTCTTCCAGGAGAGCATTTCTGCACTGATGTTGGACGAGAAGGCCTGGCTCGCAGTCTCCGCTCTGATTCATCCCAAAGGTGTTCTATCAGGTTGAGGTCAGGGCTCTGTGCAGGCCAGTCAAGTTCCTCCACACCAAACTTGCTTATCCATGTCTTTATAGACCTTGCTTTGTGCACTAGTGCGCAGTCATGTTGGAACAGGATGGGGCCATCCCCAAACTGTCCCCACGAAGTTGAGAGCATGAAATTGTCCAAAATGGCTTTGTATGCTGAAGCATTAACCAGTAAAGGGCCCAGCCCATCCCTTGCAAAACACCCCTACCAAATGAGTTTATGAAAATGGGGTTCAAATGATCTTCATGTTGATGTAAAACTGCGATGTCTGCCAAAGTAAAGTGCCAAAGTGTGTCAGCTTAGCCATTTGAAAGCCTCCCGTAAAGTCGCCTCAGTACGTCTAGCGACCATCCAAGACACCCATGTATTTTTTGACTCGACCACTACCCCACCTCATACTGTATAACTAATTAATACCTCACTGACTTGTCTAAACTGATTTCATTAATTAATTAATCGAGCTGGATGTGAAATGTAATGAATACATGTCATGTCTGGGGTGCTCCTGAGGAGAGGCTTGGGAACTGAAGTGATGTTCATCTAGCCATCCAGCAAGATACCAGCACATTTTTGGAGGGCAGAGGAAATTGCTGATAGTTTTTGCTATGTTACTCTTAATTTGCATACATTCTAAGGCTAAACTGTAACTTCCAGATGCCCTATTGTTCAGTGACAAAACTTTCTCAGTCACCAATTTTTATGTGCCAGACCTTGCCAAAGTATTTGAAATGAAAGAATATTTTCTTATAACACAACAGTGACCTTTCTGACAGTCACATAATACTGGGAACACGAAACCCAAATTCTGTATATGCACAGTATATTCACGTCTGTGACCAAGGCAAATGGACTGTGGGTGCAGCACACCCTGAGCCACAGTCAAACCTCAGAAGCCCAATGCTGAGATACCAAGCGCTGAGAGATACCAATCGCTGAGAGGTACTGTACCAAGCGCTAAGAGATACCAAGCACTGTGAGATACCAAGTGTTGAGAGATACCAAGGGCTGAGAGATACCAATCGCTGAGAGATACCAATCGCTGA
>JAODKN010000035.1:23100065-23112764 GCA_026774425.1 Petrocephalus zakoni
AGTCACATCACTTAAAACAGGCCTAGGCTTATTGGAAAGGATATCCAGCCACATAGCTTAATACATGCTTAACTTGCGGTTACAGATATTGGAGAGTCAAATTTACTCAATTTCCTCAGGATCAGTGAAGCCTGGGTTTCAAATCATGCATTATCTCAACTTAAGACTTTATCACGGTTAATAATATTCATTTGCACTCCATTAAAGACATTAATTAGAGCGCTGACAGCAATGTATATGTCCTTTGGCACTTTACATGTGTGGGTCTAGCATTATTTGTCAACATGCTTTGAATAAGGTCCATATAGCCTATAAAGCAGTTTGTCTTTAAATAGCTTCTGAAAAGGGGCTGGTCTGTATTCAAAAAACATTATACAATGAAAAAATTATTTTCGTATCATGGACACACAAATGTAGGAAATGGGACAGAAATTGGAGAATGATTTCCAGACTTTCTGCAAGAAGCATTTTCCCTGACAGCTGACTGCAGCAAAAACAAAACACTGGCAAAGCGTCTCGGCCACTTATGTCGCTGCGCATTGGACTTCTTAGTGGTAAGAATCAGTTATGATACATTCTGAGAGTGAGTATTCCAGGCATTTTATAACGTGTTTGATGAAAAACTATTTGTATTAAATTCTTGAAATGGATCACTGATGACCTGTCGTCACCAAACTCTGCTCTCTTGCCCTTGAGATTCTAAACTACATCCCATAGAAAGTTGCCATGACCCATATTTTACAGTGTACTTCAGTCTGTCATCTTGTTCTGGGTCCAAAGACAAATTGCAGTGTGGAGTGAAATAGATTAAATCTATCAATGTATTCACTATAACAGTGGAGAGATATTGTAATATTTTACTAATAGAAATGTGTCTTGACCCTTTTGAGCCCATCCTATAATAGCCACACCTGTTCACGGTCCTTAACTTATCGTCATGTAAAATTTAAACAATGAGAAAGAAAATGAGAAACTTAGATAAACTTAGATAAGGAATATTGCTTGGCAGCACACATCAGCCTATGACATCACAGAAACAAACGTGATGCCAACCAATCATATGGTAGTCCATTAAGAATCGATAACCTATGCCTAGCAAATATAAAGCAAGGTTAGCTGAGTTAGCAGAGCATGCTATATCCTACTGTTTTGGTAATATTGTGGAAGCCATGAGCTTTTCCTCAGAGGAGGTCTGAAGTGTTGCTGAAGAGAGCGACAGCTCAGCAGCCATCTTCTTAAAAAGGGGATATTGTGGATAAACACAGTAAATAAAGACATTGCTGATGTGCTGGCACTTTCTGCAGTTTAAAGCCCGACCCACAGCAGTTTGATTCTGCGCATTGTAACGTATGTTGGAAACTTGCGCAAACCTGGAAATGATCCAAACGTATTTCCCCACTGGAAGCGTGGCCGGCCAACATACAGAATGCCAAAGCTTCCAGTCACAGCCCAGCAAGTAGGGTCTCCACTTTCAATCTGAAGAAAAAGGCAAAAATTACATTGCATTCTGGGTAAAAATGGGACACAAGATTTATTTTTCAACAAGGGATGGGTGGCAACCCTGGCAGCAACGTCAAAGCTGTTCCCAGGCAGCCAGAGAAAAAAGCCAACAACAAATCATATTGTCTGCATTCTATAGTGCAGGGGTGCCCACATGAACCCTTACAGCACAATACAAGCCAATACATTTATGGTGGTCGAATATGAAAAGAATGAAAAGATGAACATGAATAGAAGTCCACCTCCCATCCCACATGGATGTGGTACGTTTTTGGTTTCTCACTTGGTCCGGCTCCCTCACTCATTTTTTATATCCCTTTTTCAGTAGATATGAATTGCAAGGCTAGCTGGGTCACTTTGCTCGCTGGAGTTTTGCATTAGCCATCGTGTTTTCTGTGGGGTGATCCGTGTGATCTTCACGATACGTTAGAAGAGAAGGGATCTACGTAGTTGTTATTGTCACCTAATGTAACAAAATTGCACAATCTACCCGCACTACCTTTGTCATCTACTAGTCGATCTCGATCGACATATTGGGCACCCCCTGCTCTAGGGTTGTGTCCCAAGACAAAAGTATGATTTGTTCAATAAAATGATTCAGTTTTCAGTCCATTAAAATAGTTATGTTGTTATAGTGTTCTGAATATGTTGATGGGAAATTTTGAGGGACTTTTAAGTAAAAATCATTCCATGTGATAAAATATTTTGCTAAATAGCTCAGCCCTGTTTCACATGGAACAAGAACCAAACCGAATCCACTGGCAGAATCAGAGCACCAAAGCTTACATTACCTTTTTACTGAGAATAAATAAACCAAGACATGATCATTGGTGTACTTTACAAGTTCATAAAAGTTTTAGTAAAGACTACTTGACACAAACCTACTTGACACAAACACGTCACACATGAAATGTGGCAACCCTACACAGACCACCACAAAACCATTTCATGTTGCTCTTTTGGCGATGCACGTGTGTACGTTGCACGTGTGTGCGGTGGCAGGCATAGGAGACTCAGCAGACAAGGGGCCAGACAAATGTGCTCCCCAGGGGCCAGGAAGGGGTTTGTTACAAGGTGATGGTCCATTCAAGGTGGTCGTCCTCCACTAGCCACCTGCAGGAGCACACAGACATGGCTGGCTTCCCTTTTCCATCTCTCTGGCATTTTCCCAGCACGGGCTTTAGACCCAGCAAGAGACGACTGTCCCATCCCTGGTTGGGGCAATCATTAGTTGCCAGCCATGTCCCATTGGCTTTTGTTGAGGCCAATGGTGAGAAAACCACAGTTACTGCTACCCTGCGTGGTGCTGATTGCCCCCTACTAGTGCAGGGCACTTCCAAAACTGCCTCACAACATGGGGGCTGAAGGCCGTCGGTTCATATTCTGTGTGCCGTGCAGACTGATGCCACTGCTGGACCCATGAGCAAAGCCCTAAATCCATGCATGCTCCAGGCACACTGCACGCTGGCTGACCCCGTGCTTGGACCCCACAGTCTGCTCGCACCTTTATGTGCGTCGGTATCTCTAAGGAGAGCCAGACGGGATATGCGGAAAGAAGCATTTCAGTGTACCATTTCATTTCATGCTAAAAGGTAGTATGCACTAGGAAGGACACTGCATGCATGTGCTTTAAGATCCAGGTAGCCGGCAGTTGTTGAACATCAGCCTGGAAACTTTAACAGGAGCCCTGGAGCCAGGTGGCCCATGTCATCCCGTGGTCTTAAGGGATAAAAGGTAAGCCTACATGCGTGTCAGGGCAAAATTTTGTTTAATGCATTCCATTGGGTGGCTTTCTATCTTAAACACATTATATTGTCTTTCATAATGAAATTCTGCCACTTGCTGCAACAAGCCCAGGTTTTGTCAGACTCATGACAAACAAAGTGTATGATTCATTCAGTCACTATAACAAACTCGATTTTCAGGGAATGAAGGAATGGAAACAGGCTGCCTGTCAATGCAGTCCATTTATCACGGCATTTATGGTGCTGATTGTTTTGTATTTTGATTAAATGATTTGGATGCAAAGTTTTGTATTTTGCTCAGGGTTATTTATTACTGAATATGTATGTCAAGTCATCTGCCTTTTGTTTGTCATTATAAAAATTTTAGCATTTTTGCTTTCAGATTTTTGTAACCTGTATTAACAGTGTCTTTTGTCCGTTAGTTCGTCATCTGTAGGGTTCAATCTTTCTTTGTAACTGGATCGCTGCTCCAGAAGCCTGAAGTTGGACCTGTACGTAATTACATTGGTGATCATTGTTTTGCTGGTCACTTGATTGCATTTGCGGTACAGTTTAAGTGTCTGTGGATGTGTTCATCTCGCTCCTGTTTGGTGTTTTCGAGGAGATGCCTGCTGCTGTTTGTGGTTATGTTTGCCTTGTTTTCTGGCTAATTAGCAACGTTTCAGTGTACATATATTTTAGAAAATAAAAGATAAATGACATTTATACAGCCCTTAGGGAAGAACTCCCTAAATGTTTGGAAATACTGGAACAAATTCTATAAGAAGTCTTCTAATAATGTTAGAGAGATTAAGTGTTATTTCTGTTATATAATACTTATAATGCCATATTATACAACAAGTTTAATAAACCATAGATATGAACTATATATATAAAAAAAAATCTGGGTAACATAAAACGCAGTAATCTATGGCATTCTCTCCACTTCTCAGCCAGCAATGTGTTTTGCGCATACTGTTGCTGTTGCATTGGTATTGTGCAGGATACATATCAAATCCATGATAAGATGCAGATATCCTGAGCTCACGTAGGCTCCCTGTGTATTCCCGGAATGGGCAGGGGGGGTTGCGGAGGAATCGCTGTGCGTTATCTGCATTGGGCATAATGAGACTGTGGCACGGCCGTCCGGGGATTAGTGGGGTCATGGCAAAGGACAAGGGCAGAGAGGGCAAGCTAAGGGAAGGAACAGGAAGGCTCTTCGATTCCTTGCTTTCAGTCTCATTCCCTCGATATTGAAAATTAGAGACTTATGACATATTGGTTAATGAAAGTATTACCATCACGTTGAAGTTCCTTCAACGGGTTAATATTGATAACAAGGTTCTCCTTATTGCTGACTTCTGGTGACAAACCTGTTCATTTTTAAAACAAAATGTTCTTAGCCTCATTAATGCTTGACACACTTGGCTGTCTGTTATTAGCAGGTAAGTAGTAGATGAATTAAGTAACTGTGCTAATGAGTGAAAAACTCAATTATAAAATGAATGAACAAAAAAACCCTGTAAACTTCCAAATGGCACAGCTTTCATTGGTAAGTTTAGGTGATAATGTCTAACTGTCTAGACCAAGGATGGCCAGTCTTATCCAGAAATCACCGTTGTGTCTGCGGTTTTTCGCTTCAACTCCCAAATAAGATCACTAATTAGAGGAATGATTGGCTGAAGAGTTCTCACACCTGGGTTTGATCAGCTGACCTAAAGGTTATCCCAATTACCTGCATACACACTGGCCCTTTGTGGATGTGGATAGGGTTGGCCACCCTGATCTAGATTGAAGATATATGTGTGTATATACACACACACAGCTCTGGAAAAAATTAAGAGATCACAGCACAATTTTTGTTTCACTTATTTCTCAATGTATGGTTGTGCATCTGTGTAAAATATTTTTTGCAAACTGCAACCTGGTTCTTCTCTGTTTCTCTTTAATGAAGGGCTTCTTCCTTGCTTTATGGAACTTCAGTCCTGCATCTAGGAGCCTGATACTAACTGTCCTAACTGTGCATATCACACCACTTAATGTTTCCCATTCCATTTGAAGGTCCCTTGGTGTCATCCTCTGATTCATGAGGCACTACTGGACAAGTTTTCAGTCATCTCTTGCATTAGAAAGTCACTTCCCCCCTCTGCCTGGCAGGATTCTGGTCATTGCCAGTGTCTCCTGCTTCACCTTGTTCTTGTGTACTGCTATCTTAGAAACTTTGAGCCCAGAATCAGCCTGCCACGCAGTGTAGCCTTCTGCCAGCAGGACCAGGATTAAACCAGGATTTAACAAGGCATTTCTCTTAATTTTTGTCATTCATATATATATATACACGTACACACACACACATATAATATGCATATTTCCTATATAATATGCATATTTACTTAAGTTTGCCTAAGTAGCCTCACAGACCCTTACCTACTGCAGATGGAGTGCTGCCATTGGCTGAATCCCATCAGCTGACCTAAAACTTAATCTTGTTTATGCAAATTTTACTCAAAAACATGCACACATGCCTTGTCCTTGGATAAGGTTGTATTTTGTCCTGTTCCTACCTACTAGGAATTATCTCTCCCCTGTCATCATTCTGGGTTTTAGTCTGCCATATTTTGAAATATTGTGACATTAATTATTGCATTTTTATGCACATGTCTGATGCTATTTTTGCTGCTGATCTTGCTGTTGTGTTTCATATTAAGCATTTCCAGGCAGTCATGCTGTTAAGGGTAGGGTTTGAAAATAAAATTAAGCAATACATAAGTTTTTTTTATCTTAAATTGCATATTATATAGGAGGAAACTGAAAGCCAGTTCAAGAACTCTTTTTTTTTAAAGATTACCTCGTTTTGTAGTCTTGGATTTGAACTGTATTTGAGTCTATGTATATTTTTTAGCTGAAATTTGTAGGGGAATAATAATCTTGCCATTAAGTGTAAGCTTTATAGGCAACATGTCTCTGTTTCTTTCACCAGGTGCTTGCAGTCAGTGTTCCCCAACCTGGTCCAGAGCCCCCCAGACTGTCCATGTTTTTGCTCCCTCTCAGCTCCCTGCCAGACAGCTCCAGGTCAGAACGGTAAGGAGCAAAAACGTGAACTGTCTGGGGGTCCCCGAAGACCAGGTTGGGAAACACTGTTTTTGGTGATCCTGGCAGTTTTACATGAGGCACAGAGGAATGGAGTGAGTCGCCACTTCATAGCTTAATGCAGAAACTATATGCAGGATTTTTATATAAGCAATTTAATGTGTCGGGGTCATTCTCCACATACTGTACAATTCATTTCTCATCTAAATTTGTAACCTGGTGTTTAGATGTCTGTGGATATATCGTATAATTAAATTGAGTATGGGTCACTAGAGAAATATCACCAAATATTTATATAATATACTGTTTTTTTATTGAGGAATGGAATCAATAACCTTGGGTCTGCAGAACAAATAAACAAGTTAATGAATGTATCTGTGTGGCTCTGGCCATGAAGTAACTACCATTCTCCAACAATTCCATTTATCTTTTTGGCAACAATTTACTTGAGGCAACAGAAATACTTATTACTCAAATACAAATCATGAACAAATATAGTTGCTACTTAAGATGAAAGCTGTGTCACGATGAACATGATGATCCTTTAGTAGTTCAGAAAGGTTTACATAAGTAACATATATAAAAATATAGTACTTTCTTGGCATAAAAGATGTGACAATTCATTAATTACGAATAAAAATTTGATCATTTTGTGACTAACACTATACCTAATTTCTGGTCAATTAATACATAACTAACAGCATAATCAGCATAACCAGCATAATTTCTGCTGCCTCAGGTAAAATGCTGCCATGTTTTCTTATACAGTCGTCCCTCACCGCTTTGCACTTCCACTTTCGCAGCTTCACTCTATCGCATTTATTTTCAAATACAGTACTGCGCTCATTAAAGTATATACAGTACTGTACTCATTAAAGTATATACAGTACTGTATATTCATTAAAAAGTTGATCGAGACAGTGAAAATTATACAGCGCGCGTTAGGTTGTCTGACTTTTTCAATTATTCCTATCCTGGCCACTGACTGATGTTAAAAACCGTATTTAGAAGGTCGTAAACAGGTTTTCTATGCTCTAACTATGAAAATATTTGATTTATAAATAAAGAATCCTACTTCGCGGAAATTCACTTTTGGCGGTAGAGTCTGGAACAGATTAAACGCGATAAACGAGGGACGACTGTATTCTCATATTGTTCATCAATTTTATCCAGTATCGTGTGACAGTGAGGTTGGAAGCTATCCCAGGTATCACAGAGCAGAGGACATGCTGTGTGGGGTGCTGGCCCATCACAAGGCGTGTTCACACATACAGTCACGCACTGTGTCATTTAGAGACTGCATGGGTTTGGACTATGGGAGGAATCACACGCAAACTCCAAACACACAAGGACTACACCTGACCCTGTGTTGGGTAAGATATGGAAGATAAGATAACATGTGATTAACAAGGAGCAGGGAAATAAGCATATGGCATTAGACAAAAGCTGAGCATAATAATAACTTTGGGCAGTAAAGGAAAATGAATAATTTATAAATTAATAATTTGGGCAGGGAAGATATAAATGCAAATACAGGAAATTTGTGATTTTTTGTGAGAATGAATAAAATAAAGCAAAATTAGGCAGGTGAATAATGGATAGGTAGCAAAACGCAAGTAGGGAGCCAGCCAATTTTTAAATAGAACCACAGAAAGATTCCAAGATCCTCAATGAGACTCCAGGCCTTATCAGGGGCAATTAATTTGAAGAAGTTGATCAAAATCAAGGGGAGCTATTAAGATTTACTTTTCAGGTGCTGATAAAAAAGCATGTTTAAGAGTGTGAGTCAGGTGTGACTGGGGAGGTCTTGAGGGCAAAATGTCATTTCAGATTCTGACATAGACATCAGATAGTAACAATCAAACAAATAAGCTGCCATTAAATTAAAAGTAAATAAAAAATAAATGTGTAAACCATAGAGGTTTGCAGCCGCAATAGCAGAAAACTGCAAATAATTATATAATAGAACTGGGAATGAATACAGACATGCAATGGCAGCATTTAACTGGCAATAGAGTTTGTTATGGGAAGGACATTTCGTGAGAGGGGGTGGGCGGCTGGTCCACCAGGGGATCAGCGTAGCAGCATGGCAGTGAGGGGGAAGATTGGCAGATATGCTACTGGGGGTTAAGCTGTAGTGAAAAAGCGAGATTGGGTATCAGAGCTCGCAAGGCATGGGAATAGAGAGGTAGTCAAAGACGAGGCAAGGTAACGAAATCAGCCACACATAAGGGTCTAAAGGTTTGTGAGCGTGTAGAATGGTGGTGGTGGAGGGGGGGGGTGCTCCGGAGACAGGCGCTGTGTTTCAGGAAGGGCTTGTGGAAAAAGAGGATCTGTGTGTCAGGGCTTGGTGGAAAATGAGGAGCTTTGTTTCAGGAAGGGCTTGTGGAAAATGAGGAGCTGTGGTTCAGCGCATGTTTTTGAGGATGCGAGCGGTGGCTACAGCTTAAATCTAGTAATAGTTAGTAAAAAGGAGGAATGTGGGGTTCAGAAAGGTGAGTGCTGGATAATGCAGCTTAATAGAATGGGCGACTGCTTCCAAATCACACCGCGCTCCAGTGAGCCATTGCTCCAAAGACCACACCTGCATTTTCATACTCCTAATTACACTGCATTACAAATAAATGTATTTTAACAGGGAAACGCGAAAATGTATCAAATGCAGCTTATAGCCAGCAGTGTTCAGGCAGAGATGCTGAGAGTACTGACAGATGACATTTCCATCTAACCTTTGCCCTCTACTTGGAACCTGCATTTTAAGGCTGGAAGAGCTCCATACAGTGGGCACATGTATCATGGCCTAATAATAAAGTGTATTTTTCAATAATATTGTTTAACATGGTGAAGAATTACAGTCTTTTTTTTTCTTCAAAAACTGTCATTTGTAATTTTTTTTTACAATGGGATGAAATGATGCTGAGGAATGCAAGAGAACTGAGAGCTGTTGCAGAGCCACTTGAAAAGCATATAAATATTCATATAAACACAGAGATATAAATGACATGCCAAGTCCATTTACATATGCGAGCACTTGGGCTAGATGGTATCAGCTACATTTCATACTGCAGAAATGGCCAAGTTCTAATTAGCAATTAACAGAAATTAGTGAACGCTGACATGAATTGAGTTATGCTAGCTGGCCGCTAATGCCGAGCATGATATCATCTCTTCCCATCTGTGTGAATTGCACACACATGTCTGGTGAGAAGTTTGTGCAAACATTAACTGTCAGCTGAAATGCTACTTTTTATCAACTGCTAAATTCCCAGAGTTTCAAGCCTGTGAAGAGCATAGCCCATGAAATACTGACAAGGACACTTTATGGACATACATGACACATTCTGCCAAATCGGTTCAAGGTTAGCTTTCAGTCTGGACAAAATGAACACAATTGTGACAAAGGCTCTGTTGTTCTGTAATCAGAATTATGCATGGATATGCCCCTTACCCTACCATATTTTATACCTGATTGATTTGCAGCTCATCTGGGAAGGAGGAAAATTAAACATTTGTTATTATATTCAGCTCTCAGCAAGAACAATTCACCTTGTACGTGACGGAAATTACTTACAGCACTGGATTACAGCTGTAAACAACTTTAACTTAATGAACTTAATAAAAAGAAATATTACATTCTGTTTTCAATGTAACTTCGCGATAATGCAGGTACTTTTCATGAATTGTTAATGGCATGCTAGGTACCATTAAGGTTAAGGGATCAATAAATGTAGTTTGAAACAGTAGCACTAAAATTGCACTGTTGCTAAATATTTAATCAGCAGGAGTTTTGTGCCATCTTTTAAACATTTTATGGCAAAATCACAGTGGCTCTGATACCTGTAATTCCTATGTTTCCTATAAAAACATAAAACTCCATTACAATACATTTTTATAGCTACCACTTTAGCTGGATACGGCTTGATGCAAAGTACTTTTTAGATGCGGCCTAGCAGCCTGACTGTAAATGCACATTTATAAAACAGATGAATCATTTTTTTATTAACAGCAGTGTTTGATGTATCCACTGGGGACAGTAATTTATTTCTGACATTTTTTCTAGTCATATTCTGAGATCTGGTTGAAGATGAGACTAACAATGAGTCATAAATAATTCTTCCTGGGTGAGAGATTTTTCCATAGTGAGGAAGCCAGTACCGAACACAGGATTTCTTAGAAGAAAAGCGTCACTTAGTGAACCAAACAAATTGATATACAATTATCTTTTCAAAGGCATGGAAACCATTCTGGTACAATCCTCTCAAGACTACTGTGCAAGCTGTGGGAAAAAAAAACAAAGCACAGAGGTCTTAAATCATAAAACTAGTCAATAACAGCTAGTGAATTTTGGGCTGTAGAAAAATAATTGCGGAAGACTATTTTTCCCAGCAGAACAGAACTGCTACACCATGGAGTGCGTGTAATCACTCAGAAGTGTATAAAAGCCAGTTGAATTGACCACACTCTATAATGAATGAGTAAATTAAATTGTAATTTATGAAGTCCAACCTTCATTATTATGGACCTAGCACTACCTTTCAGTGCTGAAATCTGGATCTACCTTGACACATGAGCCAGGTCCAAAATTCCAGAGCCTGATGAGTCTGCATGTTGTGGCATTTCCATGTTTTCCATAAACCTAAATCCGGTCTTTTCGATGGGATTTCGATGGGAATGCCGCAAAAATGGCGGCTTTATTACATTTATCGATTTGGGTAGCTAGGCGTGTTGGCATAAAGTATTGCACTGTGGAGATGAAGACAGTTTCAGCGTCATTCGGGGCCTCCTGAAAATGGGCTTTATGATTTAGATGTAACACAGCTGTTTGGAAGAGGTCCTGGGCTCAAAGCCAGTTTGATATGTAGAGGAAGCCAGCATGAACATCATTACACACAGGACCAACTGGTGAATTAATGACCTGGTGGTGTGCCTGTCTAAGACAATATCCAGTTGTCCAGAAAAGCAAAGAATAGCCAGTTTAATAGGAGCAATCCCCAGTAACATCGTTTCAGCTTGGAAATCATCCGTAATTCCTCTGTTAAGTTCAGAAGGCAATTTCACTGCAGTCTCAGAAGCAGAACTGTATCAACATGGACATAATTCTTAGCTGCACAGTGATATTTAAATGGAAGTTAGAAAGAAGAAAGATGCTGTGTTGTTTAGAGATCAGGTTTTTAATTTTAAAGTGAAATTATGACAAATAGACCGTTGTCCCATCCAGTCTGCACCTGTGCCACCGAGCTTTGACTATGACCCAGAGCAGCATGTGAGGATGGATGTACGGACGGATGGATGGATGGGTGGGTGGGTTGATGGATGGGTGGGTGGATGGATGGATGGACGGATGGATGGGTGGGTGGATAATTATCTTTCCACAGCACAAGGATTATGAGCGCCGGTCTCCCACACTCTGGAAAAGCCACGTAAAATGTTTTTGTCCCCTTGGCTAGTGGAGCGTAGTGAAGAGGTATGAGAAAGGTGAAATGTAATGATCACTGCAATATCACTGCGAGATGCCGCGTGAGAGGCTGCCCAAAACATGGCTGGCGTCCTCCAAACCAGCACCCTACAGCAATTTGGCGCATTTTTTGGCTTTTGCAAAACTTGCAAAAATTTTTTTTTAAAAATCCCATTTAATTTCTCATGCCAGCTCCATGACACGTCGAAATTGCGATGGGGAATGTCGCAATGCAGAAGGGTCAACTGTACAAGTAAAACAGTATTTCTAATGTACAGTGGCAGTCCATCCATCCATCCATTTTCTGAAACTGCTTATCCTTCCAGGTCTATCCCGGAAGCTACGGGCACGAGGCAGGGAACAACCCAGGACGGGGGGCCAGCCCATTGCAGGGAAACAGTGGCAGTCTTTAATATAGGTATGTTATGCCAATTAAAAGCAGTCCCATTGACGTACAATACATTCATATATGTATTATGACAGGCCAAATGGTGAGAGAAAGACACAAAATAAAGCTGGGAGGATGAATTTGCTTATATTTTATGTTTTTTTTAAATAAGATCCAAATAAATAAATGCAGTTTCATCTGCATCCTTTGTCTTCATTTCTCATTTGGGGGTATCTCCATGACACCTACCCTGTTGCTTAACTGATCATGTGTAGTACAAACCAAAATCGAATACAGTGTAAGTATACTTCACAGCTTTTATAATTAAATAAATACACTTAGATGTGAGGATTCACAGAGGTCATAACTGTGGCATGAGCGAGCATATGCGCTGATTTTTATTCCAATACACATAACACATGGGGAAAAAAACCCTTTTATTAGTACAACTCTCAATAATATATTTCCCGGAATACTGCTTGAATGAAGCAAAATAGTTTAGTCACCAAGTTCAGTATTTCATCAAATCTCTGCATTCTCAAATC
>JAODKN010000035.1:23209374-23246163 GCA_026774425.1 Petrocephalus zakoni
GAGAAGTGCTCACTAACACAGATTTAGACAGATTTGTGAACAATATTTGAGAGAAATGGGTCTTTTGTGTATGTAGAGGGATAGGGTTAGGGGTTAGGGTTAGGATTCGCTCAGTGTAGATGTTGAATAACAGATGAGGCGGGTCTCCAGCCAGCCTCAAACTCATGACCAGAGAATACCTACAAGCCGTACGCTTGATCCGTTGAGTTAAGCCGTGGCCTGGGACACCAGGAGACACACTAGGGCTGAAGGTAACAGTAGGCAGGGGGAAGCAGAATGACCAGCGACACCTGCTGGTCAAAACGGAACATGTAGTACAGGGTCAGACGGGCACTGACCCTGACACTTCTGCTTTGAGAGCTCCTCTCTGCTTTGGTAGCTTCTCTCTAGCGTCTGAACTTCGTGTAGCCTTAGGAGTGCTGGGGACTGGTAGCTAGCTAATGAAGTTAATGTATAGCAAATTGTTTCATATGGGGGAATGCAAAATAACATGAAATAACGGAACAGAAGACAGGTACAAAAGAAGCTTCATAAAGCTACTGCCCACATGTACAATTCAAGATGGCTACATTTCATTATCATTTAATTTGTTGAAATTAATTCAATATTAGTCACAGGAACAGGTGTGTAAAGATGTTCTATTGTTTAGAACAGTGCCATATTGAATTTTGGTGCTCTAAAGAGTGGCAAAGCCTATCCAATCAGTGACTTATGTGTAATTGACAGTGAAATACAAGAAAAACATTTGCAACACTGTGAGACAGGGATGAGAAAGGCGGGGTTCAGGGGTCTAGTCTCTCCATGTACGTGTCATTCATCATGGGCGTAAATCAGGCAGTTTTTTTCTTTGCAGTAAGCGGCAGGCTGTCCTGTAGCTTTCCTGCCAGCTTGGCATTTGTTAGAGCCGAAACATGAGCTGTGGTGTGTACTGTGTGTGCCCCGCCCCCACGCTGCTGTATGGGTGCTAATCGACTCCCTCCTCCGTCCTCCACTCCCTGTGTTCTGTGGACCTGCGCTCCTACGTGCAGCAAAATGATAGCCATAGTCTATTGGTGTAGCTATATAGAGAGTCTTTCTGTAATTTTACTCATGTTTGAACTCAACACGAGTAAATTTTCTGTCCCAATTAAAGAGGCGTTGTGAGTAATATGGTACACAGTTGACCCCCACATCAGTGGATTCAAACAACCATGGATTGAAAATATATATAAAAAAAATAAATAAATCCAGGAAGTTCCAAAAAGCAACACTTGAATTTGCCGTGTGCCAAGCACTACACTGAATCCACGCAAATGCAGTGTGATGTGTGGGCATGGCCTGCTGGCTGATACAGCACTCACTGTTTGAGGATTGGTGAACAAAATAACACCTATTTACATAGCATTTACATTGTGTTAGGTATTATAAGTAATCTAGAGATGATTTAAAGAATACAACAGGATGTGCATAGGTTATATGCAAATGCTACACCATTTTATGTAAGGGACTTTGAAGGTATCCTCGGGGGGGTCCAGGAACCAATCCCCACGGATACAAAGGGCTGACTGTAATTACTTTAAAAAAAAGAAAGACAGATATATCCCTCAAGGTATTAAGGCATTACTTTTATTAATGTTTTGTGGAAGAAAATGTCGAAAAGCACATGCTGTTTCATTGTTGCAATGTGCAAAAATATCATGTTTAGGTAGTTTAATGCCTGACATTCATCTATATATTATTTTTTTCAGCTAATAAATAGTCATCTAATAGATATCTGTCTAATAGATATTCACACAACTTTTTCTTTCCATTAATAACGTCTGAGACGCAATGTAAATAATGAGAGCTAACGGTGTTCGCTGATATATATGTGGGCGGAATCCAGAGTACTGGGAGGAAAGAGCCTGCAAGCACGCAGCACGGGGTGGGAGTCGCGCATCCCTACGTGGATGTGTGAAGCTACTTATATATTTAAAGTTACAGACAAATTGCAATGCCACTAGGAGAGGAAGCGTAGGAACTGTTCTCACAGTGGCTAATGGTTGTTTTTAGCTCTGTTTCTGCAAGCAGTACTCCTTGAAATCATATTTCAATTGCACGTTATAATCCCAAAGAGCATGCAGCCCTCCCCAGTGGCAGCCGCCCTCCCCTCTGTCTCTGCTTTCTCTCCCAGTCTTTCTGATTATATTAGCTCGTTATATTAGCCTGTCAACTGTTAGTTAAGTCAATACAGATCACAGCAATGTCTGCCACTTCTGGTTTGACTGTAGCAGCCATAAGCACCTTATTTAAAAAGTAATGTACGTCATGGGAATGCACATTAAATCCTGAGCTCAGACCACCAGGAAAAACTTATTCACATTCCTCGGCATTTATTAATGAAGATGAAGCTTGGGAACACCTCGTCCTAATCTCGTATTCCCTACGTACATCATAAGGTATGATCCCAATAACTCTAACTGGAAGTAACGGACACATGGATGGATGCTAGCAGCTTCATAATAAAGAGCACCATGGAATAACAGGCTGTTGCCTGAATGTGATCTTGCTCTCCTTGGCCTTAAAAACAAGCATTTTCATGTCATATTTCATGTCTATGCGGTAAACTATGTGAAGATATTTTTAAGACCATTAGGGATATAATATTAAGTGCTAGACATTTTAACCAAATATTTTTGGTTCTATAGAAAATTTTGCACCTACTGTATGGTCTTGGTCTGGAACTGGCCTGTCAGTTTCCTTACATCTTAGTAGCATTTAATCTTTTGGGTTTTACATATGATAATCATTATTGCCTATAAATATCATAAATAAAACTTTTTTTTATGTTGGGATAGCCAAACCATCAGTGTGACATCATCTAGTACTGAGTTATATACTTCCGGTTTTACGCTTTAAACCACGCCCCCTGGTGGTTCTCTATAAATAATACTACAGTTACATTATAATATTATAGGGGATTAAATATTAGCTGAGAACAGAGATAGTGAGAAATCCACCACGGCAGAAATGAAACGAATTCTCATTTGTTGTCATAATTTCGAGATAAAGAAAAGGGGTATTACCCCCCCCCCCCAGTCAAAAAAAAAAAACATTAAGAAATCATTTGCAAGGGAGCAAAACGCACTATGAAAAGCCTCACCTACAGTAAAACAGCCGACAGAGAGGATGATAACCATCACAGCCAAATTCTGTATGTGTGTTTAATTTTGATACCCGTCACTATAGGTATCATTTAAGTGGATCCATGGAAATAGCTGCTTCCAAAATAAAGAGGCTTTGAGTGACTGTGACTAAATCTGAGAAGATGTTCATTAGGATTCGCTCTGTTTACAGGAGCGTGTTTGTCGTTTCACCAAAGGGCGGGGGCCCAAATCTCGGGTTCTCAAGCAAACGCGTGGTCTGAGTGGCGGTAAACATCGCTGCTGTCTGCTTACAACGTAAATATGGCGACTTCAGATAAACAGACCCAAATGCGCTGCACCCCATCAGGGTGAGTACCTGCATCCAGAGAGACTGCTTCTCTGGGATCCCAGAATAGAAAATGTTCTAAAACAACAATAAAACAAGCTAACCAATGTTATACTCACACAGAGAGGCCCGGTACCCGGCCCGGCAACAAAACGGATGTGCGAGGCGACATTTTGTGGAAGAATAGATGAGAGGAACCACGCTTTCGCTTATAAATTAAAGTCAGATTACTGTTTCACTTGCAATTAGAATTAATTCATCAATCTACTGTGCGAGTTCCTGTAGGAATCGATGAATTACGCGCGTAATCTCGCATTAGCAGGAAATGAACACTGCATGACTTCTGCATTTGTCTCTAAGCGACATTAAAACAGTGAATATTTGGAACCTGCATTTCCCTACAAGACCAAAACAGTCTAAGAGCTTCCTCGTGTCTTGCTTTGATAGCATGCATGTGGCTGTCAAAAGCACAGGGTCGTAATAGGGCTATAAAATATACAGCTAAATATGAATTTTGTCATGTTTGTGATTCATAAATTAGATAAATAATAATAATATTGATAATTCTTATCAATAGCAAACAAAACTGAAAGAGCGTATCACTTGGAGAAAGTGCATGTCATATTATATATCTATTTATTTATTTACTTATTGTATATACTATTGTATATGCATACACAGAGGAAAATCTCTGCTAACAAGGCTACAGTGAAGCGAGTAGAGATGGTGTAAAAATTATGCTTATCAGAAAACAAAAGAGCATTTTTTTCTACACAGCTCTGTATATTGACTTTTAATAGCAGACAGAGATTCAAACATTCCCAGCATGGGAAAAGCATTTTTTCCTAGTGCTGTCAATGATAATATTAAGTTTGAATATGCATTGCATGTGTTTTTGTTTTTGTGGGGCTGTGGACTGAGATCTTGCATTTGCACTAAATAAAACAAAAGGTTCCCTGAATAAACAGTCCTGTTGTTGCGTGAGCCAGACGTTTAGAGCTCCTGTCATGGAGTCACATCCTGGGCCTTCGTAGGCTCCTGTTTAAAAGGGCAAATGTTGTTAAGTATAAATACTCGGCCCATGGAGCACCGCTGATCCTCCTGAGTCGACATGGCGAGCCGAGCAGTGAGCCAGCCCCGGCCCAGCGATGCGAGTCTCCCGGTGCTGTCTCCTGGCCCTCGCCGTGTCGTGGGGTGAGCTCAGCGGGTGCAGGTCATCTTAGTCCTTCTAATTGCCTATCTTTTAGCCTACAGGCATTGCGCTTCATTGCATCGTCCAGGTGCATTCGCTAAATGCATCAACGTGTGCGTCAACATGAGATCTTTCTTTGTACAAATCATTACCGTATGGACAAGCCCCAAGGTCTGCTAATTCATTTTTGGGCATTCTAGCTGCTCATTTGGGCTGTTAGAATTTTGGAAAAAAATATTTAATATTTGGAGGTAATTATCATTGCACCTACCACTAATTACATTAAGGATCCTGCACTGCTATAGTGATATTGTTTAAATAATACACAAACTCAGTACTTGTTTCAAATATGAAAAGTTCAAGTAGTATAAAATTGCCCATTTATACAAATTTCCATTTATTAATTTATTTTAAGAGATACATTTCCTGGAGCACAGAGGAACATTAAGTACAGCAAACAGACAATCTGCCCTCTCGGTGAAGAAGCATGGCCTTGTTTGGTTAGAACAGCAGGTGCTGGGCTGACTTCGCCCTGCTCTGCTCCCAGCTCTGAGGTTATAAACCCCCATCTCCCATCACCTTTAAGAGCTGACTAAATGTGCAAACCCCAGTCAATGCCTGCAGATTTGTAATGAAAGTTTAATCCCACTAAGATCATTATGCTAGATACGTTCAACTGCTTTAGCTTAGCTACTTTTAGTCTGTTTATATTATATAAGGAAATCATTCCGAGTTTTACAGTTATGTCTATTTTATCAGATTGATTTTGATTGTTGTATGTTGTAAGGATGTGATATACAGACCAGCTCCCATTATGACAGAATACGAATAATCAGTTCCTTATTACAGTGTTTCCCAACCCAATCCTCAGGAATCCCCGGACAGTCCATGTTTTTCCTTTGTCTCAGCTCCCAGCACACCTGTATCAGGTATTCTGTGTTCCTGATTGGCTAGGAGCTGGGAGAAAGCAAAAATGTGAACTGTTCGGGGTTCCCCAAGGACTGGGTGGGGAAACACTGCCGTATTATGCCACAGAGTGTAATGCTATGACCTCACACCTCGGCGTTGCATGTTCGTATCCCACCTTGGGCTGTGTACAGAGTTTACATTGATTTACTCCAAGTAATTTGGGGTCCTCATACACTATGAATAAACGTGGAATTCTGATCAGTGACGGACTGGTAGCCAGGTGTCCTGCGCTTACTGGTGTGAAATAAGCAGTTACAGAAGATGAATGGATGGACATTATTCAGCTTACAAAATTTTAACAGAACTCTTCAATGTAAAGAGCACGCTATGGATAATATATTACAAGGTACCAGGTGCTCACAGTGACTGCCTTATCACCAGGAGTAATGCAAATTAGCCTGTAGAAGCAGAGCGGGTTCGAGGGGAGATAAGAAGGTAAGGCCTGGATTCGGAGAGCTTTTCACAAGAGAATCGTCTTGGTCTCGGCCTGTTTTTTGGCAGAGTGTTTTCTTGGCAGAGCTGAATGGGACATGGAGAGGAAGGGTTGGAATGTTCTTATATGTGTCTTAGTTCTGGAATTATTCTGTTTCCCTTACGGCATGAATACTCTGGTTTTGTACGGGGTGCATGTTGGAGCCAAGCACTGGATGAATGGCCACAGTGGCTTGGAAGTTACAAGAGTCGAGGGAGCCCAAGGACAGCAGAGAGGAGGTGAGAGGGATAGTGGGGGGGGGGGCACTCAGTGGAAGAGAGCAGACTTAAAGAGGATAGGGGTGCAGAAGGGAGCGATTTAAGGTCACGGCGGAAGAGGCTATAACGAGGGGAAGACGGAAGAGCTTGGTGGACAGATGCGGAAGCACCATCAGAAAGGTGCAGATGCGAGGCGGGAGCCCCGCGGTCCAGTGGATAGGCAGGCTGGCAGAGGCCGAGAGCCCCGGGTCCAGCAGACAGGCAGAGAGGCTGGCAGAGGCCAAGAGCCCCGCGGTCCAGCAGACAGGGAGAGAGGCTGGCAGAGGCCAAGAGCCCCGCGGTCCAGCAGACAGGGAGAGAGGCTGGCAGAGGCCAAGAGCACCGCGGTCCAGAAGACAGGGAGAGAGGCTGGTAGAGGCCGAGAGCCCCGCGGTCCAGCGGATAGGAAGGCTGGTAGAGGCCGAGAGCCCCCCGGTCCAGGGGACAGGCAGGCAGGCAGGCTGGTAGAGGGTGAGAGCCCCCCGGTCCAGTGGACAGGCAGGCAAGCAGGCTGGCAGAGGCCGAGAGCCCAATGGTCCAGTGGACAGGCAGGACAGGCAGGCTGGCAGATGCCGAGAGCCCCACGGTCCAGTGGATAGGCAGGCAGGCTGGTTGAGGCTAAGAGCTCTGCGGTCCAGGAGATAGGCAGGCTGGTTGAGCCCAAGAGCCCCGAGGTCCAGCGGATAGGCAGGCTGGTTGAGGCCTAGGGCCCTGCGGTCCAGCGGATAGGCAGGCTGGTTGAGGCCTAGGGCCCTGCGGTCCAGCGGATAGGCAGGTGGGCTGCTGGGCTTGTGCGCAGAGTCAGGTGGGGGCTTGCCAAGGTGAGGGGAGAGGAGGCGGCGGAGAAAGCCCGCCAATTGTGGGCTGTCAAGGTGGATGGTGGAGTCCCCCAGGAGGATTACAGCTGTGTTGTCTGCCGGGAATGAGCTTAGGAGGATGTTCGGCTCATGAAGGAAAAGCTGAGGGGACTTAGTGGGAGGTAAAAAGCAACAAAATGAAGGTTAGTGGGAGCGGAGATACTTACAAAGCACCTTAATTAGCTAGCTAACACCCAGACACGCTCCCTGCAGCAGAAGCAACCTCCGCGCACGCTTCCTAAAAACAGAACCAAGGCCGTGTTCCTCATCGATTGCCTGAACAATAGGAGCAGAGGCCTGTGGTAAGAGGGCCGAGCAGGGGACAGTCAGCTTCAATCTGATTGGCTTGTGTGGGCTACAGGTCACAAGAGCGAGACGCAAATGGCACGTGAGTCGGGATAACAGCCCCTAGTACGATACACACACCTGCCATCTTTTGGCCTTTATAGTAGTATAACGGTGCAGAATGTTTGATAACGACAGGTATAATCCGATAATGATCCCTCGGGGTTTCCCCTCCTTCTTCCTTCTAGCGCCATGCCGGCGGGTTACCGCACGCCCTGCTCCTAGTGCCATGCCGGCGGGTTACGGCACGCCCTGCTCCTAGTGCCATGACAGTGGGTTACGGCACGCCCTGCTCCTAGCGCCATGACAGTGGGTTACGGCACGCCCTGCTCCTAGCGCCATGCCGGCGGGTTACGGCACACCCTGCTCCTAGCGCCATGCCAGCGGGTTACGGCACGCCCTGCTCCTAGCGCCATGCCGGCGGGTTACAGCACGCCCTGCTCCTAGCGCCATGACAGTGGGTTACGGCACGCCCTGCTCCTAGTACCATGCCGGCGGGTTACAGCACGCCCTGCTCCAGATGCCCAGCACGGGGGAATTTCCTACCTGTGCTATTGACTGGCTATGTGTTTGGTTGTTTTTCTTGAATGGAGCGTGTAAGACTTTTGGGTAAACGCTCAGGTGTGGACTGTTCGGCCACCGTGGTGCAGCATGCCGCTGGAACGCCAATCGAGCGCAGTGGGCATGTCGAGTGTGGCAGGAGCCACACTATCATCTGCGGCGGGTGATGCCTTTATCTGCTTATTTTCTTTTTATTAGCCGCTTATTTCTGTGTTTAATTAGCAGGGGACTTCTGCAGAGCCCGATGTTTTGTTAAGACGTGAAGGTTTAAAGCTCTGAGGAAAAAAAAAAAAAGTCGTCTACTGCGAAAGTTTCCGAGCACTTCCCTTTCTTGGATGACGACAGCGGACACAAGCCTAACGAGCGTGGCGGAGGAAGCCTGAAATTGTACGTTTTATAATTTAGTGGAGTAGTCAATGAGGTAAGATAGCAGCTGACAGATGGTAGCAGTGCAGCGGGGCTCACTGGAGCAGATCCTCCAAAAAAAAAAAAACTTTTTCTGCAGAGATCCAGTGATTTTGATGGTGACATGCGTGTGCACGGGCCTTTTTAATCGTGCCGTTGCCAGGTAACGTACGACACAATTACTAAGCGGAAATTAATGTCTTAGAGCGTCATGTGAATGTGGTTGGCGGGCACTATGGTTTCTAATTTTGTGAGGTTTTCACTAAGAGGGGTTATGCAAATGAAGCCAGGAACTAACTCTTCGTCTGATGGCGGTGGCCGCGGCCAGAGTGGCGCATGCCTTCATGGCGTCCAGCGCCTCACAGGCTGGGCGCCGCTATGCGCCCTGTCACAAGCTGCCAGTCACTGATAAACAAGCTGGATTACAAAGACGTACGTCTGCAGATAATGTCTTCATCATAAAGCGGTGAGTGACAGGAAGGGGCCTCCCAAACGCGGAGGTACAGTCAGTAAGCTTTTATGACAGCAGACAGTTTACACGTAATGCTATAGGACTGTTTTGGAAGATCGCTGGCATACTCGCAAAATCAAGCCAGAAACAAAGACTCAGGATCTGTCTGTTTTTTCATCACATGAATAAATGTTTTAATGAAACATTTATATTTTCTGTCATTAAAAATGATTTAGAATGACAGCCTTTTTTGCCACGGAAGGGCAGAGACAGCTGGGCGACACACTTGTTCTGTGATGAGACGCCCTTTAAAATGGAAAAAACTCATCCTTAATGCCACATCTCAGCTCAAGACAAAATTAACACCAGGTTTTTTTTTTCAAGGTGTTGAAATCCCCGCAACCAAGCAAAGGGCTGCAAGAGGGTTTAAATGACAGGCAAATGTACAAGCCATCTTCTAATGCCAAGAAAGACACTGTTTTTTATATTTTAATATTGTGTCTTGAATGGAAATCCTCACATGCACCTGCCCAAAACTCACATATATGCAACCATGCCACTTAAATAAGTCAAACGAGAAGTAAGGACATCCGGCCTGTTTAGTTACGCCCCCAGTCTCATGGTCTCATGCACACCCTGCTTTTTGGGATGTCATATAGGCATGAACCTTCCATTCCACTGAAGTCTTGCTTCTGGTTTGTTTTCGTGCTAATATGAGACGGTGGCTTGGTGCTGCAGTGGTTGGCACTGTTGCCTCTCTGGGACCAGGGTTCAAGTTTCTGCCATGGCCCATTCTGTGTGGAGTTTGCATGTTTTCCCCATGTTGTCGTGAAGTTTCCTCTGGGTACTCCCATTTCCCTCCACTGAGGTTAATTGCAGTGCCCATGGGTGAGCAGGAGGCAGTGAATAGTGTGTCAGTGTGCCCTGTGATGGGCTGGCCCCCCGTCCTGGGTTGTTCCCTACCTTGTGCCTATAGGCCCTGTGACCCTGAATAGGACAAGCGGTTACAAAGGATGGATAAACATGTATGGCTGATTTACCGTGACACACGTGATGCCGGTATCCAGGGTCTTATCTATGGCAGTTAGGTACTAAAATGTACTGTATACTGAAACAGTCAAAAAAGTAATCACTTAGAAAGGTTTGGGCAGAATTAAATAGGGTTGGCTAAGGTCTTTATGCATCTAATTATCACTTTATTTCACTTTTGCTAAGAAGGGATTTCTTAGCCAGCTAAGAGTACAGCACAGCAATAGCAGGGGAATATCACAGAGGCTCCCCCTGCAAAAGACGGCAGATTGTTTCACCGCTCCGCATCCAGTGACGTCGCAGGAGGTGGGTGAAGGCGTCACTCAAAGGCGTGGCAGGTAAATCCTCCACACGGGACCTACGGGATCCAGTGTGAGAACGGAGAGACCACTCCCATGCAGCCACCTGCTGCCAATCAGGCACGACACCGGCGAGGCCATCGCACGTAATGTTGTTGACAGAGGACACGTCATCAGGATGCTCTTTACGTCCCAAATGGCCACCAAATGTTCTACTACGCGGTACTTTGGAGCACTGCCCGGCAAACGGCGCAGCTGACAGGCCAATGTCCAGGAAGTGCTGAGAGGTGCAGTAAACAAGCACTGGTCCAGCAACAGAGGCGGCACCAGTGAGAAGCAGCGAGCAAAATCAAAGGAAGGGACTCATCTTGTGAAGCTGAATCAAACATAATCCACAAGCTTACAATACAGTATAAAAAACATACAGTGAATCATAGGCTCATATCAAACTATATAAGGATCTGTTTAGCCTTTGTGGCCTCAATAAAAGGGACTAACTCTGCTTTTCGCAGTTGGCGGTCCCAACACACATTCAGATCATCTTGACACCCAACATATCTTTGCCTAAACAGAAATAACTGAAACGTAACCTTTCAAGCACAGTCTTAAAATTAAAAACATAGCTAATTAAATGACTTAAAATGCTAAAAACATGACAAATAATACATTAGTGGAATTTAACAATACAAAATAGAGAAAACAGTAATTATAGGACAGCTGGAACTCTCTGGTGCGATATTGCGTTAATGGGATGAGATGATAGGAATCAGGGGTCTGTATACCTGTACTCAGTCATGATTAGAACTGTCTTGGGAAAGAGGGAGCAGGGCGCGAAGGCAGCCATTTGGGACTGTCACACGAGATTGCAATTTCCAGCGCCGTTCCACTAAGAGATCGAAGACCTTCATTAAAAATCAAGACCATCTTCAGAATTTTTAATTAACTCTATGATTTGCGAAACCTGACGTTAAGCTCCACTGTGTAATGCTCCTCTTAATGTGATTTGGAGGGAAAGCCCCTCCACGTCTCGGGTCGAAATTCACACCTATGGTTTCGGAGCTGCTGCTGAAAGTGATGGGAGATCTACGCAGAGTCTTGATCCGATGTCTGATGCTAGACAGGGCAAATCATAATTACGATTCTGCGACACAGCTAAGCAGCATAATTAAATCGCTTCACCCGTTTTAGCTCCCCCGATGACAGGCTGGATAAGGAATTTTGAAACGAAGCATGAAAGAGTGTCCTTTTAAGGGACCGATCCTTCCAACCTGAATGTTTTCACTGACCGTCTTCCCTTGATCTAATGTTCAGGAAAGGGTGGGAAATCTGCAAATGGGACTGCAGGAAATTAAGACAGAAAATAGGGCTTGGGCTTGAGTTGTTAAAATGATACGCGTGGAAACATAAACTCCATCTGTGTCTGTCTTTGCTGTGTTTGTGCAGCCGTGTGTAAGAAGCCACGCACTAACAACTGCTGGAACCACGGAGTCTGACTGTGAGAAAACACCGTTCCCCTTGTTTTAGTCTTTCATCAAGTCTATGCTTGTTAAATTGTCTCAAAGCCCAAGATGCCACATTTTACAGCCCTCTCCCAAATGCTTATCCTAGCCAGGGTCACCTGGAGCAGACCAGGTAGTACACCAAGGTTAGGCTCCACCCTGGCTGGGATGCCAGTCATTGCGGGGCACACATACTGTATTATGGGAGATTTAGAAATGCAAAATAGCCTCACTGCATGGCATTGGACCGAAATCCACACGGAACAGGGAGAACATGCGAACTGCACACGCAGAGGGCATTCAAACTCCCAGCCCTGGATGTGTGAGGTGACAGTGCTTCCCACTGAGCTGCCAGGCTGCCACAGCCATTTCCAGCTGAATAAATTGTGCATGGAATTGCCGAACTCTCACTGCTGCATCTCAGAAAAAAAAGCCTGCCGTTTGAGAAAAAATGTGTCGATTGTTATAAGGACACCTAGTGTGTCAATCTGACTAAGTCTAACTTCCATAGCACAGCCCTTGGGTTACCTCTGGCATAACTACTTTGCATCTTTTGTTAAGAGGGCATATTTAATTTTTTAGTGTGGATGATAATAAATAAATGTTTTAAACAAAGCCTCTGTAGATCATTTGTTAAATGATGTAAGTCTATAGCTAAAATTCACACGCATGACTCAGAATGTTCACATAAAAAATGTCAAGACTGGGAATCTGTCTGAAACCCAGCACGTGTGTGGGTGCGCATGTGTGTGTGTGTGTGTGTGTGTGTGTGTGACACATCAATGGAGACTTTGACTTCTTTTATTGTTCAGAACCTTGATGAACTGTGAAGTTTCCATGGCAACAGCACTTCACAAGTTAGAAGATCACTGGGCTGCCTTGCAGGATATACGGAGCCGGTAAGATGTCATGCTCACAATCATTGTGCCACGGGAAAATGAATGGCATGTTCACTGAGTGCAACTTGAATTACACAATGTACCTTTTACACTGAGCACTTGGAAACATTCAGCGCACAAAATCCCTAATTCTTAGGCCTGCTAAATATCCTAAAATAAATGGGTATTTGTACAATCTCCAGTTGATGAAAGTGAGAGAGTTATTCTAAGACAAGTCCAGCAATCTCTTTTTTATAGTGTGTTTCTAATCACCACAGTTTCATTAGTGCTATATTAAAATCCCTGGTTCATATATGATGAGAAATCTGCAAAATGGAAAGTTACAGAATGGAGTTTCAAAAACTGTGTGGCACTTAAAATGATATGGAATCTATTCCCTTCATAAAATGCAGTGGATCCTGCATACTGTTGTGTTCTTCTTATGAATGTTCATTTTTATTCTTCCAGAGGAATCTCTCCCAGATTGATGTTGGCTTATTGGCCGCTGTTGTTTATATTAACATGTTCCTAGTTCACTCATCACACAGGAACATGTATGTGGGACACTGCTTCAATTTGGGCAGAAACTAAATAGCACACAATAAAGGGCTGCATCCTTCAAGCTCCACTGCTTGGATTGGGGAGATATTAAGCTGAATTGCTAAAAGTATTACGTGTTACTGCCCCCTGGTGGATGATGGGTCTACAACATCTTTCACCTTTCCCTGCCCATTTCAAATGTAGGTCAATTGTTATTTTTGTTGTGATCCTACTGTCAAGTAAACTGAGGATGAAATTCCCAAATATTGTTGGGAGTAGTAAAGCTAAAGCCACTTGATCTGTATTAATTTGCCATTTGTCCTCACAAAGCATTAAATCATATTAATAATCACCAAGCCATGCAAAGTCCTACTTTCACTAGAAGTATAAAATCAAAGGTAGTGTTTGTTATCAATTTAAACCATGAAGAAAATTCTGTTTATTAGCAAAACTAGCATTGATCAAATCAGTGAATTAGTTTTTAAATGGTTTCATAATAAGTTATTTATTGTTTGGGCATGTCTCACATACTTGAGGCTACTTTTATTTCAGAATGTTATAAATGATATATATATATAAATAATATAACACAGATTAATCTTTTTTTCTCATCCTGCTGCCCTGTGATGGACTGGTATCTCATCCAGGATGTAACCCTGCCCTGTACTCTAGGATAGAGATGAAGCATGGGAAGACCTTATGAAAGTATTATAATGTTCCTTGACCCTCAGCCTGATCTGGACCTGAATACTTTTCAAGAAAAAATTTAGGTTATTCTCCTTTCTCACGGGTAAAAAAGCAGCACCACTTGAAAAGTCCATTTGGAAAGTGTAACTAATCTTTTTCATATTGGAATCTAATCCTTACCTAAATATGGTACATTTCATTGCTATGGATCTATTTGCCATCACTGGTATTTGTAGTAATAGTTATAATAGTGAGGGAAATGTATGCTGGATATATAATCTGTTTAGACTATATTTGAAACATTTGGTTAGGTCTGTGTCTACGGGCAGACAAGACAGCGACAGGTAAGACAAGTCTTACCTGAGTTTGTCATGACCTCTAAAGCTATTATGTGGCAAGTAAAATAAAAATTCCACCACTAATTATTTCGTGGCTTACAGGTGGAATCAGTTGGTATGGATGGTGCAGCCGGGGCCCGACCTTGTGAGCGGTACCTCTCTCCGAGGGCAGTGCATCCAGTGCCAGGCCGGCGGGGGTCTGTCAGCCAGCCCTGCAATCCAGGCATCAGCCTCTGCTGAGAGCAGAGCACATCACTGGCTGCCCTTCGGCCTCGCGCCCAACACCGCTTTCTGGGAGGACTACATCAGCGAGGGCCAAATGAAATCCTGGCTTTGCGCTCTCCCTCTTGTTTTCACAGTCTGACCCTTGAGCAGCGCTACCGAGACGGACACGTCGAGCCGGGCCCAGCGTCCGGGCCGTTTCCTGGCTGGGACCAAGCTGCCTCCTGCCTGCGTTTGCTGGCCTGCCTTTGCTCTGTGCTTTTCTGTGCTTTTTTTTTCTTATGCCAGAAACTAAATTCATATGCATGGCTACGTCTGGCATTACAATCACAATTGTCCTCTAGACCTGAAAGACATGAAAACCATTTGCTATGTGATATTGTAGTGTCCTATCAGTTTAATTACAAGATGTAATGCCCATGAAAAAAAGGATCTTAGAGCAGCCTGACACTCTGAATACTTGCCCCTGTCCTGCAAAAAACACAGATCCCATTTTTTGATATATTTGACCAGTTCAACAACATTTCTTTTCTTGAATCTGAAAATTAACTCTTCAGACATAGTTGGTCAAATGCAAAGGTAGCTTAGTGTTTGACACTGTAGCATTCCAGTTACACTGAGTTCCAGTGTTGGGATTCACTGCTCACTGGCTCTTTATTTTATGGCTTTTCTCTCCTACTTAAAAATACGTGGATCGGTGTCTCTGCACTGCCTCCAGTGAATGCGTGTGCTCTGTCATGGTCTGGCATGCCATCCACAGTGTCTCTTATCTTGTGCCCTGTGCTTCCTGGGGTAGGCTGGAAGCTCACTGAGATGGATACTTAAATTCAGCCAACTGCGGCACCTCTCAGAAGTGCGATCTCTAACACTAAATTAGTATAGGACACTTTTCAGTACAATTGGTGTGCACACATTTCTTACAGCTTGAGATATGCTTTCTGGACTTACCAATGCAATGCTTAAATCACATATAGTAATAATATCTCCATGTCAATTACATTAATTCTTTGTTTAAATCCTTTCAGGTGCATTATGTATTATTTGCATTTTTGGGTGCATGTTCCCTCTTAGAAAGGCTCATCAGAAAACTTCAATTTAAGGTAAATGTCAGATTTCAGATTTATTATTCCATTTGCAGCCACTGTGAAGCACGTCTGAAAGAGCATTGCCTCTCTGCAGGTCATAAGCATGACATCCAAACTCAAATGTCATGAATTCTACCGCTGGCTTCAATTTTAAAATATTTTCAGAACTGTCTGTTGGTCTCTTTTGCTCCAAGAAGAAAGCACTGTAGCCATTTCAGTGGGACACCCCTTGACTGCCCGCCTCTTGAAATGGAGAAGGCCAGTGCAGAGTTATTGCAAAGAGAACGTCCTTGCTCGCACCCAGCTTGCTTTACTGCACTGCTCATCTAAATTATGTTCTTTTTTTTTTCTCTGAAGCTTGGCATTAAGTTCATTTAAGCTTTCAAGCGATATCTATTTAAAAAAGAAGCTAAATCCAACACAATGTGTAGCCCTGTGTGTGCATTCGTATCTCTCGCAGACAGAAAGGCCATGATTTTGTCCTTCGAGTTCCGGAAGCTCGGTAGGAACTTCCCCCATCTCACGCTGTGCTGGAGTACTTTTTCAGGCTCCACATTTCTATCCTCCAGATGGGATATGGGCTGCAACCTTTATAAGCTTCTTCTATGAATGGAAGTAATGATTTCTATAGCTATATCCAAGGCCTTCTTCATGTTAAGAATCATGGCGTAGAGTCCCTGCTGATCTACAGTGTGGAGATTACTGATGGTTTCAGGAAATTCCTCCTGCTGATGACACAGCAGAGTAAACGCCATCTCCACATCCCATCATTCACGCTGCAGCCTCTGTACTTACACACAGTAATTTTCAGAGCAAATAAGCACTCATAACATGTTTGAATACTCTGTAAATCCATATCACTTGTGAATCACGCTTAATTTTATGGATTACAGGATTGATTGCACGATGTCGCTCCATTGATGTGTTTTCAAACACCACACATTTGGAAACATTCTTGGGATAAGTCAGCTGCCTCATTAGATTTGTCAGAAAGAAATGGAAAATTCATAGATTTCTTTGTCTCAAATAATTTTACGGCGCATTGTCAATGTGTTTTTTGACAGTTAAATGTTTTTTTATTGTTGAAATGAATCCTCATTTCATTCATAAATCAATAAAGAGTCTGATGTTTGTAAGAGAATCTCCCACTGGGTATTTCTATTCAACTCACTATGTGCTGCTAATGAATGACCCAGACTGACTGGTACAATGGCAGCTGTCTTCAGTTCCGTGAGGAGCCTTGCTAAGTTCACCTATTCACTAACTAACGGCACTCAGTAACCCTTCTAAAATGTTTCTTAATGTTATCATTCGTTTCCATCAACACCTTTGACTGACAAGCTGAACACTTTACAAAGCTAAAGTTTTGCAAATAACGGAAACAGAATGGTCACATACTCAGACCAGGAGCATAAATTTAGCCCTGCAATAAATAGCCCTCCAATAAATAAAAACAGTGTTGGACGAGCAGTTGTAAAATTGATTGATGGCAATAGAAACCTTATATATACTTATATATATACTTGAAACATTTGAATAAAAAAAAATAAATATATTATATATTTATATTGTATATATATTGTAAATTCAAGTGCTGAGATAATTTGTCTAGCTTTTAAACATACCGGTCCTGGTCAGTAGCACTGTATTAATGACATTTCCTTGATTTGTTAACATTACCACTGTACTGCAGCACCAACCACATAAACTGCTACATAATTTCCCATAATGCTCTACTGGTGTGGCCATCCACCATGCTTAAATGGGTAGTGCTTATTTTACTGTTAAATTACCAAAGATAAATAAAGTAAGTCCTTCTGGGCAAATGCCCTCTCTACACCGTAATAACTTCGTTTAGTAGGAAAAGTGATAAAGGATGATTACACTAACGATTTCCGGGGAAACCGTATGCTGTGTTTATCACGGGCCATGTTTATTCCAGCTTTTTATGAAGCTGGGGCTCATATTAAGCATGGTGCCTTTCCTGTACAGATACATTTCGTGGTAGAGGTACAACAAAGCATAAAATAAATGATTATGTCGGGACAGAGACACGGGGCATCACATTTAGTCAAACGAAACACATTATTATGAACAGCACTCAAATTGGTGCCAGGCTTCTTTAAGCTAAGCAAATTCAACACTACCCATCCACAGTCCTGCTAATCCCTAATTACCAATAATTTCAGTATTGTGATGGTATCATTTCTGCCAAAGCACCTTTGATGATTTTAGAACCTTGAGTGCAGTGGTCACTATTAAGGTCTGTATATTGAATAGTGGTATTTATATTTTCTAATGCATTATACTGTTATTGTCATTGTGCGAATTGCCAGCAGACACGGATAGTTCAACTCAGGAAAGTAAAAATCCAGACCAAGATTTTGTTTCAACCAACCAGTTGAGCATAAAGAGTCACAGTCACAACTGAAACAAAATCTTGGTCATGATTTATGATTTCACCTCTGATTATCAGAAATGCTATACAATCTTCCTGGAACCATGCTCCCTGAATGTGGCGGTAGGTCAAGTCACCACCCTTCCTATCTTATTTGTATGTCTGCTATAATCTCAATAAATCATATAGTGACGAGAGACTGCTGCCATCGTGGTTCTAAGGCACACAACTCAGATTCACGGCCGGGAAGTCCAGTGCCTTCACCAAACACCACTTTAAACCCAGGTATTTTGTCATATGAACCCAAAGTCATCCTGCTGTATTCTGGCTTTTGATAATGTCATAACATTTTTAACTTGGGCTGGGGCTAGACCAGTGACCATGGAGTATGTCCCACACTGGATAAGACCAGCAGCACTATCTGGATTAAGGGTGTTTGTGAGCCTTTGTCCAGTTGCACAGATAGCTGCTCCTCTCCGTTGTGTGATCCAGAAAGGCCTGACCTTCCTGTTGTCATAAGAATTACCTGTGGAGCCCACTATCTCTAAAGCAGCACCCAAGCACCATCCCTTTCCCATGTTTTGGTCCCTCTCTCTTGTCTATATAGAGACTTTCTCTCAGGCAGTGTTAGCCCCATCAGGAGAGGGTCATCGGTGATGTTACTCAGGTTGTAAGTACTTGAGAAAATGTCAATATTCAATAAGGGTCTCTTCACTGTTTTGGAGGGTAGGAGAACACACAGCATTTGGCCATGTCTTCCTTCAGAATCATCACAGATCACAAACCCACAGTTTGCCTACTAGAAGGCTAGCAGTGTAGCTCCTGGTACCACAGAGCCCCCACCAACTCCAAAATTCTATGATGACGTGCTAATAGTCATAGCATATTTTACTATATAAGTCAACCTCAACGACCTCGCCGGTCAGAATTCCACTACAAATATGGTGCAAATTATCTTGACATATTCTAACCAAATTCATCCAAACAGATTAAAGACAGGAACCGAGCCTAATTTCATGCACCAGTCCTGACCAAGCACAGTCAGATGGGATGGATGAATATAAGTCTAGGATGCATTTTTAGGCCATGTGGAATCAGCCTTTAATCCTTCCATCCGTGCCAGAATAGATCATACCCCGTCTACCAAGAGAATATCACTTCAAACCTGAGATTCTCCAGAATTCAGTACAGAAGAGAAAAGTGTCATTTGCATGAGCTTGTAAACATTATGTTTTGGGAAATTATGTATTTTTTACAATTCATTTTACAATTCAAGTTGCAATAACTGCACTGGAAACACTGATCATAAAAAGGGCTGCAGAATATAAATACAGAGACCCATTCACACCGAAACAAACACCCCAGAAAATGTATTTGCCAAGTTTACATATTTTTTAGGAATTTGCTTTGTTTGATTCAACAGATTGTATGTGCAAAACTTATCTGTCTTATAGTGAATATAACCCTTTTTAAAGGGAAACATATCGACAGGATTTATAGCGACATTAGTTTAGGTGGGTTATCTTTAATCCAATTACAGAAAACACTTTCATACCATAGCCAATATTCCCCTTATCAGTCTGTCGACATCAGATGCTGTGTTATCAACAGGACAGCTTACAAACAGAACCAGGGGATCATTGGACAATTCAGTCTGATTATTCTCCCAATCTCTCCATACATTTCACCCCAAAGCTGCCTGATGGGCAGGCAGACCGGAATGAATGGAATGTATATTGTAGGCTTGCATTTATCACGCATTTGCCATAGGGATGACATCTGCATTGATGCACAATCTATGGATCATTATAAAATGCCACTTAGCAATTTGATTACTCATTAAATTGGGCTGTATTCAATCTAGGATTTGCAGCCACTTATCATGCTCAATACTAACAGTTGAATTTTCCCTTCAGCCAAACCTGCTGCCAAACACCAACAGGATATATAGCATCAAATTACTTTAAGGAAATGAGTGCTTAGAGTTTAAGTTGATACCAATTTTTATAAGCAAGAGGCTGTATCTGTTTTCAATGGCTGGACTTACTTAATCCTTCAATTGCAAGTATTTAAAGATGTGCTGCCTAAGGAGTTTAAACTGCTTAACTGCAATGTGCTTAAGATACCAAAGGTCAGACAGAGAAGTCACCGTTATTTTCCCCATGGGCTAATACTACAGTCTCACATTCCTGGGGGCAGGATGCCCGGCCATTGCTTTATATAGTGTTTCTCAACCCAGTCCATGGGGACACATGACAGTCCATGGTTTTGCTCCCTCTCAGCTCCGGCCAGACACTCCACATTTTTGCTCCATCCCAGGTCTCGGTAGGAGCAAAAACATGGACTGTCTGGGGTCCCCAAGGATGAGGTTGAGAAATATAGCTCTAGGGTATACAGCCCTGTCATGAAATACATTTGATTCCCTTTTAATACGAATAATCAAATGGCAAATCAGGGGCTCAGCTGTCATCTGAACAATATATACATTTTTGTAATAATTTCCCCGCCCCCAGACAGAACAGCCATCCACCTATCTATCACATTTTAATCAGGGCAGAGACATTATTCCTAAAAAGATTCTTCCGAACCAGAGAGATCCATATCCCTAAAGGAGTTATCCCCATAGGACTCCAATTAAAAGGTGCAGATGGCAATAATCTGGCTCACTCCGAGCTTTCAGGCATCATAAGCGATTTAGAGAAATTAATTTTAGAGCCAGAAAGAGGCCCCAAGGATTCTGGTTATCTCCACTAGTCTGGGCACACAGAAGAAAGGTTTTAAATTGAAGAGCATTATATCATCTGCTGAGAGAAAGGCTCAGTGCTTTTGATTTCCTAGAATGGCATGGATATTCGGGGCAGTGCTCACGGCCTGTAGTTTGCTGAGTGACCCTCTAAGTAAATAAGTAAATACCAGGACGCATCTGGTCAGGATGAGATAATTTGAGGCTATCTGTGACAGCACAAGTGCTATGTTTCTCTTCTGGGAATTGAGTAAGTCAGAAGTAGGGAGGGCTTGGCTGTATCTGAGCAGGGACGGGGCACCTCTCCTCACCTGTAATCAGTCTGTACTGTATATATGAAACGAGGCAGAGCAGGAGCGGCACCCATGGACCTGTTCTCGGGGCTTTCCAGTTTGTTAGCAGTTAGCACTGCTTAACCAGCAGTGACGCGAGGGCACTCACATCGAGGAGCATCACGCCCGTCTATATGGGAAAAGGAACTATAGACATTTCTCCCCTTTAAAATCAAGGGTAATGCTTGTTGACCCGAGAAATGAGGGCAAATGGCTTTTATAAAGCATCATTAAACATATTAATTAGTATTCTACACCAAAACCATGTGGACCAGGAGTAGTACTTAGCAGACCCAGCACTGCTTTTCTCAGGCAGGCTAGGAAACCGTAGAGTCACGTAGAGTTTATCTGAACGTTACGTCTGCTTATTTATTTGTTTGTTTGTTCTTTGTATTTATTTGTATTTGTTGTCTGTCATGGATGGTTTATAGACTGTTAAAGTACATTTATATTTTTCCTCAAATGTTAATTTCTAATAAAACAGTATAATGAAGCATAGTGTCACACTGTCTACATTCCAGTCTCCTTGCTTCTTATTAAAATCAGGTCTAGCATACAACCCTCTGGCTGCACTCCCAGATAAAAAGGCTAACAATCTGTACCTCTGCCTGTCACTGGAGCTATAACCTCAGGAGTATGCCAATTATACCCTTAGCTATAGCTAAATGTACCTTTTAGTCTCATTTAAGGTACAGAGATAGACTCTGAAGAGCTTTTTTGTACCATTGGGGGTACATTAATGTTGTATGTACCTTGGGGATGTTCCCCAGAGTCCATTTATGTACCTTTAAAGGTACAATGACCTACAGCTAAGGGTACAATTGGCAGATGCCTTGAGCCCCAGTAACAAGCAAAGGTACAAATCGGTACCGTATTTTCTGAGAATGTACACTAAGTTCTCCAGCAGATATATTGCTTGATGTACCAGTCTGTTTCCTTCCTAAATCCCCTGCTGTTTCCATAACCCCTTTATGTTATTTCTTCCTGAAAAGTATAAAATTATTACGCCTTTGACATTTTCATTTAGCATTTTTGCACATTAAGAAAGGGCCAGTGGAAAGTACTTTAGTAAATTGCTACAAAAATGCCTTTGATCTTTCATCTAATGTTGTTTAAAATGCCAAGATGGCATACATGACTCATGGTCAGAGGGTTGCTAGGACAAGGAGGCAGCTGCATGGTCTCAGACCATGGTTACGGGGTTTTTTCTACAGATACTGCCATTTGCAGAAAAGGGGCCCATCCTTCATAAAGGCCTGGGCTCAGCTGTGGTCGAATATGATTCCCAGACAGCCAGGATACCAGATCTGTTGCATTTATGTCACATTCATCTTTTAGATCTGATCTGTCCTGATTCAGTGCCGCTTTAGATCTGTCCAAATGACTCCCCGAACAGCACTTAGAAGACCATCTATCCCTGGGACCAGGAGATGGCCACGTCTGTGTAAGGCGGCTTGTTCCATCCTGACACCTTGTTTCTCCCAGATCCACTTTTGGAAAAAAAAAACAATTCAGTAGATGAGTTTCCTAGTGTTCCTTCCCTCCACCCTTTCTTCTGCAGGTCATTCATTTTTCATTGGACCTGCCTTCTTTGCTAACGTGATGCACATTTCATAGTATGTTCCACATTGTCTGCTGATCCAATCTGTTCCCCGCTCTGTTCATCCCTACCTTGTATTGTTTGAGGTATTCTGAAATCTCCTTTCATCCTCCTATCAATGCATTACATTAGCAAGACTCTTTCATTAGGGAGTTTTTTGTATACATCTGTGTTGCTTTAGTAATGAGGGCCTCTGGCAGACAAGTGAGTCGTCATCTTCACTGCCCTCGGTTCTATTACGCGGCACCTTGAAGTTCCTTTGTACATCGACTTCACAGTAGAATTTCTCGGTGCATGCTGGAGCACGAGATGATATGATGAACATATACATACTGTGTACATACACTAGGTTTCCTGGAAGCCTAGAAATACAACCGGATAGTAATGCAGGAGCCCGCACACGGCTGTTGCCCTCTCCATGACCTGCTGCCATTTTCCTTTCCTCGCCTGCTTTTCCCCTGTCATTTCTATTTGTTGTCTTTTTTTGAAATCCCTTTTCCTGTCGCCAAAGGACACCAAATTCTTCCCACCCAGCCTCACTGTGTGCTTTTCTGCCTGGAGCAACTCTCAAGGCACGAGGAAGACAGGCTCTTCTCTATTTTGGGGTGGAATGAACGTCCCCTAGATGTCTAAATAGCTGAGCCACTGGGTGTCTTCAAACGACATCTAAAGACATACCTTTGATGTAGCACTTCCGGTATTATACTCTTTCAATTAATCCAGTATTTCCCAACAGAGTATTAAACGGATAGTATTTTTAGCGTGGGTTCTATTGAACCAGTATCAGTAAGTATTCACTAATGGAGTCTCTAAGTACGTATGTAAGTCACTCTGGCTAAGGGCATCTGCCAAAGGCTGTAAATGCAAATATAACTATGTCCCGGTCTAGGGTCAGGAACAACACAAAGGGGAATGAGACCAATACTTTCCTTGTGCTGCTTATTTTATTAGCAGAGGGAACAACTTCTTTTGGCCAGGCCTAAATAACAAACAAAACACCTTTAACTAGAAAAAATATACTTCTTTACCTAACCCAAATAAAAAGAAAATAAAAGTACACAAACTTACATCTCCATGGCTAGGCCCGAAACAGTGGTAAAACTTAATCAAAGCAAACTCCCCAGCTACTCACAGCGGACACGACATTTCCTATGGGCAAATATATCCCTGACCAACCTGTTCACCCAAGTATGTTCCAGTAGCGTTTACCAGGTTTAGGGTAAGAAAAGTTTCTTTGAAATGTGAAAACGCAGTATCTAAGGTACTGAGGTGACTCTTCCAGTTTCCAGTTCTCTGAATAAACGACATTCGGCCATAAAGAATACTGGTAGCATGTACAACTTGCTGCAAATTATAGTTGCAATAGCATAGCAGGCAAAAAAATTGTGGAGCAGCCACTTGGTTTATGACTTTATATTATTAAATTAGGTTCTCTGCAGTATTATTACAAAAAGTGTAAATATTATCATCCTGAACTACTGGATTTCTTTTTAGCATCAGCTACATTTAATCACACCCTAGTGAGATGCTCCTATGGAAACAACTGCTTGATATAATTTCCCCACTACAAACATCAGAAAGGAAATTTGCCTGAAAAGACAGGCCAAATATACCGAATGCCAGCAGCCAGCATGACACGCTCCTCTCAGTGTAGAGCTGGCATCCTCCTGTAACCTTGGCGTGAACCATGAAGTTCTGGGTCAGACATCTGCAATTATTTCCTCTTGGTATGTAACCAGTGGCTTTAGCCTAATTAGCTCCTGAGTCTTATTGGCTTCTAAGCCATAGATTCATTTGATTGATTTCTGTTTTTTTTTTTTCTATTTGTTCATTCACTGTTGTGTTCCCCCTTGTGACTTGATACATTTTTATGATGTTTGACCTTAGTTTGCATCATCTTGTTTTTCTTCTAACTTTCGGTACCTTTTTGCCCAATTTACTTCAAATATTCTGCCACTACCCTAGACAGTCTGCAGGCTAAAATGAGGAGAAACAAAAGCTGCTTTAGGCAGAAAACACAGACACTGAAGAGAACAGACTGACCCTGCATCCCTCCAACCTATCCGACGTCACAGGTTACATTTGGTACAAAATATGAGTCATTTAACAATAAGAAGTCAGTTACACGGAGGTATTATAATGAAATTGGAAAAAAAAAACCCTAAAATTCAATTCAGTTCATTTTTATATAGCGCCCTTCACAATAGAGCTGTCCCAGGGCGCTTTACATGGCTGTGTTGGAATACACTGCTATATGCAAGACAAAACAGAGTGGAACAGAGAAAATAAAATACATAAAATGAGAGAAAGAAAGAAAATAAAAAAAGAGAGCCAACTGACAACGGAGGAGAGGAAACTTGTACAACACTTGTAAAATATCACAAAGTAAATAAAACCTTAATCTTGATGGCAGATTTTCCAAATGACAAATCAAAGGCAAGCCTCAGCCATGCAGCTGACACTGGGCGGGCTGAATATTACCTATTTATTATCTTACCTGCTGATATGTGAACATCTATTTGAACTTGCATGGTCAGCAGGCCCAGGAGGCTTCTGGCTTTCTCTGCTTGCATAGTGCGTGGTGTGTGTTTGTATATATACACGTACACAAGCGCTTTCGGACACATACATGGAGAAAGCGGTTTTATGACAGTTGTGCCTTGCAAAGGACTGGCCATTCAGAGTGTCTCTGGTCTTATGGATGGGTGGATGAAATAAATTGAATGACTTCATCTGGCCGGCTGGGCGACATTAATAAGCAGCTCACTCCAGGTTCATAGCCAGAAATACATTTCATGGGGCGTCCAGCACAGGTTCACCTCAGACTTTGCTGACAGGGGGCCTCCCTTGGTAGGATTCAAGCAAATTTTTTTCACAGACCCATAATATTACTTCTTGGCTACATGCCAGGCTCACACTTACAGTCAGAGAATCGTAAATGTTAGGTGGGACAACTCAGGTGGGTCAATCCAGTATTATGATGTTTTTTTTATTTTTTATTTTATTTTTCCTTTTATTTTATTATTTTTTTATACTAATAATCCAGTTATAGCTGACCAATAACCACAGTATCTTCGGAAGTTCACGTTGCGTCTCGTGTACTAGGAGGAGTGTTTAATTTCCATACTGTGTGTCACAGTTAAGCGACAGAATGTGAGTTCTCGGGTCCCTTTCGTATGCAGGCACACTTCTTGGCATGTGTGAGAGTTCCAATATTCTCTAAGACCTGCAATTATGCAGCAACAATGAAGGATCTAGATCCTCTAGACAGGCACAAAGAAAATGCTTGGAACCTCAAACGATTACTACCGCTGAAGAATAAGGTATAGTACTCTCTTTGGCACACTGCAGGGGCTCAGATAAAATGTAATTTAGCTATTGAAATAGCCCTGGATTGTTTCAGAGGCTTATATATTCGGAAGAGGTGAGTGTTTTATGCTCTACTCGCTATCAACAGAGGCCAGGGAAAGGTGGTTCTGAGTGTACAGGAAGTCATCAGCCAGGCAATTTCTCAAAACATAACTGACCTTTAAGTCAATGTGATTCAAATACATTTTTGATTATTTTGGCTATATATTGTCAAAATAAACATCCATTTATATTAAATTCCCATTTACTGTAAACAGGAGGCGTCAACAGCAGAAGGCATTTGAGTTTTATAGAAAAATTCTAAAACCCCAGTCAACCTCTAATCCTACAAATAATGCAAACGCACAAGCCGAGAAAAGACCCAGCGACAGCTAAACACAGCATCCATCCATCCACCCACCCACCCATCCATCCATCCATCCATCCATCCACTCACCCATCCATCCATCCATCCATCCATCCATCCATCCACCAGCCACTATTCCAGCCACTTTTCAGTTCCCTAAGGCGTCAGCCCTCAGTGTCACATCCTGCATACCTAACCCTTATGTCTTCATCCTAATGTGGCCCTGATGAGCCAGGCCTGGTGCTTGTTACTCCTCATTAGTGAAGTAATTAATTGTTGACACGATGGGCAGCTAATTCAGCGCCCGGGGAGCAGTGCTTGGCGGCTTGCTCAGGGAACCTTGCAGGTCATGGACCCGAAAGGGCCACCTTTTTATCTGAAGCGTGCTGCCCTAACCCTAACCATTAGGCCACCACTGAGCCCTCGAGTCCATTCCCAGTTTCTGCACTTTGAGTTTCACACAGCGCACCTTTTGTTTTACACAGCGCCGGCCCTCGAGTCCTTCGTCCCTCAGACATGACACTCAGGCTGGCACAATCCCTCAGGGACTCTCAGTCAAAACAATGTATGTAACTACGTAGTAGCATTTATTTTCAAGAAATGCGAGCGCACACACAAAGTTTAAGTACTTCAAACGAATAAATCTGGGATATTCAAGCGTGTGAGCATGCTGGCAGCTATCGCTTATTTAACTGATGCATGGAACTTAACTACAGTCTTCACCTACAGCAACATATAATCCCAGAGGATGTTTCAAGTAAAGTAAATCAAATACATTTGTGGAGCATTGAAGAAAATGGAGTTTAGTACAGAGAGTACATCACCATTGAGGGATGGTTTGAAGCCCTTAGCAATGGGACTAAGGATCATTGATAAAAAGAGGTTCTGGCTGACTGATCGGTTTATTTATGTTGTTTTCTGTGGTTATTTCTCCATTGTTCCAGAGTTGTTGTACTACTCTATTTATCTTTTTGTTGCGAAACCAAGACATTTTTTGCATACTCAGATTTAGCCCTAACAATACCACTAATGCGTAAAAGAGTTTGACAAAAATTTACATAATATCATAATGGTATTTGCATGTAGCATATATCAAAGAGGTGCAGATTTTTGTCTGACAGTATAGACGACTTAATCTATATGCAAATAAACTTAATGCATGTGTAATGTTGGCTTTTTGACTATAAGGCTTTCCAGTCTAATGACAGCCTAATGAGATCTGGCTCTTACTTTATGAGGTATGATTGCGAGAGCGTCTGAAAGCTACACCAATAGTACAGGGTCCAGAATAAGCGGAATGAAGTCAGTGAAACTTCAGGGGTACGATGGACAGCCGAAGATGAAGTAGTTTAGCTAAAGATCAAGAGGAGCACCAAAGCATTCAGACAGTCATAAAGCATCAGATTGAGCCTCCAGCAGGCTGTTCTCACGATGGTTCCTTTAGCAATGGCTGAGCAAAGGCAGCCTTTAGGAACCCAGTGTGTCAGAAGCAGGCTGTTCTCACGATGGTTCCTTTAGCAATGGCTGAGCAAAGGCAGCCTTTAGGAACCCAGTGTGTCAGAAGCAGGCTGTTCTCATGGTGGTTCCTTTAGCAATGGCTGAGCAAAGGCAGCCTTTAGAGGCCCAGTGTGTCAGAAGCAGGCCGTTCTCACGATGGTTCCTTTAGCAATGGCTGAGCAAAGGCAGCCTTTAGGAACCCAGTGTGTCAGAAGCAGGCCGTTCTCATGGTGGTTCCTTTAGCAATGGCTGAGCAAAGGCAGCCTTTAGGAACCCAGTGTGTCAGAAGCAGGCTGTTCTCACGATGGTTCCTTTAGCAATGGCTGAGCAAAGGCAGCCTTTAGGAACCCAGTGTGTCAGAAGCGGGCCGTTCTCATGGTGGTTCCTCTAGCAATGGCTGAGCAAAGGCAGCCTTTAGAGGCCCAGTGTGGCAGAAGCAGGCCGTTCTCATGGTGGTTCCTCTAGCAATGGCTGAGCAAAGGCAGCCTTTAGAGGCCCAGTGTGGCAGAAGCAGGCCATTGAGTTTGAGGGATAATTCATTGGGACTGCTGTTCATGTCACAGCAGTTCACTCGCAGATCCTCACTGACGTTCCTTGAACATGCATTTAATGACTATGTGAAAAAATATTAATACAAGGTTTTACAAAGTAATACTCTACTTAATGTTTTACCATTTATAAGATAAGCTAGCAAAGTGCTCTAAACAGTAAGCATAGAAGGTGTGTAATTAATACAGGTTGACAGCACAGTGACGGGGGGTGGAACGGGGTGAGGTATGCGGTGAGCGGAAGCACTGCACAAGTGGGGGGCAGTAGGATCCAAGGAGTGCCTGAAGGGCTCGGCCGTGCGCCGCGAGGAGAAGAGCCTGTAACCAGGGCCGTAACTAGCTCTGAGCAGTGAGGTCGTGACATCGGCATTCTTTCCAGCACCTGGCATGCATATATATATATTTTTATGCCAATCTACTGCTCTACTCCAGTAGGTGATGGAAATGCACCTTCTAGGTGGAAGAAGAAGCGTCTCTAAAATTAGCAGCATAGTAAGTAATATAATTACTTTCACTGAAGCCTCCTGCAAGCCAGTCATGTAGGTACCACTACCTAATTACAATATTGCTTTGCGTGTAAAGCCAGTAACGACCCAGTTTTAAATGAAGGTAGCTGAGCACACCTAAGCAGTCCTGAAATGGAGCCCTTCCACTCTGGTGTGTCGCTCTCCCACAGGGCACCAGAAAGCGGGACCTTTCTGGTAAATAAGCATGGAAGAAGCAAAAAGCTTGTAGGTTAAATTTCACACGTAATTTCATACAAAACTACACTGCTACCGCCAATCAATGGGAGATAATGGGGGAGTGATCGCGATAATCTTTTATTCATATTTTATATTTTATTTATATGTTTATTCATATTTTATTTAAATGTTTTTATCATTGCTGATTAAATTAAGGAAGGGAGATATACACATTTTCAAAGCGTAAGGGGGTGAGACGGTCATCCTAACTCACGATCGCAGGATTTTTTAAGCCTGCGTATGGCCCTGTCTGGAACTAAAGGTGGTCCTCAGATGAACGGCTCTCTCGTGAGAGGATGGGCTTCATTATGCAGTTTTTTTCATACAGATATAAAGGTCTGTAGGCACTTCATGTGGTAAAACAGCAGTCTGTCGCACCTTATTACCACTACAAACTTGCAGTGATAATGGAGCAATAGGACCAAAAGACTTCAACCATAACATTCTGGTTTAATGAGCCAGACTATTTCATCGCTATTAGATGCACCTGAGAAAAACTGTAGAATTTGTACTTTTGTGGGTACTTTCTGCCACTACTTTTGCCACTCTAATTGTACTTTTGCAGAATAATATCATTCAGGATGTTCCACAACCTCACATAGAGTTCACATAGTGACAAGGAAACTATGAAAGCAATGGGTATGATATGGATGAAAAGGTTCCCACTACTATGCTAAAGTAAAAAGCATAACACATGATGCAGCCTGGGCCGACGTGATGCCACTTTTACTAATGGCATCCAAATGTCACATGGTACTTATTACTTGCAACATGTATTTTAGGACTACTAACCACTATATGGATATTATGAATATTGATGTGATTAGATAACATGAGGACACTTCTGATTGGTGCCTCTTTAAGAATGTTACATGGCAGTGCCAGGAACCTCACATACTGTACGCCGTGCTGCTACTCGGCCAGACCACATAGATACATTGATGCCACAGCTCTCTGGGAACCCTGCTCTGCCCATCCGCACCTGCCTGCCGCCGTCTGACACAAGAGGCTCTCACACGCTCATTTCATGTCCTTGCTGTAGCATTAGAGGAAATAAGACTGGAATACCGGATTAGGAAAAAGATTCTGCGGATGACTGAAGCATCTCGAGGTAACTCACAGCCTTCGGAGCGCCTGGGAAGGAGGGCCAATTTGCGGATTCACTGGAGGACGAAGAATTCGCCCTTAATGTCTCAGAAGATGGAAATGAGGAAAAGGGGGCATTTTCGAGGTGTTTCTGCTGTTTTGGATAATGAAATCCAGCTTCCAAAAAAACAAAATGTCTTGCTTTGTCATTCTCCGTACCTAGTGACGACTGCTCGAATATATACAATGTGTGTTTATATGTATATATGTACTATATATAAACACAATTCAGAGAAAAGGCATGTTTTATTAGATTTCATATTAGTCTTATGTTTATGTAGGCCAAAGACTAACACTATAATACAATTAGAAACACTTAATTTTATTTAGCTGAATTGGTTCTACTGAGACATGAATAAAAGAATAAAGATACTTTTTCACAGAAGGCTTCAATAAGATGAGACATTTCATTCCTGTTCCTTGTTAATATGTATTTGGTTTAATGAGCCTCACTCCTCAGGGTGGCGGGGGTCAGGACCTCAGGCTGGTGGGGATCACTTTCAATTCTGTAAGTCATTTACAATTTAAAACTGAATGATTTCCTAAATAGACTGAATCATTTTTAGCAGGTTAACCAGTACTGGATTTATTAACCCCCTTAGACCCTTTCTGTGTATCAATTTAATAATTGATATAAAATATTTTGAAATTAAGCATATACACCATATTATACAGAGCAAACTCAGATACTCTTCTTAATATGCATATTCACACGATTGCATGCTGATTGCTGTACCCCTGCTTTATTCATCCAGAACTCTGCATATGTTTTAATATGATGTAGAGCCACATGTTGTTGCTGTACTGTAGAGCTTCAGCCCCCTCCACAGGCAAATAGGTGTTATGAACCAGCTTGAGAAGGATACCTGCCAATGCTCCCCAGGCTGTCTGATCTCCCTCAAGCATAGACATCTGGGAAGTAGCTAATAATAATAATGATGTGTGTGTGTGTGTGTGTGGATTAAAGTGGCCCTTACTGAGGGGTGACATTTTTTAGGGGACATGTCAACCTCTCACCCCCTCATTTGTTTCTCCACTGGTAGTAATTAATGTATGCAAAATATCATCCCGATAGGTTATCGTTGAAGTACAAGCAAGAAAGAGTCTTCATCAGGATTCTGTCTCTGGCTCCTCTACCGGAGAAAGTGAGGTGGAGGGAGCCGATGCAGCCACTGGTCCCAACACAGCGAGGAAGCCTACCAGGGGACGGGAGTCCGGACGTCCGTTCTGCTTGGGACCGACCCAAAACCTGCCTAGGGCCCAGCATAACGAGGAAGCCTACCAGGGGACGGGAGTCTGGACGTCCGTTCTGCTTGGGACCGACCCAAAACCTGCCTAGGGCCCAGCATAACGAGGAAGGCTACCGGGGGATGGGAGTCCGGACGTCCCTTCTGCTCGGGACCAACCCAAAATCATCCACAGGTCCCAGCACACCATTGAAACCTACAAGGGGATGGGAGTCCGGACGCTCGTTCTGCTTGGGACCGACCCAAAATCAGCCACGGATGTTGTTTTATGACACAAGAAAATCTTTGAAACACTTAATTGTGTTATCCGCTTTCACTTGGAGTGTTTTCTAACATCGAGAGTGTGTTTATGAGACAAGTGTATTTTTAACACTAAATTGTTTGTCCCTTTCACTCTGAATGTTGATTTCTAACATTGAAAGTGTTGTTTTATAACATCTGAAATTGAATTTTGGAAGGGCTTGCCAACATAGAAATGTATGCATCAAATCAGAAGATGCTTCTAGACTTACCTGTAAAGCAAAAGAAAATAAATTTCATCACCTTAATCTCATTACTTTCTATATTTAATTAGGTTAAAGTGTTTCGATCCACAAGACTTAACAGTTAAAAAGTATAATAAGTCATTTAAACTTTCATTGATACCCTGTATCTCCCCATTCATCTGAAAGGAACATCCTTCCAGCAATGTAAGTTTTCGACTGCTTACTGCATGTATGGGTCTGTAGGACACCAGAAAAGTTGAGCTACTAAGCAAGTGTGTGAGTGTGTGTCCATGTGTCCCCAAGAAGTCCTCACTGTTGCAGAATTGTTGTACAGTTAGCAATAGAAGTCGACCGATATATCGGTTGGGCGATATATCGGTCTGATATTTGGCATTTTTTAATCGATCAGCATCGGCCGATGTCCTAGTGTAGTACGGCGATTTACAGACAGGCACATCTGCGGGCAGCCCAGTGTTATTGCTGCTGTGGAACACGTGATCCATGCGCCACTTATGCAGGACCCCAGCCAGAACTTTCATAAGAATCTTTGGAGAGAACGGTGCGGCTTAAATTCAGGGGCCGGTTGCACAAAACACCTTAAGTCTTTCTCCTTATCTTGATTTTATACTTAAGGAATCCCTTAAAGTTCCCTTAGCAGTTGCACAAAAGACTTCAAGGACCAAAGTGAGAATAACTTAAGGTACCTCTGACTGTACCTTAACCGTAAATTAAGAAAATGAACGCATCCTGAGAAGAGAATTCCCCGACTGGATACAATTAATAATGATCAATTGATCTACAACCCCAAAGATTGGGGCAGTATGGAAGACACAAATAAAAAGAAAGTAGTGATTTATAAATTTATTTTGACTTGTATTACATTGAAAAAAATACAACAGCACACGATTAAATGTGTTCCTCATGAATTTTATTGTTTTTTTACGAAATAAACACATATTCCAATTTTTACAATCTCCTGTTGACATCACCTGTTTCAAATCACATCATTATTTAACCAATTTACCTCATTACTATGTGTTGCAAGATCCAAAATGTTGGAATACATGTTGAACAATAAAATTCACGAGGAACATACAAGTCAAAGTAAATTTAGAAATCACTACTTTCTTTTTTTATTTGTGTTTCCCATAATGTCCCAACTTTTTCTGATTTGGGGTTATATAGCATTATATATTTGAGCGACACTGGATTTACAATTTTATTTATACGGCACGCGACATGTTTATTACTCATTGTTTAATCTGACTAACACTGTTAAGTTGCCGGTACCAGCAAAAAGACAAACATAACTATATTGGTTATTCGATTGAATTTTTAATGAGAAATATGTTGACACATGCAGAAAAAAGGTATTCATTAATGCATTTAATGTAACTGAAATACAAAAATAAATCTATCTGCTCCGGTTTTGCTCATACTTTCGTGTAACTTACAAGTTGACAGTGGAATATATTTTATTTTATTTATATTTGTCAGATGCAAAATAAGTTTAAATTTCGTCATTTTCAGTATCATACTTAAGGGGAAAACGTAAGGTGCTTTGTGCAACTGGCTCCTGATCTTTCATATATTTAATGGGTTTACTGGTTCAACTGAAGGGTTGCTTTGAAAGAATAACTATAACTGGCTCATGAGACATTTGTAGCCATTTGGAATGCACAAAGGAAATAGCACTAGCATGGAATATGGCTATCCCCCTTTTAATGTCCATTCGATCAACGTCCATTCACATTAACAGCTGTGGGCTACAAAATGACAAAAAAATAAAATCTGTGTTTTAATGCAAAACGTAGCAGCCGCTGTGCGGGCAGACTGTAGGTCGTGTTGTCAGCCAACAAAAACACTGTGCTATACAGCGCTGCCTAACAGCAGGGTAGAGTAGCCTAAACTTACGAAGTTACTATGGCAAAATTCGATCAACTTCCAAATCCTCTAACGTCCTGTTTTGCAAAATGTAATTCAGACATTTCATTTATGGGTTCCTCTATAAACCAAGCATGTCATGTAGCTTACTGGTGCCACCGTTCTCTTCAAGTTTCCCAGCAGCTTTCAGAAGTTTGGGCTCTTCGGTAACCTTTGGGCTTGAATGCTGCGTCTCACAAGCATCATCGAGACAAAGGAAACAAAGATTAAAAATTAAAAATCATTGTTCTAAAGATAGGCTAGTAAATAGCTAAATATCCAGGTTGCAAACTTTTAACACAAATGCCAAAGAAATAAACCGCACTAATCTGAAAAAAATGTAACCATATTAACAGACTGACTTCACATTCTCTCCTACCTTTTTTCTTCACCTTCCAAAAACTTCGTGGTCACAGTTAAAATAACTTACTGATATTGTATAACTACCAGTCACGCATGTCGTCTTAGCCTAGTGACAGCATTTGCCTAATCCGTTAGTTAATCCACCATTATGCCAAAAAATGCATCACACACGACTTGACTTTAACGCATAATTTTATATAATGACTAACAGCCTGGATAAGTTAAATATTTAGTTCTTACCTTTAAATAGTATACTCCAGGCACTGGGTTTTATCCTCCGTCACAGTGAGTTCGAGATAAAAGCAGATGTGGAATTGACACTGTCAGTAGCGTATGCACTCAACTCACAAACTGCAGGTGCTGAAAAAATGCCCAAATCAACACCTATTAACTCAAAATTATTTTCACTGGAAAATGAACAACAATTCACACTACTGATTTTGCTGTGCAGTAGATAGTGCTCCCTTGAGTGGTAATCCTGCCGTGTTCCTTCTAAGAGCATGTCTGAAAACTGCACAAATGTCCATCTCATGTTTGCAATCAGCTGTTTCACTCACTTTCACGTAACTTTGGACATGACCGTCTGCTAATTTAATTAATTTTAAATGTGAATCTCAGGTCGGCATATACTGACTAAATAATACTTCAGGAACTTCAGCTAAGGTGAGTTAAAAGTGGATTTTTTACTGTCATTGATTGGGCAGCTTTGCTCCAGTGGGACATGGAGAACCTGAAATTGGTGCAGGGGCCATGAACCCTGCACTGTTACTCTCTACAGGGAAGGTCAGGCTATAAAGAAGCACAGTGGGACATGCAGCTAGACCAATGTTTCCCAACCCAGTCCTCAGGGAACACCGTACAGTCCAGGTTTTTGCTCCCTCCCAGCTCCCAGCCAATCAGGAACACTGAATACCTGGTACAGGTCTATTGGGAGCTGAGAGGAAGCAAAAATGTGGACTGTCTGTTGTTCTCTGAGGACTGGATTGGGGAACACTGAGCTAGACTAGCATCTGAACTTCGAACGAAAAAGTCTGAACAGTTTAGAACAAAACAAGTTGGGGGAGGTGTGTGGCTCAGTGGGCTAAGACTCTGTGCAGGTGCTCAGAAGGTCAATGGTAAAAGTATGGCAAGATGGGGTAGGTGAAAAAACATTTCCCTATGGGGATTAATGAAGCATCACTGTTCTATTCATCCCCATTCAACTGTCACAGCAGGACAGGAAACAGGCTTTTCAGACTTCAGAACAAACAAGTAACACTGAACTAAGGTAGTTCTGCACAGACTAGGAGACCAAGAACTTCTTGCTGATACTGATCAATAAATACTGGAACCTTTTATTTGCATGAATTCTGGGTTAAATTAACAATAACAGCCAGTCCTTGAATGTGACAATTACATTCATGTCTGGATTTGTCATTAAAGCACTTGCGGGAACACTGACCCCCCTCACACAGACACAGACACACACACACACATCTGTAAACACAAATGAGAAGACTGATCAAGGTCTGCATGGACTGCTTGCATTTTTTTTACACAGTCTCTGTCAACCTATTAATGGATCTCGAAATAAATCCTGCTCATGGCTTTGAAAACTCCTCAGTGTTTTACAGAGACCTGCAGCTATGCAGTGACCGGCCCCCTCCCCATTGCTGAGAGCAGTGCTGTACATCTCTTGCTGCTTGACACTTTAAAGCCATTATGCAAGGCATCCTGACTGCTGTGCAATGCTCTTATTTTAAATGCTAGTTAAAAACACACGCACAAAAAACAGTGATGAGTAACAATAATTGCTGGAGTCATTGGAATTGAAGTGTCTATGTTGCACTTGGCATACATTTGAATGTCATATTAGCTTGCTCTGAGTCTGTGGGCCTCTGTTCAACTTGAAGCCAAAAGGAGCGAAAGTGAAAGCCTACTTTAACATTTAGAACCTTTTTAATGCTATCCCAGGGGACGTTCTTGATGTAACTAAAATGTCATTCCTTTTTTAAACCTGCCAAGGCACTAGAGCCTGGCCAGAACTCATGTCTCATCGCAATGCTCCCACACTCTTGTGAGTAGCTGTTATCCAGATTCCCACAGCAAGTAAGCCCAGAAATACTGCAGTCTGTACAATTCCTGCACTGTTTCTTTGCCAAGGGCTGTAGATGTGCCTTTACGTATCCCATGCATAGGAAAACAATGAAATGACTGTGAATAGCTAGAATGTTGGTAAGAACCTGTATAATTACATTTATGTTTTCCTGTGGCTTACCTCCCAGTTCTTGTTTCCTATCAAGATTAAAACCATGAGTAGGGTGAACCTCTGCCCTTGCTGTGTCAGTGTGTGTGTGTCTGGTTATGGTATCCACTATTGGTGCTTTTCCACTGAATAGTACGGCACGACACGGTTCAGTTCAGCTCACTTTTGGGGGGTTTTCCACTGGGAACAGTACCTGGTACCTGGTCCTTTTTTTTAGTACCACCTCAGCCGAGGTTCCAAGCGCGCCGAACCGTTACCAAAACGTGAC
>JAODKN010000035.1:23269661-23282497 GCA_026774425.1 Petrocephalus zakoni
CGGCCAGGAGGTTCCCTTACTGTGCAGCATAGAGCATCTCAGACATGGCCTGGAGGTTCCCTTACTGTGCAGCTACAGCACTCAGGCACAGCCAGGAGGTTCCCTTACTGTGCAGCTACAGCACTCAGACACGGCCTGGAGGTTCCCTTACTGTGCAACGTAGAACATCTCAGACCCCTGATGGCAGTGATCTGAGACGTGCTGTACTGCTCGGTTCCAGCCTCTCTGAAACCACTCACTCTCCCCATGGCTGCCTCACAGCTTCTTGTGTGGGGTATGATCGTTACTGGGGGGAGGGGGGGTCTAATTATGTGTGTTGCAGCTCAGGGACCTGATGGTTATTTTATAGGGTGAAAGATGTCTGCTTTTGTTCTAGACGTGTCTGCTTTTGTTCTTGTGTGAAGCCTCATTAAACAGTGTAGCCTCTTACGTTCTATGTGTTTTGATATTTATCATTGTCAGTGCATTTTTTTTAATTTTATTTTATTTTTTTTTACTGCACATCTGTGAGTCCTTCATTGCAGACCGGTTTCTAGTAACTAGTTTTTCTCTGTGGTTACCAGATCAGCCTGTACCTAACAGCTTTAAAGAGTCTGTGATGGTGCGTGGACTTCAGTGGTGACTCGCTGCGGGCAGAGGCCTCAGGAAGGCCTGCCTGCTCCTCAGGAAGGCTTGTTTGCTCCACAGACACGGCGCTCAGCCCAGGAGGCCCTGCCGTATTACACGCAGAGATGACGGGGGGGGGGGCTTTCTTCATTAACTCATCACCAGCCTCTGCAAATGGCTTTAACAGCCCCGATTTCTCTAGAAATAATGGCTGACATGCCTGTTTTTAACTTCTCAGCTGGCTTTCATTTTGTTCCGGTAGAAGTAGGTGAACCTTTTCTTAATAAAAGCAAATGGCTTTGTGATGAAGCTGGAAGATTTCTCAGGTTGAGGTTGAGGACTTTTGCTGGAAACGACGAGATGCTGAAACTTGATCTCAGCATTGGTATATTAGGTATTGCAGAACTCAAGAGGCATCCACAGGCTAGAGAGGGAACCGTTTCGGGCGGCAGGTTGCTGGGAGCATTTAAGAACCGAGGAAACTGGTTTTGTGCACAACGCTAAATGCTGAATGCAAATTTGTTTCTGTTTTTTTTTTTTCTTTTTGTGTGTGCCTGTAGTGGACCCTTGGGGTGGTGGTGGGGGGGGGGGGGGTTCATGGCCACACCCAGTCATATGTCACTGCTTGGCCCGGAGCAGCGATGAGCTCAGCAGCTACAGTCCATATGTTATGGCCAGATCTGTCTCCCCAAAAGCCATTAGCTGTTTCCATGGTGGCACTGCTACTGCCGTTTGCTAGTGGTCGCGTCCTGATGGGTGACTGCCTGAATGGTGGCCAGATGTATATCTAAAATATCCATGAGGAAGTGAGCCTCGGTCAGCTGGTGATGCTATCACTGCGCATAGCATTCGATGTCCTTGTGATGGTGATTAGGCCTGTCTGTAGTGTCATGTGAAATAAACATGAAGGATTAGCCCCGCCCATCCACTGATGTGTCATTCAGGTTCCAGAGTTTATACTGGGGCAAGCAGAAAGTCAGGTGTTACTGCATGGCTATTTCATTGTGAGTCCCTGAAACCGGTCGCTCAGTCAGAAGCAGCTTTGCATGGGCCATCTGCTGTCTGAAGAAGGTAAGCAGGGTTCTGGAGATATCGTGTCTCTCTGTACAACAGGAGGGATTACTTACAGGACTTTAAATGGGGCGTGGCAGCTGGCACCAAATCCAGCCATATGAGGATAAAAAAACAAAAAGAAACCTATTTGGAGATTCTTGTTCACATTTGTGTAAGTATAGTGGCGCAGAACTAAAGTAACACCCAGAGGATGCTGGAGGTCACACATGGGCTGTGTTAGCAGGTGGCTGGTCTAGTCTAAGAGAAGCAGAGCTGGCACTGAAACACCTGTTAGAAGAACCTCCAGCTTCCACTGCTGTCAGCAAAAATCCTGGACTGAGGTACCCCTGCACTGAACGCTGACAGACACGCCGGGACGCGAGTGGATCGGGCACGGCGCTACTGACCTGCAGCCTCCACTCCTGTCGGCTTAAATCATGAGACGTTCGGATGGACCGAGGAACCTAAACACTGGGTGTGGAAAGACGGGACAGATGTTTCCTTGTCAGAATTCTCTGATTCCAGCTGTTTCTGGCTGATGGGAGGCTCAGGATATGATCCATCATATGAGAGCTGGACCGTCCAGGAGTGGCCATGGGAAAATAGCTGTGGTTCAGCTTGCAGAGGCCTGTTTGGTTAATGGTGTTCAATCCAATCGGACATCTTTTTAGAGATAAAACAATATCAATCTGCCACACTAATGTGCAAACATAAAAACTAAAGCATTTGGCTCAGACCAGTAGCCCCAAGGCACCTTTTAAACATTCAGTTGAATCTGTTACCCGAAGGGGACACCAGCTTACTCTATAACATGGCTTTCAGAATGTGTCCTGACTGTCGGACCCCGCTAACATGCAGATGTAATTTGGTGGAATTCCTCAAGACATGCGCCTTAACTCACAACGTTTGGTTTATGAGCCATGGTTCATTAAGGCTCTTTAGCTCCTCATTTGTCCCTCACAACAATGTTGCTATTGTGTTTTGAATGGGCTCTCGAGCCCATAAGTTCATAATGTCACTGAACTGTTTTATATTACAAGAGCCCATTGTCGCATCTCTCTACAGAGCCTGTGTTGATGGCTTTTAATTATAGTGGTGGCTTGGTTTCAATTCTTCTGACCTTTATTTTGGCCCGACGCTTCCTGTTTGTCCATGTGTGTATGTCCATCCAGGCTGCGGTTTATGCCTAATTGTTTATCCATAAAAATATCTATAAAGTGTGATAAAATCCTCCGTTGCCTTGGTGGACTGTCATGGCTGGCATTTGCTCCAGCAATGCAATCTTGGCAAATGGTCAATATTGGGTCATTATAGGCTGCAGGTCACCTCCAGAGCATGGCTGCAAGTACCGTGATGTGGTCTTAAGGCATTGTCACGAGTCTGGAGGAGTTTCTGACCCTAACCTGACCACGTTCGTGTGGAACTGGCCAGCCTGTGTTCCATAAACTAACCCTAACCTGACCACGTTCGTGTGGAACTGGCCAGCCTGTGTTCCATAAACTAACCCTAACCTGACCACGTTCATGTGGAACTGGCCAGCCTGTGTTCCATAAAGTACACCACAGAAGACCGGCTTGCCTCGCTTCTACCATTAAACACTCTCAGCATCTTGTTATACACTAGTGGCCAATTTTTAGAGACTTATTCAACTGTTGCTCCAGGTACAAATTTAATCGTCCAAATTATGATTATACAAATATGTATGGCCACCAGTGTTGCTTGAGAAACCTTTTCTAACATTTCCTGTGTTTTCTACATTTACGGGTTTTTTTTGGTATGCCTTCTTTTGCCATTTTCAACTTTTCTGTAACATTTAATTAAAATAACATGAAATATGGTTAATGATATTATGTGAATTGCTTTTGTAAATGATACTTAACCTACATGCGAGGGGCAGGTTTGCCACCGTGCCCAGTTCTGTAATACATTACTCTTCATTCTCCAAAAGATTTAAAAACTGCTCATATTAACAATGGTTAGTAAAATATAAATAATGCGGAAATGATTTATGCAAAAAACAAGACCAGATCTCCTTATTCGTAGAACAATTGACCTATAGATGTGGTTGAGTGAGAGCTGTCTGCTTCCTGAAAGGTGTTCCGTTTTTCAGCAAATGGTCTTTAATTTGCTCGGGGCTCATCAGGGAGACATTAAGGAGTATAAAATAAGCAACACAGAGGGTCCTTTGCCAGTGTCCCTGGCCAAAAGCACACTGCCCACGTTTCTGCATTTGCGACACTGAACGCTCGCTTCAGGAAACCGGCACTGAAGAGCAGCGGGGGGACCTGCTTGCCAGCCTGCAGCTCGCTGCTTTGGCTTGCGACCCCCACCACACCGTTCCTGTTTAATTGTAGCTCTTGTTACCACTCGGGGCCTGGCTGAACTTCCTGAAATTCACAAGGACAGAAACATCCAAGTTCAAAGCAAACTTCAGTCACTCATAATCAATTAAGCCAATATAACATGATTGGTGCTTCATGTCTTTAATATCGTTCCACTCCTCCAAAGGCAGCTCAGACCTTGCGTACTCCCCTAGAATCCTAGCCTGTGGCCTGAGATCCCCCGTCCCAGCTCGCGGGCGTGTGCGCCTCCTGGATTCTGCCGTCACGCCTGCTCCTGTGAGCCAGCTCAGCCCCGCGACTCGAACCCGCCCCGAGGTGCCATCGCAGACACCAGATGGCGATGAAGCCCGTTCGGGCTCGCAGATGACCAATCCGTTCCAGACAGCTGCTGGACCGTGAAATCATTCCTCCCTTTAACATTTTAATATCCGGAAGTCTATTTCAAAATCTTTGGTCTGTTTTCTCAATTTTCCCTGCTTTCCCCCTCCCTGTCATGCTCTGAAATTATCGTTCGTTCTTGCTTGTTGTGGATACATCTGTAGTTTTAGTTACTTGAACATGGCCTGCTGAACAGATATCCTAAACACGGCCTTAGGCCGGCTGGCCCGCCCCTTGGATGGCAAGTTTAAGATGCCAGTGGAATACCAGCGCTTTGATATGTCTTGCAGTGAGTTAAAATGCATCCCATGGACTACTGTATGACAATGGGCTTACTGTCGCGGGGGGGTGCGCATTCTGTCTCCATGTCTGTTTGGGTAGCCTGGATCAGCCCGCCAGCCTGCCAGAGGCGTGTGGGCAGCTCATTAGGACAGCAGGTAGCTGACAGGACGCGGCGAGCACGGGCTGAGGCCTTTTACCTCGCAGCCTCCAGACCAGGCGAGAGTCTAGCTTGTGGATCCCGAGTCCAGCGCAGATCTGTGCGCGGCGTTTGCCCGCCTTCGCTTCTCGTCGCGTCTCCCAGCCGTCCTTTGTACTTTTTCTCGAAGTGTCATTAACTCTTTGCACTTCTTTGGGCCAAAGGTGGCCAAAGGGTGTGTTCCTGTTTGGAGCATTTGGTTCCTGTTTGGGTGTTTGCCCATGTCTTCGCTGTGATGTCACAATGCATTACACCATGCATAGCCCGGGGCTCCTCCCAGCTGATGGGAGCCTTTTGGACAGGTTGACATTTTCAGCCTTGTCCTGAAGACACGTGACCTTGGCAGCTTTAGTACTGTATTGAGATTCTTTATGCCTGTTGGCACATTTTGAATCTGAACACTGCTCTTATAGCAAATGGGATGCTAAGTCTCTCTCTACACATGACACCGCCATCAGCAATATACTTCACCATAAAGGCTTTGGGCCCTAATATTGCCTGTGTTCTTCATGTGAAGCTCCCATTGTATGGTAAGGTATCTTATGATCGGCGATGCTTTAGGTGTTAAGCATGATGGTTCAGAGGCCATGAAAGGAAGTCATGTATTATGAGCTTTTTTCATTATTAAACGCCACAAGCTCCCATCACGAGGTTCCTCATTCAATTACATATTTCTATAAGTGCAGATTTGGACGAGTGCACAGCGTGCGCATGTTTAACCCCCGGTGTCATGGGGGAATGTGTGTGTGTGAAACTTAGCATAGCCGTTGTGTATGCTATATACGGCTTGTGTACGTGTGGAGGACTTTGGTCACGCTTACTCATCATGTCCGACTCTCGCGGTCCGGCTGCTTGTTGTTTTTTTTTTTTTTTTTTGTTCTTTACATAAATGGTATGGTATGGGTGGGGGGTGGGGGGTGGATGTGGCAGAGCCTGGCCTGGAAAAAGCAGTTTTGGATATGAAACTGGAGGAATTGTTTAAAAACCACAGACTGCAAAATCTGAACTCTGCAACTCAAGGACAACGAGTAGTTTGCTTGGAAGCACGGAGATTCGCACAGAGAATACTGTGAGCCTCAGACGGGCCGAGCGGGAGGGAAGGTCGGGGAAGTAGCCGGCAAACCTCTTAGACAGATCTGGTGAGCTTCCACTGTGGGAATCCCGCAGAAAGCAGTGTGGGGGGTGCTGCTGCTTTTTTAAATCTGTTTTTCCTCTGCTAGTGCCTTTAAAAAAAGCACATAAACACTTCAAAGCGTGAGCTGTGAAGCTAGTGTGGCCCGGATTAGACGGAGGTGGGGGGTGGCACCACAGACGCTGCGCGTCTCACTGTCAGAGGGCCAGACGGGCCACTGATGGGACCGCCAGGCGTGTAAGGTGATCCCGGCTAGCTGGATCTACAGCAGAGAGAGTGGGGGGGCGGGGCGTGAGCTCACCCTATCAATTATTCATGAACAGCCGGGGTTGGCGACACATCGGGGGGGCCATAGGTGAAAGGCGGCCCTCGGAGCAGAGTGTGTCCCCGGCTGTGACCTCCAGAGTAGGGCGTGTGGAAGTAGACCTCCTCTAAGCTCATGCCCCTGAGCTGCTGTGTGTCTTTCTCTACTGCTCTTGGGTCTGGAGAGTAGCCCTGTTTCGGGAACATGACTTAATCGGCCTCTCGATTTTCCGTGAATTCTTAAGGTGAGTAATTTGTTTGCTCCGAGCAGTGTCAGGCGGTAGTCGGCCAGCGGATGCTGGGATCTGTCTGTGGCCCCCCCGCCGCGTTTCCTGACCCTCTACCCCCCCCCCCAGCCCTTTGGTATGATGTTTCCATCATGATGGGTAATGCCACTTGGGAGATTAAACAACATGTTCAAATGAAATTACTCGCACATACGTGACGTGGAGTTTCCACGGAGAGCAGCTGGTGCGTTCCGGGCTGCTGTGATCTCAGATTGGAGCTTCTAATTGAAAATGTCCATTAGTCAATGAAGCTCTCCCAGTTGGGAGACGCGGGTAGCAACATGAGGCCTTTCTGAGCGTGTCAGACTTATCAGGCCGTCCTGCTGTGGGATGCCAGGCAAACCACTGGCATTTAGCCAGATGTTTATTAAGAGCTTTTCTCAGATCTCATTAGTGTCTGGGAGGCATATTTACATGGCAGAAAGTCTGTCCTCTTGGGCAGAATAATTATCATCTGATTCGTCAGTGCTGATTCTCTTCCCGGGTACCGACCTTATTGCTGGTTTTGGTCTCCTGTCCCTCCGAAATACACACCTGTGCTCTGACACGCTGCACGGATTAACAGGCCCGTGCCTGTCGGTGTTTTTTTTCGCTCGGAAGTTCTGTACTTCCGGTTTCTCATACCGCCGTGTCACGAGTTTCTCCCAGGGGGTGTCATTCAGTATGATATGGTTGTATACTTGGGATTTTGCCCATTTTTTTTTTTTCCGTCTTCTACAGTAGAAGCACGAGACACTGATTGGCCTGGTCAAGTCCAATCGACGTGCTGATCCTGGAGGCAGGATAAGATGTCTCTTCAAAGCATCAGTGGCAACTTTTACACTCGTTTGTTTTTTTCTACACTGGTTTCAAGCTTGAGGGGGCCGTGGGGCTGGTCAGCCCGGGGCGGGGGAGGGAGATAGCGGCTCGCGGGCAGACGTGCCGGGTCTGTTTTTCCAGTCGAGCGGAGCCACAGTCTGCTGCTAACGTGATTTCCTTGGGGGGGCGGTGCGCCAAGGCCCTGGGGCGTGCTACTCGCTGCCCTGTGAGTAATGTGCTCCAGCTCGGTCAGGCCCCCCCCACGGCTGGCGTCATCGCGCATGGGATTGGCCCGCTTGCTCATCATCTCTCCTCCTCTCCCCGAAAGGAGCCCCTCCCAGAGACTGGCCCCAGCGTCACCTGTACTGAGTAACTCTGCACATATTGATTTGCCTGTGTGTCGTCAATGTTTAACGCTGCCGACTAAGGAGTCCTGCCGGGTGTGACGGGCGATACGGCCACATTGTAGCTGCGTGAGGCCGGGGCTGCAGGCACCCGGCTGCCAGGAAACGCCTACACTGAGCGTGTGCGTGATGCGGGATATCTGCGCTCCGCACAGAGATCATCATCCGGAGTATCGGAGTAACCTTACCCCTAAGCAACCAAACAAGGTACCAGACTGTTGGCTACTTTAGTTTTCTGATTGCATTCACAGGTTTTTATAATACTGAGTTTAAGAGTACTGATAAAATGGTTCCCACAATATCCAAAACGCGGGTTATCGCATTGTGGGGGCTTTGGGTCCCCATGGTGTGTTATATACACACGACATGTCACTCCACATGTGCGGCAGAACAGGAAGCCGTCGATGGGCACCTGCAGGCTGGCAGAAAGGTCCCGGGGGTGGCTGGCCACGGGGACCAGGGCAGCCTGGCTGAGCCTCACATGTCTCTGAGGTGCCCCGTCCGCACTTTGCAGTCCCTAGTGTCCAGACGGATACCAGCAGTCATTCAGAAATGGCACCCTCCGTGCCCTGATGCAGCGAAACGTGAGGCGTGTGCTAGGGCACAAATGCCAGCACCGGCAAGCATCAGACCTGACAGCAGCTACAGTGAATGACAGTCCTGCTAATCTGGGGGTGTCTTTAAACTCGGTCGGTGGCAGACGTCCAGGCATAATGTGAGTGATAGTAACGGTGCATCTTCATAAGTGTCAGAAGGCGCAGTGATTCAGGAAGGAAAAGCAGATGGGTTGAGCGCTGACGGCCACAGCGCGCGGGTCACACGGAGGAGTGGCGAGCAACATAAACAAGGCGGCCGGTTTCTGCGTCTGTGCCCGAATCACTCTCGATACAACGAGAACTTCTCGTGTGGCTGGTGTCTTCATACGGAAGTGCAGTGTTGCCCATTGTCCCCAGACTCCTCCCCGGGTGAGAGGCACATGGCCAGGCCCAGGAGAGAGTAGTGCCCCGGGTGTGGGGGTGTCGGCATGCCTCACATTTATTTGGCTTCAGGAGGGAGGAAGCTCCCGTCAGTCTGGAGCCATGCCAAGGATTCCCTCGAGTGGCCGAGTTCTCCTTTTGTCACCTAAAGGCCTGCGTGTGGGACCTTGTGGGGTCCTTGTGGGGACCTCTGCTGTGCGCCTGGCTGTAATGCCTTCCCTGGGCCGTCCTCTTCCTCAGGATAGGTGTTCTTTTTCTCAGGCCCCTTTTAAAAGCTACAGTCTCTCACACCACGTGCCTTTCGCTGGCTTGCGTGGGAGTCCCGCGGCGCTAATTGCGTGTTCCCCGTCCCGGCGTCTCAGTCTGCCCGGCTGCTGGGCCAAGCTGTCCCCGCTGCGCCATCCGGCCATCGCGCCGGATGTCCACCTGACACCTCCGCCCGCCCCAGCATGCACGGGGAGTGGTCGTCGGCTCCACCAGAGCGCTGGACCCCAGCACCTGTCACCTAATGTCCCCCCGCCCGCCCCCCCGGGAACTCCTGCAGGAGGTGCTAGTCTGCTCGGTCATCTGGGACGTCGACGACTTGTGCGACGCGTTTAAAATCTCCCCGACTGAGAGCTCCTTGTTCCTTGAGGTCCGTCCTGGAGTTGTGATACCAGCAGCCCCCGTCATGCGGAGAGCCCGTGTCTGTCCTGCCTCCGGATGCTGGACACGTGCCTCTCCCTTCCTGTGGACGGAGCCTCGGCCTTGTGAAATCATCACAGGTCTCGGCATGAGGCCCCCAAAGTGTCTACTTCTGCAGCAGGAAACGCAGGCTGTGAATCTCATCTTCTCTCTGTCTGCTTGCATGCAGCAGAACAGAAATGCATTCATATTGACTAGCAAACAAGTGCTGGAGAGTCTGTGGTTTTCATCTGTAGAATATTTAAGCCACACAGAATGTTGCAGGATTTTATTTTATTTATGTCTTTTAAATGCTAATAATGTGGTGATTAGTATCTGATGGGGGGCTCGATAATAGTATTGAAATATCAGGATTTCAAGTATTTTGGCCCAGTTTGGGAATGCGGTGAGAATGTTCAGAGCGCGGTGCTGTTTGCCTGAGTTTGCTGGGCGCTGGCGGTTAGGCCTGCGAGGAGAGGGCCTTTATACCGGCACCGGCACCGCCGCGGGTGCAGCGCCGCGTCTCTCCCGTCACTAGTACTAATGTACATAAAGAAGTCGGCATCGTCCTTTTTTTTGTTTGCTGAACCCCCCATTTTGCCGCGCTGGCAGAGGCGGTGAGACCAGTGTAGTGATGCTCAGCGGTATTTCCCAGGCTTGCCGGGTGTCCTTTTCTGTGGTGTTTGAGATGGAGCCGACGCCTTGCCCCCGGCACATCGCCGCCCTCATTCTGCACGTCATTCGGTGCTTCCTGAGCCGCAGACCTGCTCCCTGAGAATGGATAGTCGTAAGACTGTTTCAAATTGAGATGATTTGTCTACAAAACCAGCTTATTTCCTTTTTTTTTTCCCCCTCCAGGACCAGTTTGAGAACCTTGACAAGCATACACAATGGGGCATCGACTTCCTGGAGAGGTATGCAAAGTTCGTCAGGGAGAGGCTGGAGATCGAGCAGGCTTATGCAAAGCAGTTGAGGTAAGGCCCGCAGCACACGGCCTTCGGCAGACGCTTACCTCTCCCACTTCTCCACATCTCTCAGTTATTCTTGTCCCGTTGCTGTTGAGTTATTATTCTGCTCTACGTCGATTTGTCTCAGTGAGTGACCACAAACCGTGCTGCAGGCTCCTCTTTATCCTGAGTGAGTCAGCCGCCAGTGTTCTCGGAGGAAATGTCCTCTAAGACGTAATATTAAAAATATTTCTTGTTAGCAAATACATGTAAAAGATTCTTTATGACTTAATTTCTCCCATCTTTGTCCTGGGAGAATTCTTGTTTTTTTTCTTTCTATGAAAAATGTAATGCCAAACGCATATTCATAAAGACCTTTCTAATAAATTAACTGTTTTTTTTTATTTTTCTGTGTTGCTGGGTAATGAAAAACATAGACCTGCTGTCATTTTGATGCCGTATAACGTAGCGGTTCCCTGTTTTTTGGACCTGTTTACGTCGCATCAGTTTTTCACAAAGCGGGTGGATAGAGAGATTCTGGTGGTTCTGCCAGTGTTCCGGCCCATTGTCTGGCCAGGCCGCCGACTGGCTCATGTCATACACGTTCAGTTCCTCCAGTTCTGTATTTTTAAATCAAATTATCAGTCTTTCCACGAGTGTCCGATATCAGATACTGTTTTGTAGTTTCTTGTACGAATATATATTTTTAATAACGGTCTTGTGGCGTGGGCTGTTCGTTCAGTTTGACCATATTCTGGTGTCCTTTACTAGCCTGGACAAATACCACTTCAACCCCCCACCCCGTCAACATGGAAAAAAGACACAGCCTCTGCGCTGTTTTATGGGGGTTCCTTTGTATAACATCCCGGACGACCCTTTTTTAACAACTTTTAAACAATCCCTGCCACGATCTAAAAAAATGCTAAAAACCCCTGTCGTGGGCCTTGTCTCTTTATAAGGATAAATTGCTTGGGGGATCATGGGTTAATTTTGTATGTGTGCGCTGTCAGAGTGTCGACACCCCCTTTAAGTGACACGCTTCCCACCGCGGGGCGGACGGCCGTCCCCGGCGACAGCGCTCCTCGGCCTCCCAGGCGGCAGCCCCGCAGGCTTTGTGCCGTTGCCTGGATACGCCACTGAGCGGAGCATGCCCCCCGCATCCCAATAAACCTCCCTGCTGTATCCCTGCACCCTTGCTAGGAGTAACTCAGATCCCGAGCCCTAGCTACTCAAACAGGAAGCCATCTCCTTGGTGTATGCCGCGTTTCCTGTTCCATGTCTGAGCTACAGCTTTTTTTTTTGTGTGGCATTTCTAATTACTTAAGATTAAAACTGAAAAACAATGGAACAATGCCTGGACTAATTTAAACTGGACATTCAGAATAGTAGGAGTGGCCAAACCTGGCTCAGCGGGTTGGTGAGGAAGGTCAAAAACGCGGGGAGTGTTCCGAGTTGCTCTTTCTCTGGTTCGACTTTTTCTAAAACCTTATTTTATTACATAAGCATTTCAAATTGTACCCCTCCGGCATATTTTTAAGAAGCATTTCCCAGACCTTGTTTCGCTTTGGTGGTGCGTAAAGGAAGGGAGGCTACAGATATAGCACAGGGGAGTAACCAGTAAGTAGAAATTCAGACCGTCAGTTGCGGAGGGAAGTGCGTGCTTTGCTGTTAAAGGTCCCTCTCTGGGGGAAACGGACGCACATCAGAGGTCTTCTTTCGGCATTTACTGTCTTCTGCATGTTTCGGGAACAACGGGGGAAAAATAAACTATAACATGGTGCTTGCAGTTCCAGTGCAGAGCGCCTGACCTACTTTGGTTCCCGGCCCCACGTGGACGTGGCTTCCCCATGTAGACGCCAATCCAGTTTCCCTTCTTGCTGATTTAAAAAGCCTTTTGTTGCAAAACAATGAATTGGCTTTGAATAACACATATTTTCAGCTGGACTCTCACCCATTGTGAAGGCCTCTGTGCACGCCGCCGTCCCCGTGACGTCTCGACGTGCGATATGTGTGTAAGGCACAGAATCTGCGTAATGCTGAATCTGTCTCTCCGCTCTTCCTACAGGAATCTGGTGAAGAAATACTGTCCCAAGCGCTCCAAAGACGAGGAACCCAGGTTAGGCATTGCCGTCCATTTCTGTCTGAATACAGCAGAAGGCTTTGGCTTAAGCTGAGTCCCATTGTGACACGATGGTGAGACCATCATGACTAATAACACTACATCCATTTTGGGAAAAGCGGTGCGTGGAAGAGCCTGTTCATTTACATAGTGATCGGTCTGTGTTTCCTGTGCAATGCATTAAACATGTCAGTGGGCATCCAGTGCTGGGGGAGGGGCCTGTGCAATGCATTAGACACATGTTATTGGGCATCCAGTGCCGGGGGAGGGGCCTGTGCTGCGCATTAGACACATGTCAGTGGGCATCCTGTGCCGGGGGAGGGGCCTGTGCAGTGCATTAGACACATGT
>JAODKN010000035.1:23294437-23306499 GCA_026774425.1 Petrocephalus zakoni
CCCTCCCCCACCAGTCCAGTCCCCCCACCCCCTCGGTGGGAAATGGGAGGGCGCAGTGCCACCAACCAGCCAGCAGGTGGCGTCCTCTCCCCACCGCTTCTGAGCACGCTGTGACAAAGCTTTGAAGACCCCGAGACTTCCTCCGGACGGAGTCGCCAGTCAACACTCCAGTTCTACTGTGGGACCCCTGCCTTATTACGAATCTCAGCAACAAGCCTCGGTCTTCTGAGTGCCAATCCAACACAAGCCGCTTAAAAGGGCTGCTGAAGGCGCCGTGCCGGCTTCCCGCCGCGCTGCTCTGGAATGGGCACCCGCTTCTCTCCTCCGGGGGGCCGGGGGACCGGGGGCCCATGCTGTGGTTCCGGGAAGACCGCACTGCATCTCCTAAACTTACATGTTTGGCGCGTATTTTTGTGAATGTGATCGTACATATAAACATGTGTATGCATATTTATGTGAGTATGTGTATACATATATGTATATATTTAGTTAGTTTTATTACTGGACTTTATATGTATTAACATCTTTTGTTTCATACTGAATGTGTTTCTATTGTGACTTTTTATAGGGTTTTTAATCAGGTGATATACTCACTTTTCAGCATTGTGTCAGTAGTTCATAGAAATCATACTTCAGAACATCTTTTGGAATAGGGACTTGGTCTAATATTACTTAAATGCACTTTTTCCCTATCACCTTTATCTATAATGAATAAATGAATTAATAAAACTGACTCTCTGTTACCTGACGTGTGCAGCAGCACAGTAGTTAACACCCCGCGTTATACGCGCCTTTGGTTTCTCCCCTTTTGTCTGGTACAGCTGCACCAGGGCATGAGGCAGGGCAGTTTGGAGCAGTGACTTCCTGTCATCCTCTGCTGGCAGTACTGATGCGTCGATGCAGTGGGCCCTTAGACTTGCTTGTTTAAATGCACACTGCTTTCTATGTGCCTAAAGCGTGCGTCTGAGGGGGTGCTGGTATGGAGTTACCCGTCTCTCTTGCTTTAGTGTCAGCATATGAAGCCGGGCTGTTTCTGTGGTTATTAATCCGGTCAGTTTTATGATTCTAATACCAAGGTGGGTACGTAGAGGGAGATCGGGTTAGGAGAAGGTATTACTCACTAAGAACCGGCTTACCCACCTTCATTTGAGATATTTAAGAGCAGACCTTATAAGTACTGACGTCAGTTATAACATCCAGATGTTTAGTTTTGACCTGTAACCCTAATACTCAAAGCTGTGAAGTCAATGTTTTACTTTTAATACGATTTAAAAATCTGTTCAGTTTGTTCTGGTGAGCTGCTGAACTTTCTGTACTTTTATTACATTTAAAAGTCTTTTTGTTATATATAAACACAAGAATCGTATTTGAATGTCATTCAAGTAGTGAAGGAACTGAACGAGTGAGAATTTGTTTGTAACATCACATTTCTTTCCGTTTTGTTTTGTCTGTGTGTTTTGTATTGCAGTCCATTATTCATTTTGACTCGTTTATGAGGCGACTAAGTAATCGCGACATTTCTAAATGTACATGGAGACGCCTCGGTCTGGATTTATGGGGGATCAGTAATGTGAATTACACTGAGGAGGTAGTGCTGTTTAAAGGTGAAATCCACTGAATATTTCTGGTTTAAGAAAAATGCTTTTGTATAAAGAATGCTTCTTTGCGATGTTTGTTACATGAAAACTACCCAGAAAAAAGTCACCACCTGTGACGTCACACTTCCTGTGGTATATTTGCAGAAGCCTTATGGAAATTAAGTGAAACTGAACAGTGCAAGATTTCACAGCAGAATCCTTCAATGAATCAATGAATTTTTTTTTCTTTTTTTTTTTTCTTAGAGAATTTCCTGCTCCTGCTAGGATAAAAAAAAAAAGTGCTTTAATTGTCATTGTCATGAAACTTGCTACCCACATGAACGAATGAATGAATGATAAATGGAAAAAGCTGAGAACTGTGACGTAGCGTAGCCGATTGCGTGGGCTAATTACAAACAGGGTACTAAGCAGGGTGTCTGTCTGGTGTTCCCATTGCACAGGGTACCTGTGCCCCTTTTCCTTCACACGAATCTGACTGCCTGGGCTTGTAATAATCACAACAATGACAGTAATTACACTTTGCATCTTGCTGAGCACATTTTTTTTTTCTTTTATACTTTTTATTCTTGAGACACTTTGAAAGACTGCTCTCTCTCCTGAGAATTTGTTCTAATAAAATAAATAAGAATCTCAATTGTAATTTTTCCCATGTCTCTGAATTCCAGAATTTGTATTATTTGAATGTAAATTTAATCAGTTTTGGATAATAATTTACTTAAACATCTTAAGGTAATTTTACAAAAGTCCAGAATTTGCCTAGAGCCATATTCACATAATGCTTATTTCTTACCTTTATAAGGTGCTACTTACATACCTTTACAAATATATACCTTTTAATCCTTTTTGAAGTACAGCTGGAGGGTGTCACAGAGTCACACTGACTGCAGCGGCAGACGCTACGCTGCGATTTTTTAATTCTGCTATTGATTTCTTCATTGTTTCTGCTGCTTAATGCACTGTGGTAAACCTTCAAACCTCTCCACCTGTTTTCTGTGTGAAAATGGTCCAAGTCCTAAGAAACACGGTGTTTCTCAACTCGGTCCATGGGGACCCCCAGGCGGTCCAGGTTTTTGCTCCCTCCCAGCTCCGTGCCAAACAGTGCAAAAACACGGACTGCCTTGGGATCCCTGAGGATCGGGCTGGGAGACACTGATGAAGGGTATAAAAGTGTAGAGCAGGTCCTATATACCAGAGAATAGAGACAGTGTGTGCAGCTGCCAATCTGCATCCGTGATGAGGAGCTTTCTTAAACACCAGCCTCCTCTATAGTAGGACCTTCAGATTATGAACACTGCAGTTTCAGCAGGAGAATATCTGCCTTGTTTTTCCACCTTTTATACAGTCAGCTTACCTCTTTCCTTATTTCCCAGATTCCCCCTGAATTTGCCATCTGAGATGCAGCATTTTTACCCTTCAGGCATCCACACCTTTTAAAAGGAGCACTGGGCCTTTCTCGCTGCCATGCATGAAATTATATTCTTTATACAAAAATGTCGTGTTCCAGTTTGAAATGGCCCATTCACACCAATGCAGTGCTTGACTGCATATAGCTGCTGAAATGGCCCCTCTGTAAGGTAATGGGAGGGACAGTAAGTCCCTGGGCTAACAACATCCAACTTATGGAAAACTCGCGCTTACAGACTGCCATAAAGCCTAGTATATGAAAAATTTGAGTTAAATACAATGGTTTATAATAATGAACGTGCGCACTATTTTGTGACCTTCGCAAAACACTGCACGACTTCAGCAGGTCGTCGACTCAAGGTACAGTACAGTACTCCATCAAGTTATTATTACTGTATTATTGTTCCAAATTACCTACAAATGAAACTTAAAAGACTGACTTGGGGACTGGCTCTCGTTCGCAGCATGTGCGGTATTTTTGCAGAGGAGTTGGATTGCTACCTTGTCTCTTATGAGGGGAAGGTAGCTCAGATCAAAATAAGAACATGAGGGTGGATGTATACTGAAGATCTATCTATACCAGTCTGAGGTGAGCTGGTGTAGTTTTGCGTTTATGTGTATATATTTATATATAACTATTTAATGTAAGCACAGTGTATGTACACAAATGATTTCCTTGCTCATTAGGGCAGAGAGGTTCTTTCATGACCGCGTCTGCTGAGTACCAGGAAGTCCAGCCCCGTTGCAAGGCTCAGCCGCTGGGCTGCAGTTTCTGGCTGAGTGGCGGATCGACACCATAGACAGGGTCACACGCTGCTCAGCCCCTTCTGGCTTATAGTTCCGTGTGCTTGACGCCGGGCTCCAGTTTCCGGGACAGAGCTGTGAGGATGAGCTGGAACTTGTCGTATCTCTCCGCCTGATTTACTGCCGCCCCGCGGCTTCCCCACAAGAGCCGCAGCTGAAAGTCTGTCTTGAAGATCTCCAGCAAGTCCTCATTGGGGTGGAAGTCTTGGGGGAAAGAAGAGAGGAAGTTAACGGTTCTGGTCCTATACACCAGGGCTATTCAACTTGCGGCCGTCACGGGCACGGCATTGCTGAATTTCCAGAAGCCCTCCAGTCGGAGTCGGTAATTATTAAGTTACCTACCGGGGGTGGATTGAAAACAAGGCCTGGATTTAGAATTGAGGGCCAGATTTAAATCGCCCTGCTGTAGACAGTCCTATCTCCAGCCTAAAGGTTTGCCATTGGCTGCTGTATGTATGAAAGTTCCTGCAAATCGTTTGAATTTGACAGAGGGTCACACACGGGCTGGATACCTTGAAGGAGGCGCTCTGTGTTGGAGGTGTACACGTCTGCATTGCGAGCCATCTTCCTGGCCTCCTCCAGGTGAAGGAGCATGATCTCACAGCCCTGGTCGTTGTGCTCCCACTGCTCGAAGCCCTCGAAGGCCACAGCGGGGCGCTCCATCAGGGTCAGCAGGGGCATTAGCAGGGGCACAGTGGTGCTCCTTAGAGGCACATCGGCTGTCCAGGTGATAGAGGCCAAGATGCGTTAGTTCCCACGCTGAGGTGAAGAAAAGGACACTGGCACAGGAATTAATTCGGTCTCTTGCATGAATTGAACTCAACAGGAAGCCCCATCCATCTTCCAAATTGGTCAGGGTTACAGAGAGGCCAGAAGCCTCTGCCAAGCAGCAATCAAAGGCAGGGGAACACAGTGGACGGGAAGCCAGTCGCTCACAGGGCAGAAGTACACACACAGTCATATACTATGTATAGAGGTGGCAAATATCAGTAACAGGCAACATTAGTTAAAAATCATCATCTGCATCAGGGTGATGTGTCAGTCTTGACCAACATTGCTGCCCGATATTTAGACTTTAGTCACTATTCAAAGTCAGCATCAGAGCTAATCACATTACTGCTAAATAACGGAGATGATGGGATTAGACAATCTGCCCTTTTCCGTAGTGCAGGACGCGAGATCCCGCAAGCTGATTCACCACTTATTAGAGTAGCAGCCCGTGACATGGTTTTAATTCCCTATTTAATCAGGCCTGCAGATCAATCTTTCTGTTTGTACAGTGAATAAAAATTGATGTAATGTCATTCCATGAATCAGTTTCACAGCCTGTACAAGTAGCTTAGAGATTATCTGGTTATTGATCATATTTGACAAAAATGAAGTGGTTATCAGTATCAGTCAACCACAATGGGTTGGCATCCTGACTTGTTTCCTGCCTTGGGCCTGTACTGTGCCGGATCGGGCTCCGGACCCTGCATAGGACCAGCGGTTACAAAAGATGGATGGATATCGGTCAAAATTCCCACATCTGCGTGCCACTAATGGTGGGCAATTTATAAACTGCACTTAGCCTAAGTGAATGTCTCTTTGCAGCCGAAGAAAACCCACAAGTTGGATTTCGGCACTGGAGAGCTGAAGTAACAGTGCCCCCTACTGAGCCATTATGCTCCATGCAAGGAAACTGCAGCACCCTTTTTGTTAAATGTTAATAATCAATAACAAGTTCAATAACAACGGGAACAAATACCCAGTGAAGGTGTTTTAATACTCACCACTGCCTTCATACAGCCCCTTATAAAAGGGCTTGAGGCTCTTTTCGTATAGGATGGCCGTATGTGTGTATTTCCTTCTTAGTGTGGTCCACGTTTGGTCTAAGCGCGTGATCTGCGGACAGCACAAGCCATCAGTGACCTCCCACCCCTCTGCCCTCCAGTCCTGCAAAGGCACTGATCCGGCCCAGCGCATTACCTGTGACATGTCGAGTGCCTTCATGATTGCTGAGAAAGCGTACAGGTCCCCCATGGCATCCTTAAGTTCCAGTGCCACCAGTATGATGCGGTTGAGGGTCGCGGCCCGTTCCTCCAAAGTGCCCGTGCAGCCGAGGATGTCCACCGCCACCCCGATGGCCATGGTGTTGTGCCTTAGGTGGGAAAGTCCTGTTAGTGCCTTCCACGCTACGCCACACTGCCGCGTTCCTGGCAGTTTAGGCATGTCCGGCTGTTACTGAGACAATAGCCTGGAGGAACTTCTTCCCAGGGTACTTGCAGCTGGGCCGAAGTACAAGAGCAGTAAAATTACGATACAACCGGACCCTGTGTTGCGGGAATGGTTTGCGGTGAGTTCCATAGTGTGACATGATTAAGATACAAAAATTTTTATATTCATCATCTCTACTCTGAATGTTTACTGAGATGCCGGAATATTCCGGCCCGGCTGTGTGGAAGTGCGCGGCCGGCTGGGCTGCAGTGTCTACCTCTCCATCAGGTCTTGCCGCAGCTGTCTGCCATGGGGAAGGGTCACCAGCTCCAGGCCCGAGTTCACCCCCATTGCATGTCTCATCTCCTTAGAGACATTCAGAGTTCTAGCCACCTGAATGACACAAGTTAGTGCTCATGAGCCGCCTATTCGGAACTTCTGTCCCGTAACAAGGAGGCTTCACTGGGCCCCCCCATCATCCCCATTCACAATGCCATTATAGGCCAAAAGCACAACTAGTCATTGTAAAGAGCGGCTGAGCTTCGGAAGACTATGCCTATGTTCCATTTAAAATAGGTCTTATGTCACAGTGACTTTGATAAGATGCTTAGAACTTAACCATTAGAGACTCTGTGTTGCTGACCATGAGTTAGTGTAGGAGGTACAGTGGATTCAGTGGAACTTCCCAATTTCCCAACTATGTGAAACCACACAAGGCTCGAGTCCTTCTACAGTTTCTGTTTTTCAGAATTAATAATAACACTTGTCTGCTAGCTAATCAGGAGAGCAGGCACTGAAGGTTACCTGGCTGTCAGCGTACAACAGGGTCTTTGCGATGGTCCTGTGGTCCTGAGTGATGAGCAGCTGCTTGGCCTGCTTCAGCACAGACATCTCCAGGGGTTTGTTCTCCGGGGGGAGGAGCCTGGTCTCGAACTCTGCAGGCCTGAACGTAGAAGTCGTCTCAAACATGGGCCGCCGGAAGACCTTCGCCTTCATCTCCATCAGCTCCTCCTTCTCCATCTTGGTCTCCAGCAGGTCCAGGTGTCGCCTGTCTGCGCCGCATTCCTCGCTGCTGTCTTCCAGGGCCTCGATGGCTCTGTGGTACGAGCTGCGGTTGACCGGGCTGCCGGACACACTGGCTTCCGCTGTCATGGGACAGCTCTTGCTCGTCTCATCTGCCCTCAGCCGCTTCACATAGCCGTCATCAGGGTGCAGCTCAGTGGTTCCGTCGCGCTCTGCCACTGTGCCGGGTCCGGACTCGCAGCTACCTGGCTCAGGGTTCACCTGCTGTGGAGACTTTTGGGGCTTCTTTGGAGGAGCCGGAGCTGTGAGGGGATGTAGCCTTGGAGAGCGAGGAATCTTGGTGGAGGGGATTTTGCTGGGCTTCGGGGGAGGCTTGGGGTACAGCTGGCTGTCTGAGCCGCGGATGGCTTGTCCAGCATGCATCTCAAAACAGGGCTTTCGTGGTACAGTAGGGCTGAGAACAGGTTCACTGCCCGTCCTGAAAACGGGAGACTTGGGGCTGGAATAGGAATCCATGGGGTGGGATTGGGTCTGGGGCTGTGGCTTGCAACCTGGGAGATAAAGCCATTTATGACCACAGGGAACTTACAGCCATTCTTGGGCTCATAGGTTAGTTAGTGTCTTCAGTGTCTGGATAGACTTCTGCTTGGAGGTTATGACCAAGACTAGTAGACCCCTGCCCAACACTACTGTGGTCTGCAGTTTGAATGACCAAACACAAATGACAAATTCTCTCTTTTCTGAAATGTTCTGATCTCATCTATTTGGAAAGTCTCATACAGATGCAGTATTATAATTATAAAACATTTAGTCCTAACCATTTTACCAAAGTTTTTTACTATGGACGATGAAAATGAAGTGATTTGAGAGGCCTGAATTTTTCCAGTGGAAACATTTTATTGTTTTAGGGATGCAAAAGCCGAGAAGACTCTTTAAAGAGGCATTTAAAGTCTCCTACGTAACGCTAGCTTGTTGTTTTTGGGTCAGGTTTGCAAACGAGCTACGCCTAATCTTCAGAGAGGACATAAAACGGCTCTTACCGAGCGGCAGGAAGCTCTCGGACTGGTGGGTCTTCAAGGGCCGACGTCTCTCCTGTACATGGTTCAGACACGCCGGCTGACTCCCACATTTGTCCTTGTTCCTGTGGGGGGACAGGGACGGACATGATGGCGGCCTTCAGCACAAAGCGCCCCCCACCGTCCTCTCTGCCCACAGCAGCAAGCAAGGAAAACCCGAAAAAGCCCGAATCCGATACATCGTGTGTAAATGTATGTGATGTAAATAGAAGCTTGCAATTTGTTGGGTTTGTCTGCTGTTGTTTGCCTGGCTTCGGTGCCAAACCGGCGCTCCTGCTCTGAGGCTCCAGGCCTCTGGTTTATCCTAGACATGTACTTATGTGTCTTGGTCAGACGGGACCTTTTTACTCCTGTTGTTTAAATGCTTTGCTGGAACAAAATACTCTCAGTTATACTGCAGGTTTTTAAAAATACATCCAGGAAACTTTTAAGGGCATCTACAGATCCCAGTGCTTATTGTTCAGACAATGATTTCTTTAATTACCTAGAGGGAATTCCAGCCAGCCGTTTTTAGGTCATGTTGTTCATCAGCCTGTGAGGCACCTCCCTCGATACGCAGCACGTTTTTTTATTCACAAGAGTGTTCTACGCATAGTAAACTGTGCAGCGTGTTCCCATGGATTCTGCTGCTATCAAACTGTAAAATATTTATGGTTAATTTGGTTGCAAAATGCTTTCTGGGAGCCGTATGAAACTGCCAACTGCTGACTGTGATTTATACGCCTGGAGAAACACATTTCATTGCTGCCAAAAGCCCAATAAGTGCCATTTGGAATCGATTTGAAGTATGAATGATGTATATCTAGGTGCAAGTCAGCTTTCTGTGGACTGCCGGTGGTGCTGCTGGGCCGCTCACCTGAGGAGGTTCCCTCGGGTCAGGCTGAGGTCCTGGCCGTGCCCGTTGGCGATGTTCAGGCTCAGCCGCTTGGTGGGCAGGCTCCTGCGCTGTGGCGCGGCGGGCTCCTGGCGGATGGGCGCCGCTCCGTACTTCTCCTCCAGGCAGCGCAGGGGAAGGAGCCGGTTTATGGGCTGGAAAATGATGGCCCCGATGACCTCCGACACCGGCCTGCGGCTGCCCACGTAGGAGTGCACCAGGGCGGGCACGCTGTCGAAGCCCTCGCCCTCCAAGAGGTACTGCACCCGCGAGTAGGCATCGCTCGCCGTGACCAGCTTCTTGTTGATCTTGAAGTGCTGTGGACTGTTTTTCCACTGGCAGGTCAGCACATAGTTCCCGGGACTGGACAGAGAGTCCCGGATCAGGAAGTCCCCATCTCTCTGAACCAGGGCCTCTGCAACCTGATGGGTCACACAGGTTCACAGTCAACAAATTTTGTTCCCTTCTCATGTAATGCCAGCAATAACAAATAATCACCTGCTGTTTTCTTAAAGGCTGTTGCCACGGTGACCAGTTATTCCAAACTCTCTCATTTGAATAGTGTTTGGGTTCTGCTTGAATAGTGTTTGGGCCCTCAATCTTGGATATCTGGCATTCCATAAAAACCAGGGTGTCCCGGTGCGTGTTTTCAGCCCTGTGCCTGCAGCTTAATTGAAGTATTTATAGCTTATGTAATCCTTCTTGGTAGCCAGGCTGGTATTTTAATTAAATGTAGAGATTTTATACCTTCTTTTCACAATGAGGCTCCTGCCAGGGGGGGAGACCATTAAACTGGATTACGATAAACAAAGCGGGGGGGGGGGGGGTCTGGCTGTGAAAGCACTACTGTGCGAGGAAGAGGACACCCAGCGATCCAGCCCTGCGCCATGCCCTCGCCCTGCTCCCAGTTTACACCCCCTCCAGCCTGCACAACTTCTTGGACTGCAGAAGTCTTGGGAACATGTTTATGAATTCTCCCTGGAGTTACACAAAACATTGTCATTTGCATCACTGTTTGTGCATGTCTGGGTGAGGAGCTGCTTCGCCCCCTGAACATGCGAATGCCCCCTCCCCCCCTCCCCATCACTCCCATACCCAAACCTGTGTGCTCTTTGACACCAGGCTACCCTTCACCTCCTGCTTTGTGACTTTACACGGGTCACTGTGCATCCCTGGACATCCCGTACAGGCCAATGTCTTATCATGTGTGTGTTTGCACAAGGTGCACTATGTACAACATTATGGAAAAAGGACGAATGTCATTATGCCTTTAAAAAGAAGCTACACGGGATGGAAAGAATATGGATCATCTCAGCTATACAGCCTGAATCTTACTCGCCCGGACTGAAATACAGCCGCCTCTGTCCTGTTGGTGAGCATGAATTTTAGGTTGCAGCAAGCAAGGATTAAGGAAATGGTGAACGCCTCATCTGAGAGGGTATGGGTCAGTTCCAAGGGGAATCGGGGACTTTACGGGCGAGTAGGTTTGTTTAGGCAGCAACACGTGGGAAATAGTGCTGTTACACGAAGGCCGACCCAAAACCCTCCCTGTTCACTGCCACCGGGCTTTCCGGAATGCCCCAGCGTCCGGCAGTTGTGAAGGGGGCCGTGGGTGGCTGAATGTGCCAGCTGAAAGCACAAGGCTGCGATGAAGCACACTCTGAAAGCCTGAGAGGTGGGCACAGGGCGCCAGCTGGCCAGGAAGGTAGCTGGGTACAGCTACAGAGCACAGGTGCTTGGATACCAGCCGGGCCATTTAAATATAAATCCTGCTTGCATTGCAGACGTACACAAATATCCTCTCTGGAAAGTGGTATGCTGTACCAAAGCACTGGGGATTTTTTTTTCAAAGAAAGTATACTGTATATTTAATTATTTTTGATGGAGATGATAAGATGTGTTTACAGTGGGAGAGCTATGTACTTGTTACCTGGTAACAGATAAGAAGGTGTCACAACAACCGGTCACTAAGTAGACAGCTAGTCAGTGGTTATAATCATTTGTGGTTATATGACTCACCAATTCCATACAGGGTCTGTTCACACAGCTGACATCACCCACTGTTTTCTGTGTCTAAAACCATCAGTCTCTAGGGTGCTGTGTATAATAACAATAATCATTATCGTTATCTGGGGGCTCCTTGTGGCTCCTTGCCACAAACCTGGCTCTCCTGCAACAGCACAGGTAACAGTCTGCCTAAATGTCTCCTCGCATGTCCTCTTTGACAAGGCCTCTGATCTCGCTAACGTCATAAATATTGCTCCCGGCTCCTGGGCTTGTTTAGAGGGGTGGCCGCACCCCCCAGAAGGGCAGGGACCTGTCACCTCCAGCTGCTGTCAGCCATCAGCCCGCCTCGTCACCTTCCTTCCCCTTTGCTGTTCAGTTTATCTCGCACAGCAGACCCCCTTTTGGCAGGTCTCGTCAAAGGGGGCATTTTCAGAGACATTCCGCTGAAGGTGACCATCAGCAGTAAGGCTCACTGACCCCTCGCGGCCGTGGGCTTGAGCAAAGCAAACTTTGAAGTTGTATAAAATGTTATTTCTTTATCATTTCTGTTTTTTTGGCCTTTTTGTCTCTTTTATAATCGCTTGCTCCTGCCCCTCTTGGGGCAGCACGGTGGCACCCCCCCTGAGTGCAATCCCCCCATCCTAGCACAGACCCCTGGGCGGCCCCACTGTGTGACGGATGAGGTGCTGTACATTCCCCATTAATGAAATCAGCAGAAGCCCGCAATGGGACTCCTCCCTGTTGCCATGGTTAATCCGGGGGCCCTTCCTCGGCCGGGACGCTGCCGGGGCTCATCGTGTTTCGGGGGACGACCCGGAACGAGGGGGTCGTCCTGTACCCCACGTCTCATCTCGTTATCATTTTTCACAAAGCCTCGCGAGAAGTAGGTGGCACCTGTTAGTACTGGTTATACCCGCATTATTATGGGCTGGTCTTCAAAAGCGGAATCGACTTTGCGCTGGCTGCCCCCCGTGAGCCCCGGGTGGGGGGGGGGGCGGCCCCCCCCCCCCGCCGGGGGGGGGGGGGGGGGGGGGGCCGGGGGGGGGGGGGGGGGGGGGGGGGGGGGGGGGGGGGCGGCCG
>JAODKN010000035.1:23314205-23324666 GCA_026774425.1 Petrocephalus zakoni
CACGGCCAGTGCAGTATACAAAGTTTGTAAAGTTAATAAAGCTCTACCTTCTGCACAGCCAGTGCAGTATACAAAGTGAGGCGGGCACACAGTCACGGTGCTGCTTCTAAAAGACGTCCTACCCCTCCTTGTTTTCATCACCAGTTCTCTGAAGCCGACGCCTGAGCCCGAAAATGTGTTATTTATGGCTCATTACCGTCCCAGGACAACAGCATTCCCGGACAGAGACGTTCCCGGGCAGCGGTATTCCCAGACAGCAGCATGAGTCTGAGAGTGCCTATAGAGTCGAGGCTAGTCTGTTTGCTGGGGGTGTATGGGAGGGGTCTCTCCCAGAAAGAGATTCTCAGCATCATTAACTAATTTCTTCAAGCGGGTGGCTCTGTTCTTCAGTGACGATCCAAGCATCATCGCTCCAGGTTTCCGACACGGTAATTTGGGTCTTGCCGTGCACAGTGACAGACCTTCTGGGGAGGTTCTGAAGGGGTGATACATGCACAGCGGCGGGTTGGACGGATGGCACGCCGTTAGCGGGATGCCCGGCCGATGAATGGTGGAAGTGGGCCATGGTGTCAGTGACACGCTGTGCGCTCTGTGCCCGGCCGACTCACAAGCGGCACAGTCCACGCGCCGTGATCATGCTGGTCATACAGAAATCTGTATTGACAGTTACAGATGATCCACTGCCCTTCTCCGCATCACTAGTGCCAGATTTCATGGTGTAACATGTGAGACCTTTAGCAGCGGGGGGCGGGGCAGAATTGCCTGGATGCAGGATGCTGCCGTTTCCCCTGACGCTCTCATGTATCACGGCGGTGCCATATTTACACGGAAACGTGCAATTAGAGGTGATTAAACCCTTTGGTGTGTTCTCTGCACTTCCTCTGGGACGTATGCGATATGCGCAGACTGCGCAGATGAAGAGCCTGTGCCAGCTATCGCTGCTCCATCTGCTCCCACTTCCTGCGCGCCCCCCCCTCTGCGGGCTGCCGCCCTTCCTACTGCTATGAAAGCTGAGAGCCATCTCCCTGTCACATCTGCACACGTCCCATCCACCTCCTCCGCTGTAATACCCACAACTCGCACGTGTCACTAAGGCTGTGACTCTGAATGCCTCTCTGCACGTCTCTCACTGGCTCCCACTCTAACCGGGGAATCTCTCGGAAGGCACGTCTCTCTGCACGTCTCTCACTGGCTCCCACTCTAACCGGGGAATCTCTCGGAAGGCACGTCTCCTTTTTTACCCATCAAACATCTGTCTCTGAGTCGCTGCAGAGCCAGTCAGGGCTTCCCTTGCCCCAATTACATATTTAATAAGTGTTTCCTGTGGGCATTGTGTTCCCCCCTCCCTGCCCCCCTTCAGTGTACTCGAAACTGACTGGCAGCATGGCTGGGTGGGGGGCTCGGCCTTTGTGATGAAGGAGCCCCCTCTGTCTGCTATAGAGGCCTTGGCGAGGAGCCGTGAAGAGTCAGGGCCCAGACACGGCCCCACAGGGCAGGCCGGAAGGACGGACCGGGCCCATCTGCCAAAACGAGGTGCCCAGCTTGTCACCATTCTGGACACCAGGCTGGGGGGGGTATATGCATTCTATCTAATTTCATAGCATCAGATTTTCAAATTTTCACGTGAACACCGGGGAGGGAAACATGAACTGTGCCTTACATCCGCTGGGTGCTAATATGGCAGTGTGGTGAGTATGGCTATTTGTTTAAAAAGCTGCACTCATTGTTTGACTTTTCTGGGATATCCCCCAACTCTCTCTATCTCTCTCTCTGTCACACACACACACATACACACACACACACACCTATATGACTGCTCTCACAGCTGTATATGACTGTTCTTACAGCTATATATGACTACTCTCACAGTTGTATGACTGTCCTCACAGCTGTATAATGACTGCTCTCACAGCTGTATATGACTACTCTCACAGCTGTATAATGACTGCTCTCACAGTTGTAAATGACTGTCCTCACAGTTGTATTATGACTGCTCTTACAGCTGTGCCAGCTGGATTTTTAAATAGCTAATAGTAACACCACCAGGTTTCATGTTCAGGAAAGGGAAGTGACTGTGACGTCTTCAAGTCAAGGAGAAAGTCTTCGAAATCTCCTTCATAACTGCTCAACCAATACCATCTATCATACTGGGAACGGGACACATTCCTTCACCCAGACCTATGTACACCCATGTAGACTAAAATGAAATGTTTCCATGACGACCTGTGGCTATTTTAAGCTAGAAACCAACAAAATATTTTAAATATCTTAGCAGACCCAACTTGAGCCTTGTGGAAATAACCACCAGACATGAGGGAAAACATGCCAGGTGTTATTTTGGGCTGTGTTGTTCACAGAGAAACGGGGGCAGTCACTGGCTTACCCAAAAGGCGCCTTCACAGTAACAAGCAGGCACGTCAGTACGGAGATCAATAGGCAGGCAGGTGATGGACGCCTAAGGCACCAGGAGGAGAATAGGAACCCAAGCGGCCAATCACTGACACGCGCTGAACAAACAGCACACGAGGACCGATCCTCAGATTGTCTGCGGTGATGTTTCTTCAATACGCTTGTAGACGTGTTATTTATTCATCACTAGGACAGCCTATATTCATGGCAGGGCCTAACAGAAATGGAGAGTACTGAAATTGCCTTCTTAAATAACACACACAGTATTTCAGCTCCATAACCAAGGCAGATTAAAATGGTTAACTTATTTATTAAGTCATGTTTCATGTAGCTGTCTTTATAAGGGGGTTTCCTTTTTTCAGTGAGAATTGCAGTGATCCTTTGCCAAAGCTACGCTATTAATAATAGCTGTGTGCGTGTGACAGCCCCGGGGCTTGTGACCTCACACTCCTTACATCTCAGGTCGGCGCTACTATAAAGGCACAGTGCTCTTCCTTGCTGGCATTTCTATTTCCAGCCGCCCGGCCCTTCTCATCCGCGCAAAGCCGCGACGTCAGACGGAGCAAGTGTGCTTCTCGGCCTGAAGTCGCCCGCGGTCAGAGTAACATCCCGGGATGGGCGGTCTTCACACACGTGCGCGGGAACAGGCACACTGCCCGGCCGAGTCCCTGTTTCCTCGCAGCGGGTGTCACTCGGTGACAGATGCCTGGTGGACGGGCTCACTTAATATAATGAGCACAGCTATATATCTGCAGCAGCAGCCTGGGATGCAGTAATAAAAGCAGCCGTTTACAGCTTCCCTAAAAGCTTCGTCCGCTGTCATGCCCCCCCCCCACCCCATCACACCACAGACATCCCTGGAAGTGCCCACCTGTGTCCGGCACGTGCATCCCCAACCGTACACACAGCAGCAGCTAGCCAATGAGGAAGACTTACTTAATTAGAATTCCATGTGTAATTGTATGTGTACTTTTTCTGATATCTGGCATAACTCATTAAAAATGCCATTTTATAAGCAGGAATAAGATTAAATCCCTGGCTAACATGCCCGGACGCACTCAGTATATTCTGAAGTCAGTCTAGATGGCAAGTCTGCCTGGCAGCCAGCGAGCGTGCTCGGCATGAGCCCCGGAGAGACCTGACTCACCTTGGCCCCGATGACTGAACTCTTCTGGTAGAAGCAGCACAAAGCGGCCGTGATGGTCCGCAGGAAGCTGCAGCTCTCCGCCATGGCCCAGCCGGTCCGCACGCTCACAGTCCCGGTAATGAGAGTCTCCGGTGCCCGGCGCAGCCCGCGAGCAGGCTGCCTGGCTGGCTGACACGTTTGCTGTGCCGTCAGCGTTCTGACTGCTAACACGCGCCGGGTCCCCTCAGCCCGCCCCCATGCACGGAGAGAGGATGCCCCATGTGATCTGGTTCCCCCCGCGAATGAAATCTTAGCCATGTGGGAGTGCTCTGCCACAGACAGTAACCCCCCCCGACACACACTCGCTGTTTGGGGGGAGGACCTCTGTGAAGAAGACCATTAGCTGCGACCTCCCCCCCCCCTCAATAACCACTCCTGTAGTGATGCTCTTTCTGGAAATACCTTTGAAGTTTTTTTGTCTGTTTCACAGCTGTGGTGATGAGTAACACAGATGCTGTGTTTATTTACACGTCTAAATTAGAAATGGCTTTTTTTGCCTGTAGGAGGAAAGCTGTTGGTAAGCTGTTGGTTTCTTTGTCTTGTACAGGATGGACAGAACCGGAGAAACACGACCCAGGAACAATCTGCCAACACGCAGAAGAACGCCAGACAGACAATCGACCAGACTGGGTCTTGCAGCCTTATTGACCGCATTGCCAAAAGACCTTTTTCCTGTTCAATAAAGCCGGTGTGTGCAAGGGGGCTATCATATGTAACACGGGTGAGGGGCTGAGCACATGTGAGTCTCAGGGGGGCAACTGTCTATCCTGAGTGAACCTCAAGGTGTCCACTAACTCCATCTGGTGTGAAAGATTCTTATATTCTCCATTTGTCGGATGCTGGGAGGAGCTCTCTGCGTGTGAATAACTATCTGTAAGCAATTGCGGCCACCGTACATCTCCAGTGGGAGTCGCACTCCAGATACTTCTGCATAAGAGGCGCGGGGACAGTTTCAGTCAGCCGGGGGAGGCACAGCTTTCTTAAGTCCTTAATGAGCTGCAATTCATTAGGGACAGTCCCTCAGTGGCAAGGCAGTTATGCTTCAGTCAGCAGATTGTGGAAGAGGGTGTGAGAGAAAACACTCAGGACGATTTTGCATCGCTCCGGTGGCGTTACCGACCAGCGAAACAGAACATATTTAAACAGCTTGATCCATTCAACCTTTGAAAGCTGTTGTGTTTCTTTACTCGTTTGGCCACTCAGTATATTTTTTCTTGCTATTAACGTAGGTTGAGGGGATTCCTTTCCCCTAAAAGCATTAAACGAGCCATTCACAGTGCCTGAAAGAGACTCTAACACCCCACTTTAATTATGCAGGCAGATTGCAATGCATGCTGGGAAATTACCAGCACCCTGACAGAGACGTCGATTAAGTCAAACACACCACAGCCGCTGGGCTGCTCGGACTGACCTGGCGGGAGTCACCTGATCAGATGCTTTGAAAATCCTGTGCCAGAAGGTTCCAGCATCCGTACGGACAGTCAGTCTTTTAGGGATTCCCAACTGAAGAGCAGTTTAAGGGTTTATGGAGCATTTTTGCTGAATGGGAAATTCCCCTGTGTTTTTGTAGCACCTTTTTGAGTATAATAGGCGGACGTCGCCTTCACTCATTTCTTGTGAGAGAACTGGTAGATGTTTGCTTGACCGAGGCGATGCACCCCCCAGTGTCAGTGTCACCCAAGAGCTCAGCAGGGGTTGACACCGGCACACACTTATCTTGTAATTGGCGTCGTGCTTCCTCAGGGTGGACGACGTATGGAGAGCATCTTGGCAGAGCACTTCGTTAGCACCTTATGGAAGGCCTGCCTCAGCATTCCTCAGTCCCGTGAAATATCGCTCCCGCGCTTGGCGGTATCGCTCCCACAGCCGCACGGCGCGATAAACATCCGCCAGCTTTCCGACAGAGTGGCATGTGCTCTCTCGTAGCGATGCACTCTCCCTGATGCATGTTCTGAACAGGTTGAGGAGGCTAATTAATGTGGCACAAATGGAAAAATCTGATAAATTTTTACACAGTATAACTAAATGTATCTCATATGTCTGACTGAATTTGATAGTTATATGCAGCAGCCCACAGCTAGTTCAGTGGCTGGAAATGTGAGTTCGGCTCAGGCTAATTAAAGCGTGAATTATAGCAGATTTAAGACGAGAACAGGAAGGACGGGCGCTTGATATGCAGAAGATCACGGCAGGGTAATGAGAGAGGAGAGGACCCTGCTTGCCCATTAAGAGTGTAAATGAAGGGCTCCCGGAGTCAGATATAGTCGGGGGGTCTCCCAGAAGGCCGCAGAGGAGGCTGGGAGACCTCGGAGCGAGAGCAGGGCCTCGCTGGAGCCTTGAAAGGGAGGCTTGTGGTGCCTGGGGCCAGAGAGGGGCCGGCTGGTGCCTGGAGCCACACACTTCCCATTTCAAAGCTGCTGTCCGCCTCTGAATCCCTGTTCATGTTAAATGAAAACATGAAGATGAGTTTGTAGCTGCGGTTATAAGGCACCCTGGTGGGATGGATGTGCCTGAAGCGGGCTGAGATCTGGGTGGGGTTCTTTACAGTGCCATGAGCCTCCCGTTTCCTCTAGGCGGCCCATAATGTGTAAATACAGACGCTGGCCAGCCTGGTACACCCTCCTAAAATGAAGGAATGCTGTCCCAAGGGAAATCTGCTAAACAACTTAATTGCACTCAATAAAGTGGCAGACGCCTGGAAGTAAACTGGATGTACACAAGTAGCCTGGGAAAGCGGATCCTGCTAGAAGCGAAGGCAACGAGGGGCTTCAAAGCAGCGTACACCAAACAAGCTGCTAAGTTTACAGCGCCGAGCACTATGTATTAATGACACACTGTGTAATATTGACACACTGTATAATAACGACACAGTGATTCCCCCACCTGCATTGTGCTCAAAACTCTACAAACCAAAGATGTATATCTGTCTTACGAGGCCCCGTCTAAGCTAGTAACTAGTATTCTGCAAAGGTAGAACTTTCATGTTATATTCATATTATCCATTAATTCCATGGCCATTTAGTGCAGTTGGTTAGCGTCACAGTGTTAATAATGCCGAGGTTGTGAATCCGGAATGAATATCTCTTTATCTGTGGGCTTGGTGTGTGGCTCCGTGGGTTTAGACATTGTGCCGGTGATCAGAAGATAGGAGAACTGCTTCTGCACACCGATAAAACCCGCAGCCCCCAGCTGCTCTGGGAACTGTCTCACCCCTCTTTCTCAAAAACGTGCGTCCCTTTGAATAAAATGGCTAAATAACTAAAATATAATTTTTATTTTTATAAGTTATAACATTGTACAGTTAATTCCTAACAAGATAAGAATACGTGCAGTATGGAGTTTTGGTGGTTGAAAAATGTTAGAAATATATATTTTTTTAATGGGTTTTAAGCGATAGCTCCATCGACTCCGGCTCTATGAAAGGAATTCAGGAAGATTCAGTTTCTCCTAAGCTTTGCGGTTTCATGTGACGCCTATTGCACACCACTAGAAGGCGCTGTCCCTCTTTCGGCAGGGTGAAATGTTGAACTGAAACGGGCAAGTGTCTGTACTGAGAAGCACCTGGCACTGCCAGTTTTATAGGTTCATAAATCATAAAATCCCAACTGGTGTTGACCTCTCATGCCGTTTGTGCGTATAATGAAGGACGAGAGTAATTACAGTGCAAATTTACCCAGCTATTTATCTGAATGCTGGTTTCCCACTCCTGACACATGACCCAAAGTGTGTCACTTCCCCAAGGCGGAGAAATGAAGCTCTAGCAGAAAGAGCAACAGATGTCTTCAGTTTACAGAAGCCAGGTTCTGGAGGCAGAGTGTGAGAAGTAGCTTGACCATCAGGACTGAGGCTTGCATGAAGGTGTCTGATGGCCCCTGGCCCCTGAGACAGCCTCCTACTGACAGAGCCTGTCTCAGCTCCCTCTGAGTCTGCTATAGCAGAATGGGCCACACTGATGGCCCCCGGCCCCTGAGACAGCTTCCTACTGACAGAGCCTGTCTCAGCTCCCTCTGTGTCTGCTATAGCAGAATGGGCCACACTGATGGCCCCTGGCCCCTGAGACAGCCTCCTACTGACAGAGCCTGTCTCAGCTCCCTCTGCATCTGTCCATAGCCCACCGCTCTGGCATCTGCTATAGCAGAATGGGCCGCACTGATGGCCAAAGGGCCCATTATTACTTGGGTTCAGAGAGGGCTGTAAACCTCACGGGCCAGACAGAGAGCCATTGTCTCCCGAGGCTCTCTCATGACCGCCTAGTGCTCGCTGCATGCAGGCTGCAGCTCCTCTGCCACTTTGACGGGGGGGCTCTCTGTGACGGGCCTGTTTCGGGCTGCTCTCGGGCCACGGACAGGCAGGGCCAGCGGGGGATTGGCTGGACACAAGGGCACATTCTCACAGGGTCGTTTCACAGGCCTCTTTGCCGGGCAAACAGGTAGGGAGCAAACTTATTTACCATCAATCAAGCTCAATCTAGACCACAGGAGAGCTGACACAAATCAAAAAGCACAGCTATGTTTTACTCCCTTGATGCAATGAAACACATTTTATAGTAAAAAAAATCTATATATATACACGGCATATATGTATATCTCCCCTGACAAATAATTTCCCATAGGCCACGTTTGTTTAGAGACAAGCATATAAATTAGCTTTTGCACACCCAGCTACTCCGTAACGCCATGGAAACCAGTGTGCATTTCACCAAGCAGCTTTGCTAAACCACAGTTCGTCTTGGGACATTGCTTGGCGCTGGTCCAGAGTGCGGCAGATCACACGCTGGGCTTGTGTTTCTCTGCTGATACTTGGGACAGTGAATATGACCCAGGCAGCTTTACTTTTTAGTTTTTTATGGGTGTACAAGACCACAGGCATGCTCTATGCTTTGCATGCATGCAACTCAATTAAATAGAATCAGTGCCGAAGCCCCTTCATAAAACGAGATGCCCGGTTCTGTCGTTTTTCAGCTCTGTACTGTAACAGATCCTTTGGGGTTCCCGCCCTGTTCCAAAATCATATTTTTAGGCGCGGAGTCTTCCTCAAGCCATTTCCACTCTCCCGCCTGGAAGATCTTCTTTGATGATAATGCTTGCTTCTAATTTGCAAAAAAGCAATGAGCATTTCACACGCAACGGTCCTGCCTGGTTGATTCTGAGCCAGATTACCGCCTTCATCAGTGAACGCCACAACAGTGGCAGCCTTTACTCCTCCAGTCAGCAGCTCTACCAACGAGAGCGATGCTGACCTCATCCTGACCGGCCCTCCCTATAACCCTACTACAGCCCTATATCTCCAGGCCACAGGAAACTGCTTCAGAACATCACTGTTTTGATGTTTCGTCTCCACGGATACATTCTTCTACATGCATCTAAATAGTAATTTTAGCTGCTCAGTGATTTGAATCTGATATTACAGACTTATGCATTTTGCATTGAGAAATGCCTTTGAAGGAAATTATACTGTTACCGTTTCAACTACGGGCAAAGAATGGCACACGAACAGGCAGCAATATTAAAATATTGTTTTGTCATGTTTTCTGGGAATATCCCTACATGGTGATCATATTTTCTGTGGCTTCCTAAAATGTTACAAGGAAACGTCTGTCCCAAGTCACCTTGTGTTACCCTCACCTTTCCCTCTGAGGCCAAAGGTGACCCCGGCCTGCAAGGACCCCGTGAATTTCACCTTATTCTGACTGAACCAAAGCCACGATACTGCATCCCCGTGGCATTGTGGTCAGAGCTCGGTCGGCCTGAACAGAGTGCCTGGCCTCACCCTGTCCTCTCTGTGTTCCGATCAGAAGAGGCTACGAGGCAACAGTAATCTGAGAGCAGACACTCTCCCCTGGTAATCACCGTCTTATGCTCAGTTATAGAGACAAGCAGACATTTGGCCAGATCATTTATCCTTTTTTGTCAGAAGTGTCCGTCCTTGTGTTTTCATTCCAAGGTAACGCACGTAACGTTTGTTTAGCATGCACACTTTATACTCAGCATAATGAGAATATCACAGGATGGCTGCTTAGAAACACAAAGTATGAAATCTGCATAAACAAGTCGTAACCCTACCTCCATGCCCAGGGATTATTACCAGGCCTGCTGTCAGTGGTGCTCTTACTGCAGAAAGCCTCAATCACAATTTCCTCACATCTCCAATCAGTCTCTCACCAGCTAGAAGAAGGTTATACTCAAAGCCACCTGTCAATTTCCATAACGTGCAGTTAAATCAGCCTTTGTAAGTTCTCCAAGCATTAGACTCAGGCCATGCTTAGATATGGTCCCAGCAGATGTTAGGAGCCTTGATGTAGAATGCGTCAACATGCTCCTGTTCCTCACACATCCATACAAATTACCCTCCCTGTTCTAGATGATTCAGCTGGCTGGTCCAGCTTCTCCTCACCACTAGTGGGCTGAACTGGTAGAGGTCTGTCACATATGACACCCGCCTGTCCAAGAGAAGCCTCTGACCATATGCAAGAACATTGACTTCTGCTGAGTGTGAATCAGAAGGCTGCTGTTAGGGCTGTTTGTCTGTTCTGTCAAGCTTAAGCCAGGGAAGTCTTACTTGTAGAATCTAAGAAACTCACGGTCCCTTCCGAGAACGATCAGCTAGCGGGGCGACTGGAGTGCTGGTCGCCTCACCCCAAGACGCCCTCTGCTGTGCTGTTTATTTGCTGGCCTCCCCACGAGGTCACCAAACACTGCCGAGGTTTGCGTTTCACACTAGGCTGAGAGGCGCGGTGCACTGGGGAGAGCGAGCAGCTGCTGGCATCTCAGATGGCGGGGAGAGGTCACAGCCCGGCGAGGGGACACAAGAGCGGCACTCAGCACAGGGGCTGCGCTCCAATCCGGGCCGGCACAAATCCAGCTGCG
>JAODKN010000035.1:23338996-23355867 GCA_026774425.1 Petrocephalus zakoni
TATGTTAAATTTCATCTGCCAGGTATCAGCCCAGTCACTAATTAAATCAAGATCCCGCTGTAGCTGCTGAGCTGCTATTTCAGTATCTGCTACACCACCCACCTTGGTGTCATCTGGAAGTTAGCTGACTAATACAATGATTCTTTATTGATAGTGATACTTATTTTTTACTTTTTTGAAGTGTTCACTTCCTCAACTGAAATGATGTTTTTCAATATTTTCTCTTCAGTCTCAAAACATTTTTTTATGCAGATGTTAACCCATGGAAACCTAAGGAGGCATCTCTACATCCTCGATGATGCTAGACATGCTATATTTGGATCACAGTCTCAGCTGAACCTGGCATGGAATCTTCTCACCATGGTAACTAATGTTTTCCGTTGGGCATAAATAACAGCTCATCTGCATGTTCCTGCATGACCAAACATCATCTGGCATCTCGTGTTACTGTGAATTGTCATCAAGAAGAGGTCAAGAGAAGATTTAAGGAGGAACAGAATACGATAGTGATAAGTGTGACAGACTGTTCAGGGCTTGGACCACCATATACCGAAGAGCAAGGACTTCAGAAGCTAGTTAACCAATGCACAGCTTCAGTCACTATCTACTTGCAGAAGGTGTTTCAAGATATTGACAGGGTGACTTTTTGTTAATGATCATGAGTGGGATTATTTTACACATCTGTCCTTATATATGTGACACCTTTAAGCTGGCTCTATACTTCCGTTAGAATTGACAGAATCAACATCATTTCGGCAATATGATGTCAGATGGTGCGTAATTACCGCGGTAATCGCTGTTTCAGCACGCCGTCTGTACAGGGTCCCTGAGGTGATGTTTCATTTGGTCTGCTCTCCCGCAATTGGCTGAACTTAAACGTGACGCTGCAGGGTTGGTCAGCAGGACTACTAATGCGCTTCCCAGCATGTATTGCTCCGCATCACACTTTCAAATATTGTGAATGAATATGTGTATTTGTCTATTTCTGCTAACAGTAAATTTCATAACCATGCACTGCTTGCCATGGAAAGTGTGTGCTTTGTTATAACGGATATCCATAAGTACAGTTTAAATAGTTGGCTTCCCTGTCTATGCTGCTTCTAGAATTAAACCAATACTGGCTGTTAACAAAGAGAGCGACTTCCATTCCAAAAGAGCCGTCACCTCCTTCACTGAAACGACTTACGCGCTCGCCACAATACGGATACTTGCACTCTGTATGTGGGTCTGCCGCATCAAAAACATTTTGCGCCCTCTAGGGTTGTTGCGTAACACAGAATGAACGAGATGGCCACGTCATTTTAAGTATGTGACAGATTGTTCCTGTCGACGTCTTTCATTTCATTTTGTCCAGATGTTGTGTGACGTATTCGGCCCCCCTGATCCTGGACAGGAATGCCAAGCAGCACAAGGCAGGAGCAGCACACCCTGGGCTGAGCCCCGTCCAGCTCAGGCGACAGACACACCACAAATAATGAAGAGATAACAACGCGCACAACAGAAACCCACACCACAGAGAGTAGACACTGGAGCACAACTCACAACCCTATTGGTGGATGTGGTTAATAGCGCTACCCACTGAGTCATCTTGCTGCCCTTGATGGATGCTAATTAATAACTAGGAATGACGCTGTCAGAATGACAGCAAGGTTTACCAGGGGCAGCCCCACCAGCCCTCCCCTTATCTAATCCCTACTCCTCCCACACTCCCCAACTACTGCAATTTCCAGAATTACTGAATCATCTGATAACGTAAAAACCAGTAAATGTGTTTTTATCCTAATGCTCCTAGGTGTGACACGTAGCTCTGAAACTACATCTATTAATTTATTGCACAATCATTCCCCACCAATTAGGTGTTACATTTTTATGTAGTCTTACTTTGTGTGACTTGTTTTAATGGAATCAGGTTCACCAGCCTGTTCTTTCATGTGCCACAACTGACAAGAATAAGGGCAAAGTGACGCAATTAAATTCTGTCATGATAAATTTTGCTGAACTGGAGGTTCGCCCAGAAAATCATTATTTAGTTAAATTCCTCAATGGTAAATTTTTCTGATTCCCTATGCTAAAATTTTGTCGACCAGTTACTGGATTGCCACTGATAAAATTTGCCAGAGGCTTGTAGCGAATATTAGAACATTCAGGAAATCATCTATCCATTAAAATTCGAGCAAAGTAAATACAGTTTATTATCAAGCTAACAAATAAATGTCTCTGGCGATGCCAGTGGACCGGTGCCAAAACCATGTGTATTCTCTGTCCGTGGAATACCGATACATGTAGGAAAAGAACATGATTAAAGAAACATTGCAAGGTTACACACTGTTTGCATAATACCTCTGCATCAAATCATGCAATGGGATCTAAATTGCCTTTCAAATGTTTCTTATCGTATTCTTTTTATCAAATCTTCATGTTATACTGTGCTATTTGTGTTATTTCATTCTTTTCCAGTTTTGTTCACTTTCTGATGTTTCCTTGTTTTTATCACCCAGACATAGGAGGATTGCCTAGTCTTTATTCATTTGTTCATTTGTTCGTCTGTTCCCTGATTTCCTCTCTCTTTCCATAACAGCCTCTCCGTGGCCCGACTGGGGTCCACATTCAGCACCATTTAGCTGGTGCTGCTCCAGTGCACACTGCTGGCTCTTTGTCCGCTGCTCTGTGGATCGCTTTACCGCAGTTAAGGAGAGCACAGATCTGGCTTAGAGGGGCAGCTCTCAGGCGCCGGACAGGTCAGTCCAGCCGCAACACAGGCAGCCCTGAGCCCATTGCTAACCTTCCCCTCAGGCATCAGGTTCCCACCTAAACAGAACCAGCATTTTCAGGCCCCAAAATAACGCTAACATGCTAATGTTAAGCACATTCTCTAGTACTGATTTTCTCAATATGATATTATTGGATTTTATTTCAAATTTTAGTAACACTGTGACCCTGTACTTGATATGCAGGCGCTGAAAATGGATGGACGGAGAATCTGGAAAGCATAATATCACCGGCACTTAGTATTTTCATAATAAATATTTTCATATTTTTCTATTAATATTGTCAATTCATTCTTCTTTTTCTAAAATATTTGTCAAGAAAAGTGGTTCTGATATATGAAAATTGAATCCAAACCCTAGTGCCCTTTAAAGACTGATTTTCATTATTCCTAATCCTAACCATGACTTAATAGTTATAAATAAATAATTATTATAATATAATGCTTAAGTTGTTATAATAACACAATGACTGCCAACTGATTTCTTATTTTCAAAAAAAAAAAATATTGGATGGTTGGACTGTAGTGAAGCCTGTGGAGCGTTACCATGTTGTGAGGTAGACCTGGGACTATTGATGTCAGTTGTTAAATGGACTTTTGGACCATGTCGTATTAAAAGTACAGAGACTGATGAGTAAGTAGATATTAGATTCCATTCAACAACTGTCCCCAGTGTCTGCAATCTGAAACAAACACAGTGTTCCCAAAAAGCTCCCTGCTCACGGTTCATGGTCCCTCGCCCCCCCGCTGGAGGGAAGATGGCAGCAGCTAAGCGGCGTCCCAGCAAAGACCCACCGGGATCTCCTTACTGCAGGCTCCCGATGTGCCGCAAGCAAGCACCAGCCTGCCTGCAATTCGTACCGACAATTTATAGACGCTCCCTTAGTGCTTAATTACACAGTGAGGCCCGTTGCCGCAGGGCAGGCCTCTGGCCCGGCACCCAGTGCTGGGTGACGAGTGCATAATCACCTGTTGGACACTGGGATGCGCTCCTACTACCCGTGGCTTCTCCGGAGCCGGGGGCCCAGGGGCTGGGGCGTGTTATTGTCGGTTCATGGCAAGCGGAAACAGAGCTGCGCGCTATCTGTGCTTATTGTAAATGAGGTGTTATGTCTTTCTTTCCTGGCAGCCAATCTGCACTCCTCTCTCTGACCATGTTTATATGCTGCTGGATTTCCTGTTCCCTTGATTGCCTTCACGGAGACCCTAATATCACAGTAATACCCAATCAGTGTGCATCATTATTCCCAGTTCAATGCGACACTTTGTATTAGTAGCCAAGCAAAGGATGCACATAAAGGAAATCCAGTCGGTAAGTGCTCTAGACTTCAAAGATGACAGTGATTGCTGCTCTGTTTGGGCAGATTATGAAGAGCGCTGTCATTAAGAAGGTGTGTGGTAGCTCCTCTGGGTGGTCTGCGGCACTCTGGCAGATGGAGATTTCCTTCTCAGAAGGTGATTCCATTCATCTGGTACCCCTAGAGCAGTCAGGTTCCGCGTGTGGGTACAGCGGTTCCCACTGCACCGTCCCGGCCTTCCCGTTAATGCCGAATAAGCTCTCTTCCCTCTCGGATCAGACATGCTGTCAGGCACAAGCGGCCCAACATAAACAGAGCTCAGGAGGCGGGAAACACAGCAAACCAGCACGGCCGTGGTCTGTACAAACAGGCCTGGCAGATCTGGCTGATAAAAGCCAGTCCTGTTTAGTCAGCCATGTGGATTTTGGAATAAAGCGAGTGACTCTGCTTCGCTTAAAACACCAGTTCTGCCTGTGTTGTTTCCGCGTCAGTCTAAACAATCAGAAAGGCTGCTGGACAAGGTCCTCATCCTGTCTGGCCCTGTATCAGTCCAAATGGCAACACTCTGTCATGCTGAAGTGACACCTCGTGAGGGTACTCTTTCGCATTCACAAAGGCCCGGGGAAGTTACCTGATTCTTATGTTCACACAAATGAGCGAGCACATCACTTGTGTATGTTGCTGAAACTCACCTACGGCCCTCTCACGCTCCTGCAGGGCCTGCATGCTGGACGCATCACTTGTGGGGTATAGGGATTACTGAGACTCACCTACGACCCTCTCGCGCTCCTGCAGCGCCTGGATGCTGGACGCATCACTTGCGGGGTGTAGGGATTACTGAGACTCACCTACGGCCCTCTCGCGCTCCTGCAGCGTCTGGATGCTGGACGCATCACTTGCGGGGTGTAGGGGTTGCTGAGACTCACCTACAGCCCTCTCGCGCTCCTGCAGCGCCTGGATGCTGGACGCATCACTTGCGGGGTGTAGGGGTTGCTGAGACTCACCTACGGCCCTCTCGCGCTCCTGCAGCGCCTGGATGCTGGACGCATCACTTGTGGGATGTAGGGGTTGCTGAGACTCACCTACGGCCCTCTCGCGCTCCTGCAGCGCCTGGATGCTGGACGCATCACTTGCAGGGTGTAGGGGTTGCTGAGACTCACCTACAGCCCTCTCGCGCTCCGGCAGTGCCTGGATGCTAGACGTATCACTTGTGGGGTGTAGGGATTACTGAGACTCACCTATGGTCCTCTCACGCTCTTGCAGCACCTGGATGCTGGACAGCATGTGCACTCGATGCACACGGTTGTGGATGCCCAACTGCTGCAGGTCCAGCTCCGTCAGGCCCAGCAGGTCCTGTGTGAAGGACAAAAGGGGCACTATAAGGGTCGATGCATGCTTCGGCCAGACGGGGGCACCCCGGGCTCTCAGCCACTGGCTATATCCACTATGTAGCAAATCGTAGGTCTGTAGACTAAATAAAAAAAGGTGTTTACTACTGAGTGCAATCAGACATGAAACCATCTTAATTGTTCTTTCTCTTCTCTTTTTTTATAGTGAAATTAATCATGGAGGGGGGGGTGTTCTTAGCTAAGTTCCCCAGTGCATTATTGTCCTCTTATCTTAGTATTCCTCTGTGGGAATCTTGATGGGGATCTATCTGACCTTCTGGCTTCCCTCTTTTATATCCCTGCCTCATTTCATTGTGGGTTGTCACCCTATAGACAGGTGCAGTGAGCCTCGGGACGCCCTTGGGGGCCAGTGATCCTCCGAGGACCTGCTATCGCACCACCAGGATGTCCAACAAAAGTGGGGACTTTCCAGAGGGAACGCGGAGGGAGGGGAGGCAGCCTGGGCGATGACTGTACTGCAGACACACATCCTGCAGCCGTGCGCACTGTGGTGTAAACGCGCGCTGTGCATGTGCCGTCTTGCAACAGCGATTTACGATAAGTGTCTTCAGTAAAAAGCCGGGGAGGTTAAGGGGCTTTGAAATCGCAGAAGGTGTAAAACGTTTTCCAGAACTGTTTGGGATTAGCGGGCTCCTGCCCACATCTAAACCTTGCTGGATCTAGCTGTGACGGACATGACGTGATTTCCATCTTGTATTTCACAAGATCATCCCGGATTTTATCCACAGGGACCCCCAGGACTGTCCATTTTTGCTCCCTCCTAACTTCTGTCCAGTATTTCTACAGGCTGAAAGTTCCCCCAATACATGAATGAATGTGAATGTGGCATTAACATAGTGCTTTTATATAGCGCCTTTCACGGCACTCAAAGCACTTTACAGGACCAAAGGGGAGCCACTTCCGCCACCGGCACTGTGTAGCCCCCATCTGGATGATGTGACCACAGCCATTCTGCAGCAGTATCCTCACCACACAGTAGCTGCGGTGGAGAACGGGTAGGAGAGAGCTCACCAATTAGATAGAGGGGATGATTAGGGTGCCAGATTTTGAAAGGGTCACAGTGGGCCATTTTGGCAAGGGCATGGGGGTACCACCCCTACTCTTACACAGAATGCCCTGGTCTTTTATGACCTCAGTGAGTCAGAACCTCTGTTTTATGTTTCATCCAAAAGTCCATTTTAACAGCTCAGCACCCCCGTCACTGCACTGGGGCACTGGAACCCACACAGACCACAGGAGGGGCTAACCTCCTGGCTACACTAACACCTCTTCCGGCAGCAATCAAGCCTTCCTATGTGGTCTCCCATCCAAGTACTGGCCAGGCCCAAACCTGCTTAGCTTCAGATGAGTTACCTAGTGGTGTGGCTGCTGGCCATGATGTCCTTCTGCATAAGCATTCCCACATGCTGTCCTGTGCACTTCTCCTCTAAGCTGGTCCCATTTCCCAGGTAAACAACCTAAGCAACAGCCACTGATGATCCGTCTCTGAAGCTACTTGATCGAGTCCTAATGGTTGTTTCACCAACGTTTTTGTGTCTTCCAGTAGTGTTCTACAGTTCCAGTAGAACACATGATCTCGTCTGTTGGCAGACATAATTTATCCCATTCTCCAGTCACCACTTCCATCGAGGCATCATCCCTAGACTGTGACAGTGCATGGCAGGGACGTGAGGAGACGTGGTGACCTCCACGTCCGGGAATTAATGACCTCTCACAAGTGCACTGTGCTCCCATTGTTTCTGGCCAAGAGCAGAAGTGAGTCAGTTCTGCACCTGGGGCTGTGGGAGAATAAGGGACCCCCATAGCAAGCCAGGTGGCCACGGCCACTAACGCATGGCATCGCCTGCTAAGGGACCAGGCATCAGAACGCTATCTTTTTGTCTACTTACATTTCATGAATTGTTGTTTTATGCATTTCTTCGTCCAGCATATTTAGATTACATCTTGAAAAGGACATACGCATGAGATCCATCTTGCTGTGAGTGTTTCGGTCCTGATTCCAGGTGTGTGGATTAATGTAGTCAGCGGCCTGTTTACAAGGTGTGCACTGAGTGCGACATTCTTCAAAGACGCTGACATATACCTAGACCGAAGGCTGACTGTTTCTTACAAAAACAGTAACTGTGAGTCAGAGAGAATGAGGAGTGGGAGATGAATTAGAGCCTTTTGGCATGTTTGCTCAATTAGAATATAGTTAAACTTCTTTCTACCTTTGGCTTGGAAATCCTGGACACACTTTTGACAAGCTGTTAACTGGGTAAGTGCTATGAGTCATGGGTTTTGGAAAGTAGCATGTAAAGGTCAGCTTCCCATTTCCTGGCTAACTTACTCAATAAAGACCCACAAATTTTGCTAATAACAACCTATCAGATTCCGTGTCCACATGATCACTTCCTTTGTATGTTTGCTCCAAAAATTAATCTGGTATCCCCATAAGCTCACAGAGGCTGTCTTAGCATGGCAGTCTATTGGCCACTGTCAGGTAACTGCTCAGCCCTATATCACAGAGACAGCTGCACCAAAAAAGCAGAGTGTGTCAAATATCCATCTGCTGAGATCTGGATAACGTCTCTGTGTGATAAATGGCAACCCACAGTGCAGTGAAAACCAAGGGAGGCAAGACAGGGCTCCTAGCCACTGAGAGTGGGAGGCGAAATGGTGCCCTATTTCAGTGAGTAAGTGCTACCGTGCCGAGTCACGAGACCCACCGTATGTCCTGGTCATCATATCCCTCTTCCTGCTACTTTAATTAGGTTATTCAACATGCTTACTGACAACAACAAAAACATAATCTTTCATCAATGTAATTTTCACTTGAATTGATGGTAACACTTTCTATGAAGCCCATATTCATAATGCCTAACAACTGCTCTTATAATTCATTATAACATTTACAAAATATTATAAACTTGTTTACACATACTTATAAAATGGCAGAACACATTATAGCCATGTTTCTTGCATCTATACTGCACTATGAATACCTTTATAATGCATTATAATGGTCAGTATAATAATTAAGGATGCTTTGTACTGCATTATGAAGGGTTTTATAGTGAATTATAGATGAGACCTTCATAATGTCATTCATGACACATGACTATAATGTTTTATGCCTTTTTATAAGTAGTTATAGCAGGGTTTATGATACTTTATGAATCAATCATAATGCATATGAAGGTATGTGTAGTGCAGTGTAATGATTGCTTTAAGTGAAGTGTTGCCACATTGATTAATGCGTAATAAATGAGTTAAGTACACACATTGAATTCTAATTTGTCAGCATGGTGATATTCTTTGCTCTAATAGTCTGTCCCAGTTGATAATTTGTAACGTAATGCCTCTTGCCGCGTGTAGGCTTTGATCGGCCACCAGCAGTGCTCTCCTAATGTTGAGAGATCTTCTTACCTCCACTCCATCGTACTCTTCATCAAACAGTCGGAGGTATTCCCGGAGGCCCAACTGTGTCAGCCACTTCGCGATGGGCATGTGTTTCATGGTACGCCCTCCACCTGCCCCGTAGTGCTGCTTCGCCTGGGGGCGTCCGTGGGTGTGCAGGGCGGTTCAGTGGCTTTGCCGTAGCATGAGGTCAAAGCTTAAATCCACAGCATTCAGGACCGCTTAAAAGCAGGTCGAGTCCCTGGTAAGGCCAAAATCAGCAAGAAAACATGGAGGTTTAGAGGACAGGGGAAGGACTCCCAGCCACATCACATCTGAGCAAAATGTGACTCATTCGCAGTTTTTCAAAGCTGACAAAATAATCAAGGCTGTGACTAATCCAGACTTGTAAAATGATTTAGTCCAGATAATACGGTATTTCTGCAGTGGATTTGTTTTTACACACCCTACATGCCAGGCAGAAATAATTTAAGTGTCACTCAAATGTGCTTTGATCCTGAAACCAGTTACATGTGTTGTGTTTTTATAGAGGGTATCTGCCCTTACCCCAAGATATGCGCTAATTTTTACAGATAAATAAATGTCAATTGAATATAAAATATGAATGTATAGCTCTCCCGAAAGATTCTGAGACAGCGCTCCTCTGACTCCTGCGCCCGCGTGAAACTCCGCGGAGGTGTCGTTTGAGCTCGGCCAGATAAAGGTTACTGTATGTCATCGCCTTCCAGACAAACGTGCTTTGTCAGGTGCTCCCTCGCTACCAGCGGCGTTGGGTTCACAGCAGGGAGAGAACCAAACTCCCAGCCTGGTCGGTAGCTTTTGGCCCTCCTTAAAATCCACACAAAGGGGAGGAGCTTGTGGCTCTGTGACTGTTTGATGTCAGGACTTCAGACGTTCGAGGTTAGTTTGTCCCCAATATTTATTCCTGATCTGGAGACAGTATCAGAGGAGCTATTGTCAGAAGGCTGCTACCAACTGATACTTTGACATGTATTTTAACTTTCAGTGGAGGATTTGAGTCAAGTGGTATTTGGGCCCCAGGTGCTGGATGAGAATGCCAGGTGGGGTGCAATTTCTTTACCCCAGAGCATGGTCATTGAGGTGAATTACTGCGGTGTAAAGCCAGTTCACTGAAGAGAGGTCATACGCCGTTAGCCTTTGGGCCAAAGTGTCAGCCGGGAGAAGTGAAACCAGCGACGGCAGGAGGATGAGCGGGGCTGGGCGCCAAACAGGGAGCTTTGGGTGGGCATCCCACCCGCCGGTCAGCCTCGAGCACTCCAGTGGTCCCCACTGAGGGAGTTCGCTCTCTGAGACTCCTGGTCCAGGCCCAGTCCTGAATCCTCCTGATGCAAACATCTGCCACCAAGACAGATAACAGCCCCCCCTTCACTTCAATAACCCCTAATGCATTCCAAAATAATGGCCCATAAAAATCAGGCTGGAGGTGCAAAATGAGGGCCTGTAAAGCCCCGGGGGAACAATGTGGTTGTAAAGCTGTAGTGAACCTCCATGAGTACCACCACTGCTGAATTCATGGCCTGTGAAAGTGCTCCTCAAGTCGGCCAATCAGGAAAAGACATTCTGGCTCAGGAATGTCAGCTGCTGCTACTATTGCTGCTGTTAGATTGTTAGACACGCTGCTGGTCCTTAGCCTGCATAAAATATACATCTATCTCCTTCTGTTTTCCCAAAGCATCCCGCTTGCTGGCTACCAGGACATATGGGCGTCTTAAATCTTCTAATCTGTAACATTACAGGATTGAGTATTTTACTCATTTCCCTTCATATCGTAGCATGGTGGCTCAGTGGGCAGCACTGGTACGTCACACCACCAGGGTTGGGGTTTGAATATTATCTCTGCTCTGTCTCTGTGGAGTTTGCATGGCCACTTCGTGTCGTGCGGCCTTTCTCCAGGTGCGCTGGTCTCCAAAGTTGGGCAGTTATGAGTTTATGTGCATTAATTTGCGTCGGCATCATCAGACATCACCAGCGAAGCACACTGTCACTTGATTTTTACTTGGTGCCTTTCTAAGTGGGATGTGGAAAGCCCGTGGATAGTCAGCCGGCAGCCCTGCCTGGGAAAACTCGGAAAGCCTCCAAAGGACCTGGGCCCTACCTACTGCATTCGCACACATACGCACACGCACACGTGGCCTGAACACAACTTTACAAAACCAAAGAACATTAAACACATTGCGCGGGTGATAATCCATAATGCTAACAGTTTCCTTGTCCCTCGGGGAGCATGGGGCTCCAATGGCACCAATGAATTGGACAAAGGCATAACACCATCTGTCAGTTTCTGGAAGAGTACTTGGGCACTTTCACACCAGAGGAACTTTTTTTCAGGAACCAGAACCTTTTTCCAAAACCAGGAACTTTTGTCACGATCACACCACAGCAACTTGGCCTGATTGTAGTTCCTCTGAGGAACCCTTTTTTAGTACCTACTCCAGACTAGGTACTTTTTCTTCGAACACAAACTACTGGGGATGTGCTTACAGCTATAACTTGCTGACCAGAAGCACCAGTGCTAACCTACAGGGAAGTGCGAGGAATAGTGATACAAGTAGCAAAGGAGCAAAACTTTTGCTTTCATCTCCATGTTTCTGCATCAGATAATTCTCTCAATAATCAGTGTATTTTTGTCTAATAATGCCGCTGCTGGCAAAGAAACTTACCATCGCTTATTAGAGGAATAATGTTACATCATTTTTTATTTTGTGGAAAACAAAAGCTCAATCTGCTAGCCAGATTTAATAATGAATTATAAACATGAAGTAGGTCATATAAATAAAATATAAATAAAAGGCTGTATTTCATTCTGATTGCAATTGATTCCACCAATAGCTAAAAAATAACTAACAAAATTACTTGTTCATCCTCCGGTGTTTTGTAGTGCTAGTGTAGTTTTGTATGAAATTGTGTGTGAAGTTTAACTTATGAGCTTTTTGCATTTCCATTCTTAATTAGGATAAAGGTCCCAGTTCCTGTTGTGTGGTGTGAAAGCGACACACGAGAGTGGCCAGTAGTTAGCACAGGGACAAGAGCACAAGAACTAGTAACCAGGACTAAGTTACAGAACTCCGGTGTGAAAGTGCCTCTTGTGCGTCTGTGGGACTGTGGGCAGAGAGAGAGAGCCACGGGCTTAGATATACCATCGGCGTGCCGACTCATTGGCCATGAGTCATAGCGATGCTGCGAGAGGCCTGCCAGGCCCCCAGCATGAGCGATAAGAGGCTAAGGCAGGCCCTGATGGGAATACCGATGAGGAGCACCAGCCTGGCAGGCATTCAGCAAGCAGCTTAGCTTCTCAGTGTCATGCAGGTCATGCCTGCATTTCCCAAATACCGCTTCAGACTCATTACTTAATTGCTGCTTTGTACAGACTAAAAATGAGGCCTGACAAGACCAGAAAGTAGATTTCTTTTAAGATATGAATGCAGGAGAGTTAAATCACTCCACTACCTCTATGTGATGCACTGCATAGGGGTGTATTATTGGACATATTCAGTGTTTTACCTTTTTAAAAGCTGTTTTTCACGTACCTGTCCTATATCGTGCATTATGGAGGTTCATCAGATTGAAAAGTATCTACTTCACCTGTTACTTCCTATGTAGTAGGACATTCATACTTTTAGAAACATAAAACTACCATTTAGCGTAAAATGTCAGTGATACATTCCTTCAACATGTTAGGTATTTAATAACATAGAAAAATAAGCATAATTTTGTATGTGATTATGTAATAATATATTCATTTATTCCTCAAGTTTAACAAATTGTTGCTCCCTGTCTCCTACAATCTGAAAATAAAACCTTTTTTATTTGTTTGTGTTGTGTTTTATACTTTTTTTATGTATCATAATTTTTTTTATATCAACACTATGACGGATTAGGTCCAAGTCAATGTCTAAGAGTAGACCAAATTAGCCAGGTCTTTACTGGAATGGCAGAGCTGTTAATGCAGCCAGGATGCTAATTATGGGTGACTGCAGACTTCCGGACAATGCCAGATGTGCCCAGTGATACGGCGGCTTTACACACAGCAGAGCTCTTAATTCATTGATTAATTGACCTTGAATATTCTGCTGCAGAATTCATTCTCATATTCAGATATGGTAAAAAGATTGCAGGCCTACATTTTCCTTCTTAATTATGTATTTTTTATATTTAGTTATTATTAAACATTATAATAAAGCTAAAGTGACCATACATTCTCTATTTCCCAGACTCCTCCTCTTTTTTGGGACCCAAAAAGTCTGAAATGTCTTGGATTTCGCTTTGTTTCATGATGAAGTTTGCTTTCTGCTCAGAATACTTTGCGTGTGTACATCTCCATCCAGGCTTTGATGCCTTTGCGTCCTGTCCCCCAAAATATGGTCAGTCTAATTAAACGCTGATTAGGCATTCCAATGGATACTAATAAAGCTTTATTTGGTTTTCACTAAGATACAAATAACAGGATTTTTCTTGCCAGAACAATGTGAAATATGGCAGAGCACCAACATTCCATTCCGGCCGGGAAGCCCCTTCTCAGTAGTAATAAATGTTTATGCTAACAGGAGACATTCCAAGTCGCACCCAGGGTCTGTCGGCATCCAGTGCCAGGGGTACGGTGCCACCAGTGATACCAGCCATGAAGCTGTGAGGTGCTTCTTACAGAGCTGGCATGCCTAAGCAATCATCGCTATTAGGGTAATGATACATGGGGTAACTTTTCCAGCAGTGTTGCTGAGCGACGTCGCTTGAGCACTTTCTCATTGAAAACGGGCCACAAATTTCTATCTGGACAATTCTGATCTGAGTGGCCAGTGTTTTCGATATCTTCCAATGAGAATGCTAGCAGTCAATCACATGACCGTCTATCAAAAATAAAAACATAATTTGCAGCCTCTCAGTGGCAATGGAGTGAAAACTAGGACAAAGCTGTCTTTGCTGGCGGGATCTCCTTCTGCCTTTTAACACCAGGAAGTTGTCATGTGCAAACCCAAAACAGGGTATTTGCCTGTATCTTTTTTTTTAAACAAAATGCCTGCTGTCGTTTGCCTTGAGCGGTTGCCCTGTGTCTTGCCTGGCTGCCTTTGGCCCGAGGGACGGGGCAGCAAGATGTGGTGTGTAGATCGGAGTGCAGAACACGAATGCTGTTTGGGTTCTGAAGGGGAGTCGGGTTTAACAAAACCAGGGAGAGGAACGAAAGTGCTGTATGGCAACTCCACCTTCAAGACAACTGGCACAAATGGAAAGGAAACGGACACCAAGCCTTGGGAAGGGTTACAGGTGGCTGTGGGATTGGGTATCGGGGTCTGAGGGTGTGGTCCCAGAGAATAAAACAGAAGCCAATCTAATATTACCAGTGACAAGGTACAGGTGAAGTGAATGAGTAATGGGCTGTTTTTAGAGGAGGTCTCCATGCTAACTGGCTCACTGCTCACAATATGGCAAACTGCCTACCTAGATGTAGTCTGCAATCGTCTACAGGGCGACAGTCTGCAATCGTCTACAAGGCGACAGTCTATAATTGTCTACATGGTAACTACCTGTGATTCGCTTCATAGCAGCTCTCAGACTACAGAGCAATCTAAAGCTAAAGGCCGGCCTGTCCACACTGACCTGCCCAGGAATCTTGAGGCAACACCAGCATTAAGGAGCAATAATCACACCCTGACTGTCAAAAATGTGAACTGTAATGCGATTCCAGCCTAGTTTAGAAACACAGCATTTGAAATGCTCACTCTTTGTAAAATACACTCAGTGACAAAAACAGTTGTACATCCAAAAGGAAGTATATCTGATTTGGATGTAATTTGGTACATGTGCAGACCAGAGATGGGTATGTAAATGATTCGATTTGCAAGGAGCTGGAAGGTCTAGTCACCAGACACAGAGGATGCCTTGTAGACACATTAGACAGCATTACCAGCACTTGATAGGGGTCGCATTGTGGGTTTTCATGAGGTCAGGTGGTCGTATCGTGCAACTGCCCAGGATGTGGAGCATGCAGATGTCACAGTCGCCCGATGTTGGAACCAGTAGGCACGTGAGGGCACCCACACATGTTGTGAAGGTTCTGGTCACCCAAGACAGACCTCACCCAAGAAGCATCATAGTATTGTGCGCCAAGCATTAGAGAACCCCATGACATCTGCACTTGCTATCTGGACACGGGTATTGGACTCTATACAGTGTCTCTACAGTGTCTCGACAATCGGCATCAGCTGGACTACGCGCTCACGTCCCATGCGTAGGCTGCCGTTAACAACAGCACAGAGACAGCTGTGTTTGGAGTGGTGGCATAACCGGGAGGCATGGACTGATGACGAGTGGTGTCATACCATGTTCAGCGATGAATCTTGGTTCTGCATTACCATGGATGACCATCGTCAGCATGTATAGCGGCTTGAGGGGAAAGGACCAATCCTGCTAATGTTCTGGAGAGACACGCTGGCATTACTCCTGGCATCATGGTGTGGGGAGCCAGAGGGCATCCGCATGTCTTACCCCTCCTGATACAGCACACTGGTACAGTCTTTCAACAAGACGATGCCCGTCCACACACGGCACGTGTGTCTATGGACTGCCTGCATCATGCTGAGGTCCTCCCGTGGCCAGCCAGGTCCCCTGATCCTTCCCCAGTCTAACATGTGTGGGACCAGCTCGGACATCAGCTCATACCCAGTGTCCAAATCTGTAGGATTTCGAGGGCCAGTCACAACAGCTGTGGGCACAACAGCTATACAACTATACAACCCTTCTGATATTATAATCATTGTGATACAGTCACATGACCGTTCACCATGTGCAGATTCATTGCATTTCACACCACTTTTCCGTCACTGAGTGTAATTTCTCCCTCTTTGATTCAGTACTGCCACAATGTGAGTGATTCAATACAAACTGATACATTACCACAAAAGTTATAGCTCTAACTACATGTAGTGGTTATATACTATAATAGTCATAGATGTCAGATTCTAATTTAAACAGAAATACTGTAAACTAAATTGTAAACGGAACGATACGTACTGCTGGTTATTGGGGAATTTCTGTTACTGGTCACAGGAACGAAGGACACAGTGTTACCTTCCTGGTCTGTTATTACCAGCATAATTAACTGTAATTATCAAAAATGCTAATAATACCTCATTCATAAAACGACAGAATTGACAGAGTATTTGCCACTAGGATCAGTCATTCCTGGAGATAAACTTTTTGGCCCAAACTTTCACAATTTCAGACAATGTTTCCAGCAGTCACTGGTCACAGAGGAAGTTCCAGAAATCTCTGCCCTAGACCTGACCCTGCCTCATGTTTATACATCACAGAAAACATGCACAGAAAACATGACGCGAAAATTAAAGTGAAATATAGACTCAAACTTATGATAATCTGCAAGGAACAAGCTGGATTCAGCAAAGAAACCACAATAAGCTATACTGTATGTACAGTACTGGACTGTATTATAGTGTATTTGAATTATACACTACCATCTGAGCTCAGAAATATTAACTCACTCCCACTTTTCAAATCTAAACTTAAAACCCATCTGTTTAAACTGGCTCTTATTGCATTGTCCATTTTACCCTGTTTTATATTTCTGTATTTTCATTTTACAACTGTGTTATTGTATTTTTTATTATTGTATTCCCTGTACGGTGTCCTTGAGTGTCTAGAAAGGTGCCTATAAATAAAAAGTATTATTATTATTATTATTATTATTATCTTATTTTCATGTAACAAATATACAAATGTTAATTAGTTGGTAATCTGCCTGAGACAAAGAGAAAAAAATATCAGTTGTAATGATCATCAGCTGATAGTGACAGGGAACGGACGGTAGGGACCCTGATAACGTGATGCTGTAAGGGGTTTCCGCTGCACTAATTCACTAATTACGCAGTTATTAAATGATTATCAGCTGATAGTGACAGGGGACGGACGGTAGGGACCCTGATAACGTGATGCAGTAAGTGGTTTCCGCTGCACTAATTCACTAAC
>JAODKN010000035.1:23399726-23422524 GCA_026774425.1 Petrocephalus zakoni
GTCCCTTTTGCCTCTCCCTCCCCCCAGGGTCTCCATGTTCCCCATGTTCACCGTCCCTTTTGCCTCTCCCTCCCCCCAGGGTCTCCATGTTCCCCATGTTCACCGTCCCTTTTGCCTCTCCCTCCCCCCCAGGGTCTCCATGTTCCCCTCGCACCCCCGTGGTCCGCGGCTGGAGCAGTACTCACAAAGCCCAGCTTGCCAGGGATGGCGTGGTTCCTCAGCAGCCTCTGCACACGTCTGTGGATCTCATCCCAGCAGGCCGGGCTGGCCGGGCCACTCTGGAACCTGAGGGAGCACCAGTCGTCACGGCCCAATCAGAAGCCTATGAGCAGCTTAAGCAGCCGGATGGGGTCAAAGAGCACTGTGAGAGCTGGTTCGGACGGTGGTGTCTCACGGGCTTCGCACTCACACCAGTCACAGACCTCCTCCACTGCATGTGCTGATCCATGACAAAACTGGCATCCAGATAAAGAACCTGACATGCTCTCAGAACGTGTTGCTTGCATGTTTAATAGAAAAAGAGAACCTCAGCTTTTCCCCAACAATAACAGCTGCAGCCACACATACAGCTGGAAGGTCTGCTTTTCAACCACTAGTCTGTGCTCTAACTCCAGAAATGACAGCCTGTAAAGCATGAAGCCACCAAACGTGCATGCTGAGTATCAGCGTGTCAGCGGCCTGTATCCCTTAATGTGGAAAAAGGTGTGAATAAATATGATCTTCAACATCCATTACCATCTATGAAGTTTAATTATTCAAACAAATACATGAGTAAATGAAAATGGTTTGCTTCTCAATAGCTTGTCTGGAACTTCAAGGTCTACAAAAGACGTGAAGCTTTCTTGCAAGATGAAAGAGCCACTTGGCGGCATTTTTCCCAGAGAGCTTCTCATTTTACTAGTTGAGAAATGGGCATGTCCTGGCAGACATGCAGTCTAATTTAAATGACATGCTGAAGGACTGACACCCATTAATACGAATGGCTTTCATGACAAAGGTAAACAGAAGAAATTCATTCAGGGTAACGGCAGAGGATATTGCCTTTAATTTGACACTGGGCAGCACGCCAGACGATTTAAAAGGAGGAAGCGCGTGATGGGGAGGCAGGACCGGATTGAGGCCGGAGACCAGCTTTGTTATTGCATTTAGCGGGCCCCGAAAGCGTGCCTCCCCGCCGGTCACCGGACTCTGCCCAGACCCCTTTAATCTCTGGCACCGAGGAACCCGCCATATTCTCAATCGAGCAAAGCAGATCTTTCACTATTTACTTTTCATTTCAGAATTGTCTATTGATTTTGATTCCTGCTATGAAGTGAAAGGCGCCCAAACAAACATGCGGTGGTGTCCGCGTCCTCCTGCGGAGATCGATGGCAGGGTTGCGCGCGTATTACAGCGCGCCGGGGTCCCGCGCACCTAGCCTCACAAAAACACCGACAATAATGTCTCCTTTTGTTTTCTCGGGACCCACCTTAAGTAATGAGCAAACATGACAAGACATCAGATCCTGTCATTTCAGGGGGGGAAGAATTTTCCTGTTTTAGGAGATGAAAATAAAGATTAGAGAGACACGGCCCCTGACTTGGCTGTGATGACAACGTTCAAATTCAGTCAATGCGGCATAATTGGAAATTCTTAGGGAGACTTTTTCCTCCATCCTTTCAATATATTGGCAAATTTAAATTCTTTCCCCCAAGCGGCTAATGTTAAAGACATTGTAAATAAATTCAAGATAAAAACCTACCCTCTAAATCTTCAACAGGTTTTAAAAATGCCACAGAGAGCCCAGGCCCAGAGGCAGAATCTAAAATGGCGGCAATCTATCAGGCTCAGACGACACTGAGGTCCACGTTGAACCCAGACTGAGGCGATACGCAGTTACCCTGTGCCGCGGCTAGGGTGATCGACACGTTACTGATAAGCCAGGCTTTGTCCCTCGCCACCACAGGCAGCTCTATGGAGGCTAAAGTCAGCCATTGGAGGGCCCAGGCCAGCCGATGGTGGAGGGGGAAAGCCTACAGTAAGCCCATCCCCATCTAACCCCCAGGGTAGCAGGCCTACATATGCCACACACTGCTGAAAAATAAACTGCACTTGAACTTTTACTAATGAGAGTCAATGCTGAACGTCTACACTGATGATTTATATAAAAGATATTTTTGTTTTACTTTGAGTGAATTACTTTGGGCATTGGGTAATACACATTGATATTTTTATCTTCTATAAAAGGACTAAAATGAATTGTACCTAAAAGAAGGGGGCAGGAGAGGCTGCCATCTGGCCAGGGAGGGAATGTCAGGTGGCCCTTGGAAATGGTTGGGTTACTTCAGTGCGACTGCCCCTTGGTACCAGTGTGTGTATAATTTGGGCGTGTTGTGTTTGCCTCGCCCCGGTAACCCTGAGCCGGGCGCTGGCACTCAGCCGGTCCCATTTGGGTTCCCTTTATTTCCAGCAATCTCACTGTTCGGGTTTGTTTTTTTGCCTTTATATGTTTTCTTAATCTACCTCTGGGAAAATTTATGAATTCCTTGTTTACTAACAGATACACATTGTCCCCTAAGAGGTAGCTTTCAGCCTGTGTTTTGACATTAAACTATTGCACAAAACACAGACTTCAGACAACCTGCAGGCAATATTCCTGACAGTGTTAAGTGGTTTTATATCATCAGTTAGGAAGTCAGTAGAGTACCTGGTAGCATTAGCATTCTGTTAATCAAACTAATTACCTGTATTTTTATAACTTAATGTAACTTGTCAAAGGTCTGTACTGTTACACCCCCCCAGTACTCACTCATGACCAAATAATTTATCAAGCAACAGTCATGCTTGATAAAATTTTAAAATTAATTCAGATTTTAGGGAGCAGAACATCATTGCTATCATGATGACCATGGAAAGTTGCACACCATGGGTGCCACCTGCCGATCAGGAGCGGATTCACAAGATTTGAAGTGAAGGTGATTAGTCATCGTCATTGTTGACGCACCACAGCATGCAACAACGAAATGTGTCTGCTGCATTTAACCCATGTGACATCGTGACACAGCAGGGGGAGGCTACGTGAGTGCCCGGAGAACAGTGCTTGGGGACGGTACCTTGCTCAGGGTACCTCAGCGGTACTTTTGATTACACAGTTGCGTCCCTAACCACTATACGACCTGCCTGCCCCATTGCGGTATAGGACGAGATGTTACCTTTCACGCAGGGAACTGCGGCTCAGCAGGGGACTCTGGGTAATTGTCACACCAGGCAGAGGGGTGGAGTGGGCTGCTAGGAAAGCCCCCACAGGTGGGCTGTCACACCTCTTCCCTGGCACCTCCGTAGGGGCCCTGCACGCCTTAGGAGGGCCTCTGCTCTCCTGTGGGGAGTCAGTAAGCACACAGCTCAGGCAGGGAACTGGACAGCTCATTCACACCAGCCCCCCCCCAAGCAAAGACGAGGACCCCCAGGAGGATGCTGCCGTTCAATGGAGCTGGGCGATAGAGAGTGAAAATCATTCTCTGTGCCCTCGGTAGTTGGGGAGCTTTGTTCATGTGATACATTCCTTCAGAAAAATACGTTTGAGGAAAAGTAATATGCATAGCTGGGTATTAAGGCGTCTCTTCTTTCAGGTTCTACTGAAGCGCAACCTTTTGATAACACTTATCAGTCAAAATGTCACTTACTTGAGCAAACTTCGGTCTGTAGCTGCCAAGGAGCGAAGGATCTGCCAAATAATAACGAAAACAGAAATCAATATATATACGACGAGATGGGCTTGGATGATAACGGAGCCAACGGCACCGGGCAGACAAGTGGATGAACTGGCGATTCCTTGGAGGCTATGTGAAGAATAAAACATACATGCACACCTTCGAGGTGGTCCACTGCAGAAGGCGCGGACCAACTGTGACGGAGTGTCTCGCAAGGCGGCCGTGGACGAGATGGAGACTCGTTGAGGGAGGAGCTCGGCACACGGGGAACCTGCGGGCCGGCAGGAGGAAGACGGCGAGTCGGCGGAGCTTAACGCCAGCAAACAAACCACAGCCCTCATTTAGCTCCACATATTTGTCTTTCATTTCAAATTTAATCGCTTCCGGTAAAGACCACAAAACGCTGAAAGGGAGGAAGTTTGACAAAGCCGGGGAAACGTCAGCTTTGCCCAGGTGTGTGGTAGCTGCAGTTACATCAACTTCAATTAAATTCTTGGCACTTCAATTATACTGCATGATTATCACTCTCATTAATGAAGAGCAATTCGCTTCCACATAAACAAGCGTGCAGACTTTAAACACACATTAATAATGCATCCAGCGGGCTAAGCCCCTTCAATAGGAAGTGATTTGTTAATCATGGTTTGACTCTTAATTACTGAGGTTAATTGTAGCCCCAGGATTTATTCTGCACAATGCTCCGTTTTAAAGGCCACATTCCAAAAAACGCCATACTGACATCCCGACCAAATCCATACATCCATTTTAATAACTCGGATCTCAGGCCCTGGCGTTATTCCCCATCAAAACTGTAGCTTAAAAGTATTCAAATTAACTGCCAAGGGTGTCAGCGACATGTTTACCAAGGCGTAAACAGAAAAACACGCTGAGGAAGAACGCTGGAGCCAGTAAATGGAGAGGTGAAGTTTGGGCAGAAAAACAGCCAAATGGCTGCCCAGAGACAGAATACCAACAGCCATGAGCATGGGGCCAGCAAAGCCTTCATATGCGCCAAGAACCACACTCAGAACAATATGGTTCAAGTGGAATTCGCAAATGAGTCAAACACTAAATTAGCACTTTTGAAGAAGCATCCGCTAACCCAGCAACAGCAACTCGTATAGTGATAAGAACAGATGGCCAGAGGCTCCTACCACAAAGGGGGCCTGGCTGTCTGACTCCTTCTTGAACCTGAAGGGCCCCAGCTGGAGGTGGCCGAGGCGCTGCCTGGCGTCCTCAGAAAGCTGGCACATGCGGCGGTGGGTGTACGGGGACGGGGCCCGCAGCTGGGAGGCCACGGTGGCCCTTTGGTAGCTGCAGACGGGACGGGCCGGCAGGGTCCCCTTCGCCACAAGCTCGGCCACCCCCCTGGGCCTTTGGCTAGGTCTGGGTTTCTCCAAACGGGGCTGGAAAGGCAGAAGAGGGATATGTGCCATGTAATGTACAAAAACTCAAGCTGAAAAGACTATTCAAAAACAAGCAGATATTGAATGAGTGCAGTAAACACTGGAAGATTCCATTATCACAATGAGCGGGGGGAGCAGCCCTCAAGTGCGGTATTCTGGGGAACTTCTGGGCAGTTACACTGGCTGTAAATAAACTAGAAATGTTTATAGTTCTGAGAATCCTGAAATAGCTCACTGTAGACAGGAAATGTACATCATCTGCAGAAAAAATTAAACAGAATCCATTTCTAAACAAAGCCAGCATCACCTTTGTCGGCAAATGGCTTCAATAATTGTAACAGCAGCTAACATAATTCTGTATTGCAATAACTGTTCTCCTGCAGGCGATGTTCAGATAAATAAGTTTTTAAAAAATGTTAATTGCATTTGATGGCCGGCTTCAGACTAATATGATAATGCCATTACATGGCTGTAAAAATAAAGATAATTTAAATGCTAATTTGAACATCCTGCCGTATTAGCTCGTTTTAAAAACGGAATAAATAAATCCTGATTTAGATTGCTTTCAGAAGAGAGATTTAATGAAATTAAGTATTTTTGCCTTTATTCCTCTTTGTCCTGGCTCTCTTTAGGCTGAGGCACAAAGGAGCCATTTGCTGCTGTGAGTTGGGCTTGTCTGATGTGATTAGTGTGTCGGCTGGTCTTGGCAATAGTAGATAAAGCAGGGTGTCCTTGAAACAACAAAGCTGGGGTCCCGAGTAGCTTATTAAACAACAAACGATTCCCGTTCAAATGCATGCAAATCACACGGACAGAACCTATCTATAAAGGTTCCCACGTCAAGCCGGGACCGAGACGCACCGTAAGGAGGACAGGCAGAGAGACGGACTGAGCAGCAGTAACAATGGGCGAGTACAAGAGAGCTGTCTGAGAGAGGAAAAAGCAGGCATGAGGAGCAAACGGGCCATTCGCTTAATGTAGAGCCCTAGCAGAAAGTAAGGAGGCCTCCACACCTCTCTCCTGGCGGCCTGGGCATCGATCAGGCCGGCGCTGGCGTGACACTGATGCTCACCTCCATCACTCTGCGAATGCACATCTCCTCGCCCGTCATTACAGGAAAGGCAGCCTTTACACACAGCTGGCATTTTGTCAATAATCCCCCTTTAAATATATGGCCCTCACAGCGAGAGCCAGGCAGCGGTCCCGCATAGCGCAGCCGCGACTTGATAATAGTTGATAGTTTTTCTTTTAAGGTCAAGATGATTCTAAATAGTAACACGATGTCTACTAACGGTGCCAGACTCACTGCTGCTTTTAGATTTAGAGACGCGGAGAGCATCTTTGATTGTTTCACTTTGTTTTCTGTCAGCTTTTGTTAAAAGAGAAAACAGAGACAGAAATGGTGTCCAATAAACATTTTTTTGGATGTTTTCTTCTTTGGAAATAAAGCATACTTCACAGTGTATTAAGCTAGCCTAACTGAAGAAACATACAATTATAAAAGTAAAAACAGCAAAAAACAGGTAGGAATGAACTTGGAAAATACAAAAATATAGAAGGTAATAAAAGTCTATAAACAGCCTTTCACTGCTAGACAACGTTAGGCAAGAAACTCCAATAGAGAGAATATGGCCAGTTCAAATTACCAGGTATCTCCAGAGATACAAATATAAAAAATCTCTGCCAAGATATTGAATCAAAAAACGGACCAGACACTCAAGTATTATAAGACTGTGACTTCAGACATTAAGACATGAAAGAGCACAATCCATGCGCCTTATGGAATGACACCCTTATGCAAAGTGACTTATATTACCCCATTACAGGGATTACAATTTCCCTGGAGCAACTTGGCTTGCTCAAAGACCCACTGGTGGTGGGGGGGGGATTTGAACGGGAGACCTCTTGGTCCATAACCCGGGCCTCATACCACTAGGCCACCACCATCCCCATCATTGTCACTTCATCAGCTTATTTAAGCTCCAACTTGTTGGTTGAATTTTACCACCAGTTCCTTTCTGCACCCCCAATAAAATCATCCTCATATTAGATGCAATAAACTTCTCCTTGCGCTGAGTGAGCCGGCACACTTACAGGGCGTGAAGACTCCTCCATGATGGTGCTTGTTGAAAATTCCAGTCTAGGTGATATTCCCTAAGGAAAAGCAATTTTAAAAGTTCACAGTTAATCAGAGAGGATACATTTTACAAAAATCCCGCGTAAATAAGAAAAGCGATAAGTAGGTTAATCCGCGATACTGTTAGTCATGAACCTACAAGGAAGGAGGCTGATCTCTTCATAAGCATCTCTCTCCCTGCACCAGAGCCCCCAGGAGACATGGTGGGGGCTGGATACAGAAAAGCCCTGGTGTTCTCCTCAAGGGTGGCCAAGATCTCACCCTCTGCAGAAGGAAATGATAACAGGCAAGGTTACCACCACAAACGTGCGCTTAGGAAAAACACCGCTTGTGTATGGATCACAAAGGGCGCCATCTGTGGCAGATGTTAGAGGCTAAGCCAGAAAAGAGGGAGGCAAAGGCTTTAAACTGGGTGAAGAAAACCAACCTGGCGGAACAAGCTGAATCAGCTCGAAGCAGGTCGTGTCCGCTGCAAAATGCAAAACAGAGAAACTGGCCATTACTGAAGTAAAAACATGAATTAAAGATCTCCGCAAGGACCGAAATCAAACAGGAAGCTACTTACACTCCAGAAGATCGGCTACGTCACATGGGTCAACAGCCTCAGGAAAAGTCTTTCGGGGAACATTTACAGACCAGAAAACAAACAAGTCAGCGGTGTCTTTGGAGATGGAAATTGTAAAAGAAATGTTAAAACATTTCAAGAAAATATACAACTAACATTGTTACGTAAAGAAAAAGGATCATAAAAACCACACTCAGTTTATCAGAATTAACCCTATTAAAACAGATTCATTTATATATAATGGTATATTACTACAAAGTAAAAAGAAGAGACTTGAAAGGCAAGTTAATAAAACGGATGTCTAAGAAAAAAAAAAACTATATGAAGAAGAAACCTCAAAACTTAAATTTTCAAAAGGCCCAGAGACCTCGGCTCCTCCTACCTTCTCAAAGACCATCTTCTCATGGAACAACAGAGGAAACACTGGAGGCAGACAAAGCGTCTTCTGGTACTTTCCCATTATACAAACACTGAGGTATATGTCCTGGTGGCTGGGAAGCACCTCCCCAGGGCAGGTAATCTGTCATTAATGAAGAATATAGTTAATATGTTTTAGTACAAATATAATTATGATTATGGAAAGGACACGTCTTTCAGCGCTGCCCGCGGCTGTAACTACAGTAACACCGGCCCGTGTGATTGCATTGCTGGCTATTATTATACAGGGCCATGTGCGCCCGTACGCCTTCCGCTACAAGTCGCGGTGCTGTGCACGGCGCATGCGCACAGCTGCAGCGACGTCAGCGACCAGGCAGCGCTTCGGAGATTTTCACTTTCAGTTCAGTTCAGGGCGACACGTTTCGGGACGGCGGACTTGTCGGCTTAATGCCGCGCTTCGCTCCTCAGAAGCTCTTACGGTCCGTCCGCTTACGCGTCCCGGCGGCGCCGTTAACCAGCCAGTTAAAGACGGCTTTCTCCATCCAGGTTCGCCCTGCTTACGGACTGAGGGCAGCGCCGCCGTACTTACGGCGTGGATGTCCACCTGCACGGTGCACCTCAGCACTTTGCGCGACATCCCGCAGGCAGGAGGCTCCTTTTCCGGGCCGGACGCCGCACCCGTGTTTAAACGCCGGTCGCCATGGCGCCGCCGACGTGCCGCGCGCCGTTCTCGCGAGAGTAGGCGTTTCTCGCGTCATCGGCGCAGCGACGTTACTGCCGAGGCGCCTTCCGTTGGCCGCAGTCGCACTGGTTGCCTTGCTGATTCGATTCTTTTCGTTCAGTTCACTGAAATGATCCGGTTCTTTGAATCATTGATTCGTTCAATAATAATACTTCACATATTACTTGCTGGATGGGGTTAGAAGTGAATTGCTGTAAACGATATTGTTGTATGTATTATTTTAATAATAAAATTATTATTATTGTTATTATCTTTTCATTTTGTTGCTATAGGCTACAAATTAATATATAGAACACAGCCAAACACATGCATAATAATAATAAATAAAGTTTAATTAGTCAATATTTTGCAGTACAAACCGGAACTCACTCATGGCAATACTTATTCTGGCGAATAGATGTCACTGTATTATATAGTCAGTGTAGAGCCCATAGACTCAGCGAACCACCAAAATGAACCAATGAATCATGTGAACGAAATGAACTGGGGAACCAAAGAACTGCTAAACGAACGACTGAATGCAATGACCCGTGAACTAGAAGACCTGGTGAATCAACGGGTCTTCTATTCAGCGAATCGTTCTGAACTGCAATAGCACCTCAGGTCAGTGGGGGCGCTCACATTGTGGTGGTCATTGTAGTCACTGACCTCAGGTCAGTGGGACTGTACAGTCAGTGGGAGGTGCTTGGTGAATTTAAGCGTGGCAGCCATTGGCTGGATGTCGTCACGGCTGCGTTTCCCGTGCTGTTTAATGATAGACTGCCTCCTGAATTGCTGACATGGACTGATGCGCACCTGCGCATGCGCATGTGCATACAGTGATTCGAATCTTTTTGGACAGGGAATTGGTTCGTTCAGTTCACTTTAAAGATCCGTTCAAAAAGACAAGTTTGTTCGTGATTCGCACATCATCAGCCAACAGGCTAAACCAGGGGCACCCAACTGCAGTCCTGGAGGGCCAGAAGCCAACACAGTCTGCAGATTTACCCCCTAGGACTGGTGTTGGGCAGCCCTGCATTAAAGGATTACTGACACTAAAGCTGGGTATTGGCGGGTGCTACGGAAATATGCCATGATGATACATTCGTGGATGAACAGACATTGGTATTTGGATCATGGAACCCCTGAAAACATGCAACAGTCTGAAACAGTTAATCCATACCTCACAATGACTTAATGAGACACGATAACATGTATTACTAAGTACAAATCACTATCCATCCACAGCATAATTAATAAACACATTAAATAGTTTGGGTGAAACATCCCCCTCAGATCACACACACTGTTGTAGTGTCAGGGAATGTTAATTCTGCATATAAAACAACTATTTTATTACTAGAAAATTAGTTATTTTTTGTTAAGGTCATAAACAATTTATGAAATTATGTATTCTAGACATACATAATCTGACTATATACATGTACACTTTGGATTGTAGGTTTTTTCCCCTATTATTGTCTGTCTTTTCCTACCTTCCTGTGTTATCTTGTAAATAGTGCTAAGATGTTAGGATGCAAATTCATGCAGTGCTGATTGACAGGAACAATTTCCCCACCTTTAACTTACCCTTTCTGTCAATGTGCTCAGTGAAGGAAGAAGTGAAACTAATGTCAAAACCATGACATTTACACTCTTATTATGTCAAATCCGTCTTCTCCGCCTAACTGTGCCATTGCAGAGCTGATAAAGCCTTATTCATGTGTCAATTTAGTCATACAGATTGCCAGTAGTACGAAGCAATCCTCAGTCTAATTCAGTGTCATGTTTCTGCTAGAATTCCACGTTTGCTTATTTCACCATTGAGCATATTTCTTGCACATCTTGAAAATTAAAAAACAACATGTGTTCTTCTTCCAATTTGCATTCTTAACAATACAGATTTAATTACAAACAACTAAGCTCACTTCAATGTACGACTTAGGATACGAGAAGAAAATGAATCTAACCCTGCACCCGGCAGAGAGTAGGCTCCTATTCTGTGGGCTAGATATTTGAAATAGATGGGTGGATGAGCAATCCAGCAGAACAATGCATCATAATTAGCCTGGGATGAGGATCTGCGGATCCCGCAGTCAGATATAAAGGCAGGACTACATTAGCTATTAAACACATAGTAGAACAGAATAAAACCCACACTAATCCACTGGCAAACTGGTAGTCGGACACATTGCAGTTGGTAAAAGTTATTTGGCCAAAAGATTTTAAAACTCCATAGTTTTTTTTGGCGCAACACACTATTGTTGTTCTGAAAACAGTATCAAGAGAAAAACAAACATTTCATATAATCATCTAAGAGCCACTGTCAGAGAAAAAAAATATATGTAAAATAATAAAATTAAAATACCGGTAATACATTTCTCCTGTTTTTGAGGTTCGAATAGGAACTGCCAGGTTCTCTGTTAAAAAAAAAAAAATGAATGTGTGCTGTTCTCCCTCAGTCCATGTAATTGGTGGCCCTCAAAGCTGGGGTTGGCAACAGCACGCTGGAGGCAGACAATTTGGTTTGGGAACAAATCACAGGCTTATGGGTAATTACACCCTAATCTACAATGAACTACTGTAAGGCTGGGCTGGCCAACATGCTATCAGCACTGGACAGACACCACTGCATGGTTTAGCTGGTTGGGAAGAGCGCTGTGCTGTAAGCGCTGTCTGCTTTTGCAGATTGTGCTCCAGATGTTTGTGTCGCGTCAAGCACTAAAAAGACAGTTTAAAGCTTTAAAGCAAAAGAATCCCCTAATCAGAAAATCAATAATGACACTGACATTTGTTGTATACATTTTTTTGTTGTATACATGTTTTTTTTCTCAGAAAAAATGGTCAGTTTTTGAAGTGTATAATACATGGCGGAAGATTACTGGATACTAAAGTTACGAATAAGATGCGAGATTATCCTAAATGTGTCACAGCATTCTATTTGGAGTCTCTGGGTGTTAATTAAGAACACGACTGGATATCCAGTGGCTACATGGAAGTGCAGAAAGAGGCCCAGTGACAGCTGCATGCACGTTTTTCCGTGTGCGCAGGGAGCCAGGTGGTGGCACCAGAGCACAAGCAGCGGCCCGGCCGCGATCACCTCAGAATGCAATAAGAAAACAATAATATGATTCACAGGTAAAGACTGTAGAATCTTTGTTTTTCCGTCTCTGGGTCATGCCAGCTTCAGAAGTAATCAGACTTGGCAAAGAGAGGTTTTATGTGTTTATTTACCAAGAAACAAGGAACAAGGCAGGACCAAGTAACTCCAATTGTAAAGCAGAGAGCAAAAATGATTTAGATGAGCACACCACTCAGAGAAAAAAAAATACAGAGAAAAATACATTTTTTGTACAAAAATAAGAAAAAAGGTGAAACGCTGAGGACTATTTCATTTGGAATACAATTAGGCTGGGCTGGTTGTTTTTTGTTCTGACAGGCGAGGTGTGTTTTCCTGGTTGCACCTGAGCGCAGAGCGGTTAACAAGGCGGCCTTCACTCCTGTCATCCTCACTCCAGCAGATGGGCCTGGTCCTCCCAGGAACCTCCCACGCAGAGCTTTCAAAATAGACCTTTAAGGCCTCGCTCCATCTGTTACCAATAATATCAGCCTAAGAAAGTGTTTAATATTGCTGACACCACGAAGGGTGTAGGGCGAAAATGGGCCGAAAAGGTAATCTATGAGAACAGAGGGTATGGACCTTGTTTACAGTTAATTAAACCCGCATATTTTAGGACGCGCCTTGCAGGGTGTCACTCGATGTGGCTGACCCTGCCAGCTGCTCAGAACCGGGTCACCAGTGGTTCATTTACGAGAGTCAAACTCATGTCTTTTACATCATGTCATGGTTCAGATAACACCCCCCCCCCGTAGAATTTAACCATTTACCCAGGGAGAAAAATAGATGGGCTAAGAGCATGAATCAGCCCAAAACCTAAACATTTAATGGCACATCACTGTAATATTATTCTGTACAAAATCAATCTCTGTTTTCCTGTCCTCTGCTGTGGGAGCATTCTGACAGGAAGTCATCAGTTCACACCATTAACTTCTGCCGTTGCTATATAACATTAAGTGCGACGTGAATTAATCTGCACAAAGCGTGCTTACCTCCTGAAGTACAATTAACTTTCCAATAATGCCTGTGCGTACCTCCATTTGCGAAGTCTCCTTGGCGAGTTTGGGCATTTAATAAACACACACAGCACTTCCGCTCATTACAATGTGGATAACAGAGTCACATTTTCACTTTGTGTAGACGGGAACCAGCGTGTTTACCCTGTAATTAGCATGCTGGCATACAGCAAGCACGCCAGGCTGGAAAGACGAATCAAGAACTGGCGGAGATGATTTATATCAGGCAGAGATAAGGGAACGGCTCAGAAGAAAGCCCATCTCTTGTTGGGCATCATTAAGCAGAAAGCGGACGGAGGGGAGGGACACTGACTGATTTCCGGGACGTCTCCGCAAGCTGTCAGGCGCTTCATCTCACCGCCTGACACCTCATCGGAGAACAAGGCGCCATGAAGGCAGCGTCTGACTTTATAACCGTGATTAAAGTGTGACACGGCCCTGCTGGGTTCGCTGCTCTCACACGCGTCTGTCACCAGCATCCACAGGGACTGGCAGACACATTCTGTCATCGTCCTCCGTCCTTTCGCGACCGCTTTGTGGTTCTTCCCGAATCCCTTATTTGCGTCACATGACTAGGCTGACGAATCGGTGTTACTCTACACATGAGACGGCCTTATTGGGCCTCTCGGACACCTGGCCCCTTCCAACACCATGTCTGGTCCGACGTGACATTCGCTCTGCTGTGTCCCACGGACAGAGAAGCTCATGGAAACATCAGACTTAATCCTGCAGATCCGTCCTGGCCCGTGATGGATTATGGGTAAAGAAACAGCATCCGACCATTAACTTATCAAGAAACATCTTTAAAAAAGACAAAATAACCAAAACATTGGGGAGAAACATACATGTGATTCTGAAATGTTCACAAACATCGTATTTAATTTCAGGCTCACCAAGAGTCTTTTGAAAAACACTTAGGAATCGAATGATTGCCAGGGCAAGTGAGCATTCCTAAAACTAATAATACTTACGGGGTAAGCAGTTAATAATTTACCCACCAGAATGAAAAAAAGAGATCTCTGACTTCAACCTTAAATTAAATCTTAAAACTAAAAAAGACTGTTGTAAAACAGAGTAAAAACACAGAAGAAAGAGTAAAGGATGCTTCTAAAACCTTCTCTTGGGCCAGACTGGTCACGCAGGCCCGCAGCATGGAGGCGAGAGCGGCTCGCAGGCACTGGGGGGTGGGTGTGTCAGGCCAGGAGGGAAACACCTCAGGACCCCGGGCTGCACAGGAACACCACACAGCCCACTGCTCCACACCTGCTGCTGGCCACGTGGATGGGGGCCAGTCCACACACTGGCCCGAGCCTAGGAGTCCCTTACACGGTGGGTCCTCTCGGGCTTCTCTCCCTCCCGGCTTCTGCCGTAGCCGTTACCATGGCGATCGCCATCGGAGCCACTGGAATCAAAACACGTATTCGGAGAAATGACATTCCTGCCAAACACTGAGCCGCATAGCCGGTGATAGCGTTAGGGAGTGCCTGACCTGCTCGTGTGACCTGCCACATTTGTCCCATCCATTAAATGGTTAAGCCTGTAGAAATCCAGAAAAGTCCGGGCCACGTTTCTGCCCAGTTTCATGTCTGGGTTGGGGGGGAGGTGTTAAGGCTACTTTTCGGTACTCAGCTCAGGTCCATAATGTTGAAAATATGTCAGTGTGTGACACAGCAAGCTGCACAAGTTAAAGAACCACAATGCCTGCAGTGCTTTCATCTTTCAAACTCTTCCCAACAGACACACACAGGATGCACACCACACACACACTCACACACACACAGAGCACGTGCACACACAGTGCGCACACACACAGCATGCACACAGACACAGCATGCACACCACACACACACACACACACACACAACATGCACACCACACACAGTGCATGCACATATATACACACATAAACACACAGCACACCATGGACCACTTAGAGATAAAAATCTTGGACTAAACTGGAACATCACTGAGAACATGGTCACACACAGGGTCAGTGAAAATATGTTTACAGAAAACAGAATATTGTCACGTGAAGGCAAAGATTAAGAGTAACATCATCGTGGTGTTTTGCAAAGTAAACTTGGGGAGGAAAAAGGCCGCGAGACAAAGGCCTTCAGTGTCCAAGCGGGACGCGGAGCCAGAGACGAATCCCGTTCAGCACGACGCGTTTCCTCACGAGAGAGGGGGCTGCTAATTACCACAGCGAGCCCCCAAAGCCCCCTAATCTTTAGGCAGATTAAAGAGCGTGTCAATCAGACAGTCCCCTCAAATGTCACGCAGCCGTCCAGCGCCTTGTTTGCGAGACATGCTTCCTCTTGGCACGGCATGCGGGGAAAGCTCATTTCAGCAAGCGCTAATCCGCAGATCTGGGCCAGGCCGCGCTACACCTGCTTTACAAAACGTGCCGCACGGTGGAAAAGTATCCCAAACAAAAACAGCATTACATTTATTTGGGGTGAAAAATGATGATCAACCTGAAGAAGGAATAAAAATGAGCCATGGGCCTCAGACTGCAGACACGGCTGTTTGTCTCTTGCGAATAGTTACCAGCCTGTCCTTTACTGGACAATCATAAATGATGAAATAAAAAAAGATATTTCATTTTTCACCCTTGGCTGTCGTTTCATTTCTGAAGCACTGCTCTGTCTATCTCACGCACGTTACCGTGACGATCTCTCACCCGAGTCTGGGCAATACGGCCGTTTTTTATTTTTATTTTCCCCATTTCATCCAACAGTCAAAAATTAGTCATGAGACATAAATTGAGGCGGTGCAGCTGAGATCCTATTATCCGGAGCTGTTACCCCGTAAAAGAAAATCCACCTGCAGCATTAAGGGGTGACTGAGAGGAAGGGCAGGGTGTGTGCTCGGAATGTGCACGCACACACGCACACACACACACAAAACGTCATTTACTACCTTCTGTAGTCTACATAAAGCATTATTTTAAAAATGCAGTAGTGTAATGGCATGTTATAAATACAGAGAACAAATAGTGAATAATAATAGACAAATAATTAAAAAAATAAACCTGTATGTCAGCATAACACCAGAATGTGCTTGTGGGTTTCGTTTAGGGTGACAGAGTCTTCTCTAGGTCAGACCGTTAGTAAGGCAGACTAGCAGCAATAGCAAACATCCATCTTCCATAAGCATTTACGCAGTGCAGGGCCACTGAGAACCTGGGGCGGATCCCAGGGGCCAATCCCAGGGGCCGAGGCATCACAGGGCAGCGGGCGTCCAATGCAGGGCACACACTCACACCCACACACTTCAGACACGCTGAACCGAGTAAACTTCTGGTCTCCGGATCGTGGGAGGAAGCCCCTGTAACCAGAGGGGGAACTTTACACCCAACTGCATTGGAGCTTTGAGGTAACAGTGTTACCCTCCGAGTCACTATGTAACAAAAAATTATAGAACGAAGTGAAATTCTATTTTAAACAATGGACTGAGTGATTTACTTGTAAGGAGTCACTGGCCCGTACAATATATTCAGCTGTCCATCCATCATCCATAACTGCTCATCCTGTAGAAAAGTCGATGGTATGGAGGCATGTCCCAGGAGAAGCAGGAAACACCCTGGATGGGATGCCAGTCTATCTCTGAGCACGCACACTCTCGAAGGCAGGGGTAGGCAGTCCAATCAAGAAAGGGTTACTACGTACGTAGGTTTTTACTGCAACTCCCTGATCAGGTTACTAAATTAGAGGACTGATTAGCTGAAGAGTATCCCAGACCTGGGCTTGAGCAGCTAAAGCTTCCCCCAGTGGCCTGCACACCCTGCAGAGCCCCCATGGTGGCCCTGTACAGCACCGCCCTGATACACAGAGCTTATGCTTCAGCTTTTCGGCTGCATACAGGCTGTACCCTTTAGGGCCATTTGGTTTTGTGAGGCAGGTGGGGCGCGCTGCACTGCCCCCACCCTCCGGAAAGAGGTCACATCTTTCAGAACAGTTGCAGTGGATTGCCAAATGAGGCAGAGAGGGCACCCCCCCGGTGCAGGTGAGCGCGGCCCCGCCCCGCCTCCCCGCTGCGGCCGCCCCCTTCGCCTGCGAGCACGGCCCCACAGCCGGCCTCCATCCGTCACACAGCACGGCCTCTCTCCTCTGCTTACTCTCCATCTGCTTCGCCCTCCTGCTCTGCCACATCACTCTTCTTCTGACTTGAAGAGGCCTGCAAAGCGAGCCCACTCCCGAGACGTACCGGCACGTTCAGGGGCCCGTCCTCCTCCGCGTGCCTCATGTCCGGTGTTATCTTCTCGAAGGCGGCCCTGTCTTCCTGTTCTGGCTATGCACGGTGGACGTGGTGGTGCAAACACTGCGACTGCATCACACTAGATCTGGGGCTCACTGGGGATTGACAGGCGCGTAATTGTGGGGGGTGGGGCTTTTCTGCCGCGCTGGCTGTGCTCTCACACTCACGCCGTACCCTTGATGCCTCCTTTTTTGACCCACGGAAAGTTTTGCCTCGGTGTCGGCAGACAGCGCGCCTCCGAGCGAGCGACAGAAATAGCGGGTGCCCCTGCCGTGCGCAGATGGCCCTCGCAGCTTGTGATGTCACATCCCGCATCCATTACGAGGAGCCGGTGATGGACGGCCCGCTCCGGAGGACACGGCTTCATCCACGTCACAGCTGCGGGCGAGAAGCTCAAGCCGACCTGATTGGCTGCTGGCGGGCTGCCAGGAGCAGCCAGGGCTGCTGGAAGCGGGGATGTCGCTGCCAGAGAGGGGTGCCCAAGGAGGCCTGGAAATTTCCACAAGGCCGCATGCCGGTTTGAAACATGCAAGGTGCCCCTCCGAAACACTCTAAATACAGCCCGGACCACCTCCTGCTCTCAGCAGCGATCTCATTTAAAAATGTGTGCATAGAATTATGGGATACATGACAAGTTAATTCCAAATAAATGCCACAGATGCGTGGTACACTTCTTAACAGAGGAATCCAGGGGAAGTTTCAGAAACTTTTGTTTGAGATACTCAGCGACCCGAGTTTGATCCCTCTGAGACTAGCAGAAGATACATGCAGGAACAGATGCTCTCCAAGTTGTCTGTCAGGGACGCGTGTGAAAAACACAGAGACACCCGGCGTAACCATGTGACCGCCGAGCGGGCAGCCAGACGCTCATCCGCATGCCAAGGTCCGATTCACGGCACTGAGCGCACAAGCGTGCGAGCGGCGCATGGCCATCGGTCACGGCTCTGCACCGGCGGCAGCTCCCGCCACACATGCTGGCAGCACTGCACACTGAATCTAGACATTTCAGTGTTTCATTTCACAATGGTCCTTTAATGTCGACACTGTAAATGGCAACGGGTAATACCAAGTTCATTTCCAAGGGGGGAACTGCCTAAATCCTGGGCCGCTTTCCATGCAGTTTATCTGCATTTCTGTCAGGCCTTACTGTGAGTTGTAGGGAAATCCATCCTTTATAACTTCACAGAACTGCAGGAAATACTTGCCTTAGTAACACCCCCCCACCACCCCTCCCCTCTCCCGGCACGAATATTTTGGTATATCTCCTGCTGCCATGTCCAGGAGATTAGACTATGTGACTAACTGGGTGATGTCTGAATCTCCCAGTGAGCTGGGCGTGCACTGAAAATGCCTCTACCTTTACGGCAATCACCAAGGCCAGCTGGAGAGAGTTTGCACGCTGCCTGATTCCATAAGGTCACACAAGCCTGACTGTATGACACAGGCTTACCAGCATGGCATGGGCCTGCTATCATAGGTTCATGGGGGATGCTGCTGACATGCCCTTTGGCCCTGATTTCTTTAGGAAATACCCGGTATGCAGCGGCTTTACAAATGACAAATCACAAATGAACTTCTGGTACGTGAGTAAATATCATGCTGAATTTGAAACTCAGGCTTACTATTATACTTGGCATAAGGGCTAAACACAGACCAAAGAGCCACCTTTCTCCCAGATGACGCCCGCACTACACTTCCTTCCCAGCACCGCTGTCCTCTGCCATGCCACGGGCCCTTCCCTGGCAGCCCCCTCCAGCCCCATCCTTCTAATTCATATGGGGTGGGGGATCACTGCACTCTGAACGGTGAGCTACAAACTCGTTTTCCATTTATCCCCGATTTGCACCGCGGCCTTGGCCTGCAGACAGGCACCAGGTGGGCCGCCGGCACTCTGCGGCAGAGCCCCCGGCACGGGCCTCGACAAACTGACTCCCCCAAAGGGGTCTGAGGGAAGCCGCTGCTTTGAAATCGACTTCAGAGGTCTTCAGAATGAGAGGCTTTTGAGGGCCACAGTCGCGACTCCACTTAAACTAAGGCTAATCCATCAGCAGATCGTTATCCCGGGAAAAGCAGCCTCACCTCCGCAACAACGCTTCACTCGTGCTCTCGCCGTCTGCCGAGTGTGGAGAGGGAGGGCAAGCTGTGAAAATTAAAGACAGTAAAGACGCCTGATTAAAAGTTATGCTTTACTTTCCATTGATTTTGAAGCGTTCCCAGCAGAGTCGGCTCGGCGGGCGAGGATAAGGCGACGGCTGCAGACGCGCGATCGATAACGGCCTTTGTGCGACTCAAGGACGAGTCGCCGCGGGGGCTGAGGAGATGGGGAGTGGGGGTGGGGGGCGAACATTCCCGCGGCTCGGCCTGACGGCTTGTTTACAGGACCGGCCCTCCGCTCTTTCGCTTGTTCCGTCAGCCCAACAGGCAGAGGGACAATGAAGCCTTGGCGACGGCAGGCGAGGAGAGGCGATACCCGCTAACGCGTCAACAAATGAGGGACGTTGCTGCCATCAATAACATCGAGTGACAGCTCTGCCACCAGGGTGTCACACGGAGCCAATTAGGAATGCTAATTAAAACAGTAAACGGGGCACACAAAGGGAACAGGCCGCTCTCCCTGCAGCTCAGATTATACACAAAGACCTTGTGCCCCATCGCTGCAGGACAAAAGCAAGCTATCTGCTGATCTTAACTAGAAAAGACAGGAAAAGAAAGTTGGGAGAAATTAGGGGGGGTGACTTTGCAGTGAGGTATACTTCAGCTTCACCCCGGTCAAACGTGATGGGTCGTGGGGACCGCTTCAGTGACGGCTATCCTTGTGGAGTTTGTGCATTCTCCCTGAGTTTACATTGGATTCCTCCTGGTGATTAGATGGATCGGTGTCTATAAATGCCCCTTATTTTGTGATTGTGTCCATCCGGGGTGTTCCCTGCCTTGTGCCCTAGGCATCCCGGGATCGGCTGCAGGCTCACAGTGACTCTGCGTTAGATAAGTGGTATTGAAGACGGATGGACGCACTGATTGGCTTCCCTCGGAAACATCAGAAATTTTCCTTTGAAGCTCTAGGGACCCAGTCTGGCAGGTTCCTCTGGTACACAGAAATCAGGCTTAGCGACGGGATCTAACTGAGCATTTAATGAAGTGAATTAAGTGGTTCTGCATGGGAAGGGAACCCGAGAGCAACTCATAAGTCCTTGCTGAGCGAACACAGATGGTTCGTTCCTGTTTGCTCTGAGCATTGGTGTAGGGCTGCCTCAAGGCGGCCACAGTGCTGCTAATGCTAACTTTCTCCAGGTAAGTGAAGTCAGATGTAACGATGCCACAATGTCACATCAGAGGGCCCTTCTGTCCAGACTTACACACTCGCGGCCAGGAGGACGGCTCGTTACACGGTCAGCTAAGTTCTGTACGATCCAACAGCATGAATATTCAAGGCTCCCAGCAGAGGGCAGCGATGACACAGAGTGATAGTACGGGACGAGGTTTACAGTGAGGAGACAGAGGCATCCTCACAGCACCCAAGGACAGCTGGGCCTTGGCTGGACAAGCAGGCACATAAACATAGTGCTGATTTCCTGTTATGAGCCACCTGGAGGAGAGCAAAATAGAAATGATGCTCTGAAGACCCCCCACACTATCAATTACAGAGCCAGCATGTGGCAGGACGAAAACACGGCCCTCAGAACTCCTTCCTGAATCATCACGCTCACCACAAGTCTCGCTCTTGATAAACGTGTCCCGATCAAGGATAAGCCAGCTTCTCAAAGACGTTGCTGCTGTGTGCAGGACGCCAAGGCCTTGTTGTACATCATGAGCCTACTGTTCATTAAAGTCTCTCATTTTTCTGATAATAAACTTTTCCCACTGGTGCATTCTGGGTAATTTTATACCACCAGGTCATTTATAGTACCACAGAGAGAAGGACCCATCGCTGGTCATGGAAACGGCCCGGAGATGAGCTCCCTGCCCAGGCGGGGCGGTGCCAGGCTAATGGATCAAGAGTGCCGCTCCGCTCGATTGGACGACGAAATTCTGCTCTACTTTGGCCCCCCGATAATGGACCTTTCAGGAGATGTCTGAAGCCTCAAGGACAAGGAGAAATGGCGCGTAAGCGTGAGCCGGAGCCTCTCTCCCCCGGCGCCTCACAGAGCAGCAGCACACTTGTTAAGCTGTCAGGGAGGTGGGGGCGACCTGGAGCGATTGGGCGGGCAGGCAGACCAGCCGCCATCCGCTGAAGAGGACTTCAGGCTCCAAGGAGCCCAGCTAAACACTCTTCTTCTTCAACATGAGAAATGTTGCCCGTCATTAACACAAATAAATCTCCTGTTGGTGCTGAAACGGTGCAGTTCCACCCAGCAATGTCTCCTCAAAATAAGAAGCACGAATCCCGTCGTGGTGGGTTTCGGGTTCTTTGTCAACAGCCACTCAGGATGTCAGCGATCTGACTCTGACTCTGTTGCCATGGTACTCCAATAATATTCAACGCTGCTTGCAGTCCAGGTACCTTTGATATTTGTGTAACCTGAGCTAATTCTCGCTTACTTTAATGCAAAGCTCTGTAAAGCATGCTTTTCATTAAGCAGACCTATAAAACGCTTTAATTACTTGTTGAATATATGTAGCAGCCTATACAGAAACACGCCACTTTTTTTACACATATACTTTCGTTATTTTGTTAGACTTTCATATTCATGACTTGACTGATTAAAACAGCATAAAGTGACAATACAATTCGACATCGTGATGTTGTGTGTCTGAAAACGTCGGTTACATTCTTCTTATTCAACGACAATTTCCTAAAATTAGAAAAAACGCGTCTACATTAGAAAGTCAGAATTCATAAAAGTGAAACATCACACTCGCAGTGCACAGTGGGCCCCAGGGACACGGCTGAAAGTGGACTCCCCTCCAAATTTGATTTGACCTCAGTGTAAGTGCTGATTAACTCTCCTCACATACCACATAGGGCTCTATGGTCATTTCCCAGTATGGAAACATCCACACGTAGTCCTCGTTAAATCATAAAATTAGTCACACTACGTGATGTACAGCCTGGGATATGAAAGCGTTCAGGGCAGGACTTGTCAGAAAAGTTCCACTTGTGAAATATTCTGAAATATTTTCACCTGTATAACTGGTTAAAGAAATGATTAACAAAGTTAACCTTCATCTGTCACAAGCTACCTAAGTCTCACTGTCTGAGAGAAAGCTATGTGATCCTGTATTCAACCTCCAGCCTGTCTTACCAAAGCTATGCGAGCTTGCACCCAGCCAGCAGCCTGTCTCACTGTCTCACAAAAGCTATGTGATCCTGCACCCAGCCACCAGCCTGTCTCACTGTCTCACAAAAGCTCTGTGATCCTGCACCCAGGCTCCAGACTGTCTCACTGTCTCACGAAAGCTACGTGATCCTGCACCCAGCCTGCAGCCTGTCTCACGAAAGCTAAGTGGGCCTGTACCCAGCCTCCAGCCTGTCTCACTGTCTCACAAAAGCCGCGTGGGTCTGTACCCAGC
>JAODKN010000036.1:971-18592 GCA_026774425.1 Petrocephalus zakoni
CCCCCCCCCCCCCCCCCCCCCCCCCCCCCCCCCCCCCCCCCCCCCCCCCGCCCCAGGCCTATCAAATTTTTCAGCTTTTAGAAATTTACAGAACCTTTAGAACATATTACATGTTGCTAACAAATAAAACCAAACTTTGGGTGTTTTCTTTTTAGTTGTTTTTTTTCTCTGAGCGGGAGTGGGGGTCAGAGTGGGGTGGGGGGTGGCTGGGGCAGGAAGCCGCAGCTGTGCCGGACCGGCTGACAGCGTGCCGACGGCCGCCCCCCAAGCACACAGGCGCTCCGCGGGGAGAGGGCCGCTCAGGAAGCGCCGTCGCCCAGCACAATGGCAGGAAGGAGTGGCCGTCTACTCTGCCGCGGAGATCAGGCCTGCGTAGCTCAGGCCCACGGAGCACAGGCCCGCGGAGCTCAGGCCCCCGGAGCAGAGGCCCCCAGAGCTCAGGCCCGCGGAGCGAGATGTGCCCCACCTACTCGCTGTCACCGGCCTGCTGCCTGCCTAGCGCGTGGGGCGCTGCCGCTCTCCCGAGTCCCCCAGGGTTGAGGTTCAGGCATGACTGGGGGGTCCAGCAGTCACCTGTGGGACCAGTCCCAGGCTTACTCTAGTGTGTGAGTCACGTCAGGGTTCCCGGCTTTATCGCGCTTGGAGCTGTTTGCTGCTCGGCTGTGAGCCAGACCAACATGTGCACGAGGCGGGTCTCTCGAGGGCATGATGTCTGGTATGGGGGCCCTAGAATAGTGCACCCCCCCCCCCCCAAGCTGCAATTCCAAACATGCAGGGACGGCTGTCCGCCAAAAGCTGCCAGCCGTTTGTCTGTCTTTAAAAAGCCGCTCTGTCTGCGTGAGGGGACCCAGCTGTCCCGGCTTAGTCGGGGTGGCCCATCTCGGCCTCCCAGACGGAGGGTCACGCGGCCGGATCAGTGGCGGCGACCCGGGGTGAGGGAGACGGAGGAATCTGACCGTTTTGGTTTGTCACACCCCTCCTCAGTGCTGCCCCCGGTGTTGGTGCCCAGGAACAGCGAGTTCAACGCCAAGCACAGCATGCTGCCCCGGTTTCAGAACCCGCTGAGCCAGACGGAGCCGCACATGCCGCACAACGCCATCTTCCCCGACTCCTTCCCCCCCGCGGGCCCCCTGCCCTTCCCGCACTCGCCCAGTGGCAGCTTCCCCGGCTCCCCAGGCAGTGGCAGCAGCAGTGCCACCTTCCCGCGCTCGCCGTCCAGCTCTGACCCAGGGAGCCCCTTTCAAATGCCAGGTGAGCCGCCGTAACCATGGCGATGACCTGAACTTCCCCGAGCGTATGCCCGCCGCTAAATTAACTGGAACTCTTTTTGTGCCCCCCCCTCCACCCCATGCAGAAACACCCCCACCTGCATACATGCCCCCGGAGGACCAGGTGACTCAGGACTGCCCCCAGCCCATGGATACCAACATGTTGGCTCCGCCCCTGCCACTAGAGATCAATAACAGGCCAGGTAACCATGGGAACAGCCTCAGCACCCTGGGTCCCCAGGGCCAATGTGTCAGACTCCCCCTCCCATGATGCCCTATGAGCCACAGCAGGCCCTGTTTCCCTGAGAATAGATTAATTTATGCTACTTTTCCTTTTAAACCATTGATTTTCACCACAATTTTATTAGACGTATAAGTCTTTGGGATTCTAAGTAAATCGTAAATAAGCAAAAATCTCCAAGCATCAGAAATCCATCTGAATTGAGTTCTCACAGCTGAGAGCCGAGCCGGCACCAATCGCCAGACGCCGCGCGCTCCCGTGCCTCTAATTACGGCCCGATTTCCCTGCCACGTTGCTTTACGAGTGCGGTTACGGCCCCGCCGAGTCTTGATCTCGGCAGGTGGTAATTATAGAGTGCTTGTTATGGATCAGATGTACTAATTACATTCGTATTTTATGTAGTGGTAACTAGCAGTTTAGCAGGTCAGCACTCGCTTTACGACCGATGTTTGTTGGCATGGTGTTAAAGACCTCGATTTGAATTTGCTTTCCAGTCCGGCAGAGAGACTCCGAATTGGAGGGTTCTCCTGAACCTGGTGTAAGGCGTGTCTGCCCTGGGGCTTAAGGCGTGTCCGCCCTGGGGCTTAAGGCGTGCCCGCCCTGGGGCTTAAGGCGTGTCCGCCCTGGGGTTGCATCGAGATTTTTTTGATTAGCTAGATCAGTGTTTCAGAACCCGGCGCTCTGGGGCCCTATAGAGTTCTTGCTCCCGTCTGACTACCAAAAATGCCTGGCTGTCCGGGGGCCCCGATGACCGAGCGGGGAGACACTGAGCTAGATAACTTGTTGGATTTAAGGTAACCCAGTTTAAATGGACTTAAACTGCATTCACAACCCCCTTAAATCTGACATGTTATCACACTAACTCCAAAATGGAGCTGTGTGATACAGGCCCCTGGACGTTTTCGAGCCTCGTGCTTTGGGGCACAAATGCGGACTTCACAGCCGCGAAGAGTGGAGTGAGGAAGCTAACAATGTGCCCCCCCCACCGGGGCAGCAGGGCAGCTGGGGGCCGGCACTGACACATTTACTGGAAGTGAGCAAGCCAGGGCCCCGGGGCCCCACAAGCTGCTTCCTGTGTAGCCAGGCTCGGGCCCCATTGTCACGAGCCCGGGGACGACGTAGACAAAACACACCTGCCGGCCACACCACGCCACAGGGGAAGCTTGCAAGAAATGTGCGCTAGATAAATACCATTTATCCCCCTAGGAGCTGCCAGCTGGCAGCAGTGGGCTTAGCGGGCTTGAGGTGCAGACCTCGCACGGCACGGGCGTCTCTCTGATAATGATGTAAACATGATAGATGGAGCACAGGAGCCCCCTTGTGGTCGTGAAGTGTGATGGCGGCCGCTGTCTGTCTCCCACCCAGACATGCAGCCGGTGGCCTATGAGGAACCGAAGCACTGGTGCGCCATCGTCTACTACGAGCTGAACAACCGCGTGGGGGAGGCCTTCCAGGCGTCCTCCACCAGCGTGCTGGTGGACGGCTTCACTGACCCCTCCAACAATCGCAATCGCTTCTGCCTGGGCCTGCTGTCCAATGTCAACCGCAACTCCACCATCGAGAACACCCGGAGGCACATTGGCAAAGGTGGACCTCCACCCCAGGCTCCGTCCTACATTTTGGTTGCTATAAATTATGCTGGGATTTTTTGCTGGAGGGGTTTATATTGGACAACGAAGAAAACATAGAACTTTGTTCACCCCTAGGGAAAGTATTTTGCCAAGACGTGGCTCCAACCATGCGAGGTTAAACAATAGAACTTAAAAATTCCAAAAACAGATACAGTATACTAGAAGAAAACTATGTAATACAAAACAAGAAATATAAGTATAATATGGCACAAGCGGAATACAACTATGAAGCCAATAGGGTCAAGAAATGAGGAGTGTGACTTGTGGGAGTGTGACTGTGGATGGTACATAGAGGGGACCACGTGCAGAGATACGGGACAGCTTATACGTGTGCACAGGAACGCAGTTACAAAAGGAGAGTTGGGAAAGCAGTGAGAGGCTCATGCTCCTAGGACTCAAATGGACTTTGATCCAGCCAGAGGTGGGAAATTCAGGTCTAGCGATTTTAAAGTCCAGACCAAGATTTTGTTTCAACTAACTAGTTGAGTAAGAAGTATAATTGAGTACTCGGTCGCCTGGTTGAAACAAAATCTTTACTCTGTGGACCTGAGCTACCCACCTCTGGAACCAGCAGACTTCAGGTAACATGTACTTAACCATTGGGTTTACTAATATGATTAACTGGCCTTTTTGTGTGAGTTTGGAAATAAAAAAAAACGCATTTGACACAGTTTGTGTTTATATGGAAAAAATGGCAGTAGAGTACATTAGAGTAGTGCTGTATAGCGTAGAATACGGATTACTACCTTTTGGGCATCACAAATGCTTCTCGTTAATATCTTAGGCGTACTACTAATACGCTTACCAAATTGTCAGTGTAAGCAAATGTTCATATAATACCGAAAAGCCGGCACTACCCCTGTATTTTAAAGCCCTGCTGATTGCACATGCGCCATATAATTGCAGTGTTATGCCTTGCAGCCCTGTTATAGAGCTTCACAGCTCAGGAGTAGGCTGTGGTGGCCTCGGTCTGGCGCCCTCTGCTGACCCTAGTGGTGTACTGCCTCCCCGCAGGGGTGCACTTGTACTACGTGGGAGGCGAGGTGTACGCCGAGTGCCTCAGCGACAGCAGCATCTTCGTGCAGAGCCGTAACTGCAACTACCACCACGGCTTCCACCCCACCACCGTCTGCAAGATCCCCAGCGGCTGCAGCCTCAGGATCTTCAACAACCAGGAGTTTGCCGAGCTGCTGGCCCAGTCGGTCAACCACGGCTTCGAGGCCGTCTACGAGCTCACAAAGATGTGCACCATCCGCATGAGCTTCGTCAAGGTACGTCCTGGCCGACACGGAACACTGCTGAACACACACACACCGTTTGCGCTCCCGTCTGCGCATAGGCAATTCCAGCTATAGCAGTCAGATGAAAACTGAACATAAATGTTTGGAGTTTTATGTTGTTGCAAGGGTGTTGCTAATTAAAAAGCACCCAATGATGCTTGTCAATGAACATTTTAACTCCAAACAGCTGTGTTAGAACCATAATTTGGATTTCCATTTATAACTACTTAAAATTAATGTTTTATTTAACTTCTCATTGTTTCTCATGCGATATATATTTTTCGCGAGCAAATAAAGTTCTCATAAAACCCAAGACATTTACAATATTTTTACTGAATTCAACAAGTGTCCCAGGACTGCCTGTGTGCAGTGTACTACTTTGCATCATAGTAATGCACTGTGCTTTATCAGCATTACGAATGTTACATCACACAGTCCTTGGCATTATGTTTGTATATGTTGCCTCGGTGCTGATGTGAGTCTCTGCCATGCCTCAGGGATGGGGGGCCGAGTACCACCGGCAGGATGTCACCAGCACCCCTTGCTGGATTGAGGTGCACCTGCACGGCCCGCTGCAGTGGCTGGATAAAGTGCTCACCCAGATGGGATCCCCCCACAACCCCATCTCCTCTGTGTCCTAGAGGGCCAGCTCCTGTCGCCGCCGCGGTCATGAGCCGGGGCCGGGCTTTGGGGCTGGGAGGGGTGTTTTACTTGAAAGCTGTCTGAATCAGGCACGTGACAGACTGACACGGGGGGAGTGTGCCTTTGTCTGGAACATTCTTGACCTTTGTGACCAGCTGTAATAATCAGATCATACTTGTCGCAGGCTAGCCCCCCCGTCAGCAGATTTTGCTTCCTCCAGTCTTGAGTTCATGGTGCAGTATTCCGCTGTAGACCTGGGCTTGACCCCAGGTTGTACAGTAACATGTCTGAATACAAGAGGCTGTAACTACCAACTGAGGAGAGGTGGGGTGGGGTGAGAGGGAACTGAATAAAGGTCATGTTTTCATTGAACTTGTTAGCTTATGACTGTATTAAAATATTTAGGTCAGTAATTAATGCATACAGGCCACACGTTTTTTTTTTTGGGGGGGGTTGGGGGAATATATGATCCAGTGGCTTGTTTTCCCATCAGACCTGCTTGTAGGTGTCCATTTTGGGGGGCGGGGGGGTCGGTTTCAGCGGGCTGCAGATCGTCTGCATGTTTCATGTGGCGGCACTTTGCAGCCGGCGGACCCCCGGCAGTCCATAGTTCTGCTCCCTCCCAGCTTCTGGTAGCAGGGAGTTAGGAGGGAGCAAAAACACAGACCGTCTGGGGTTCCCTGAGCACTGTGTTGGGAAATGCTGCCGTAAGTTTCCCTTGCTGTGCAGTCTGCCTGGATGTGTAGTGTGGTTAGCGTAGCGTAGCCAGGTGCTCACAGTAAGGGGCCCAGGCCGCGAGAGGTACAGCCCACATGGACTGCGGCGCGGCGCTGCATGCTGCATTCCTGCCCTCCTCTTTCTGTCTCGCCCACTCAACAAGACCTGCTAGATGACTGGAAGTGTTTTTAAAACTTTCAGTTTGATGACTAATCAGAAAAAACAGACTATTGTATTGTGGAGTATCAGGTGGTCCTGTGTTATTTTTAAAATAAAATGCAGATTTTAAATTTCTTTCAAGTTTTTTAAGCTTAGGGAAAAAAACCATCTGCTATTAAAATGTTTTCTACTTTTTTGTATTTTTTTTAACTGTTCTGTTGTTTCTTGTAACTGCACTTTTACAGACGATGGCTTTCCTCATGTTTATTTTTTATTTGCTGTTTTTGCTGAGTAGTATTTGCAGATCCGTTTTATTCCATGAAAAAAACAATCAAGTCTGTGCTGAAAGACTTAATAAAATTGTTTCACTACCACATTGTTTTTTTTTTTAGGTTGTAACACTGGCAAACTTGTCAGTGAAAATCAGTTATGCATATTACCCCTTTCCCATGCATTGGTACCTTTGGGAGCAAGGTAAGGAAACTACAACAGCGCAAACTAAAAGCCAGCTCTGCAATCATCCCAGGACAACAAAAAAGCTGCAGATTCTGATTTTTACTGGTCTGTAAGGACTCCTCAGTCACCTTCCCATTGTGACATTCCACCTGCAGCCAACCCCTGTATCAGTAATTCGGGACCCACGTGTTTTACCCGAGTCATTATGTGCCCAGGTCCATCGCTCAAACTCGATGTTTTGTGATGGGGAAAATTCATTCTTTCTGAAAGATTTAGTGGATTTAAAAAGATGCGCAGCGACGCCGGATTCCAAAATATCTGCGCCCTCTCCCTTTAAAAGGGTTTGCACGCTCCACCATAACCGGGGAGCTGGATGTGGGCGGGGTGTTTGTCTTGGATAGTGCAACTGGGAATGTGCCTGATAACCGGGTTGGGTTTGCTTGATTTGTATTACGAATAGGAATAAGCCTGGTGAGACCAAAGACTGCCACCCAGTGGTGCGACATCCAGCAGATTTATTGCCGGCGGTTATCGGTAGATATTGAGGATACCAACCTAGAAAATTGAGTGCATTTTATTTTACAGCTTTTTTCATACATTGAAATTCAAGAGCTTGCATTTAATTTTCTTTATAGATACGTTTTAAAAGTTATACATTTATCTTGCGTTCAACACCGCCTCATGAGCGACATTAACGCGAAATAACGAAACCCTATTGTAAATAAACTACCAATAAACCTGCTATTTACACAAAACAGTCATGAGCCATGACGTCGATCGCACTGTATCTCCCGGAGCACGGTAATCGGGGGTCGAGACCCCACATATTACTATGTTTCTATAAACATTTGCTTATTACGTGATGGCATTAAATATATCCACTGCACGCGAAATCGTGATTGTGGATTAAATAGGCACAACACGCGTCGTTATCTCAGAACGCCTTTATTGTTCTAAGCCGGAAACGTACCTGATATGCAAGATCATACCAACTAGTCGAGAGGGTATTTGCGCCAAGCTCACGGAGACGACGCCGGAAGTGAGGTCAGACGTCACCGGAAGTGAGGTCAGACGTCGCCGGAAGTGGGGCGGAGACGTCGGCGCGCGTCGCTTCTGATCGCGATTTCACCCTTGCACCGTTACAGTGGAACACCTTCCAGTACTTTGATATGAAGACCTTCTCCAATATGAGGCTTAAAAACGCGCTGCGCCACTAGGAATCGCGGTAACAGTCGATGGCAGTTGTGTCTGCAGATGCTGGTGTTGCGCAAACACCGTGTGTCACCTGTTCGCTTTACATGCATCTTATGTAGGTGACGTTTGTTCGGCAAGCAGTACAAAGTGACGATTTCTCTAAGTCTTGAACGACAGCGTTTTTGTAAAGTCAAGTCGTTATTTTCTGAAATGATGTAGACCTCTTAAGACTCTGAAACTCGAATGGGGCACCTTAATATCCAAGTGCAGCGAACTGTAGGCTGATCAACGAATCCCGTGTGCTTCAAGTCTGTCGGTCTACCCTCAGACACAAGCGCAGAGTAATGGGCCCAGCGACTCCCGCAGTGTCTGTACTGCGCCGCGCCAGCATGCTGGCACCCATGCGGACCTTAAGCCTTGCTCGGATATGGGGGAATTGCCTCACCGCTGCTGTGAACTGTGGCCTTGATTACTCCCCTAGGTCAGCAAACTGGACTTTGCAGCCCAGAAGGGCTTACTGTGTGGAGGCGACCCTGAGACTGCAAATGGAGGATTTGACAACAAGGGAGAGAAGGGGCCTTGATAAGCTGTACCAGGGACTGGTGCAGGGACAGCGGGCCTGCTTGGCAGAGTCCATCACCCTGGTGGAGACACAGCACCCCCGCAAGAAGGTGCTGGCCCAGTTGCTGCTGCAGCGAGTCCTGGCCTACAAGAAACAGCAGGAAGAGCTGAAGGACGGGAAACCTCTGGCTTTCCGAGTGGGTCGGTGGGACTTTGGGTATTCGGTTCTTATCCTTAGTGCAGGCAGCTAGTGAAATTAAAGGCAAAAGTAAAATTAAAAAGTAGCAGAATAAATTTGCTGCAGCCCCTGGTCATTAAATCTACCAGGTGAAACCTTCAGAGGGGGCCCTGCCGGTAGGGTTGCCCCCACGGGTTACGGGCCTTCCCTAGTGGTTTAACTGAATGTCAAGTTCATGCATTTCAGGGTGACCTGAAATGGTGGTGATATGCACACTTTTAAAAGATATTTCAGGTTACGGATGTTGACCATCTGTGCAGCCGTTTTGGTCTCAGGCACTCTCTGCAGAAATCATTCCTGTCTTAATCCCATGTCCTGATATGATTTAACAGGGCTGTAGGAATTGGTGGTGGTGGGGGGGGGGCATGTGTCTATAATTTGGATTCATTCACCACCACAATAAACAGACCTTTGTATTTAACTTGTCCCTACCCCCAAATACCAAACTGTCTGCTGTGCGATTGTGCTCTAGGACATTGTATAATGCTGGTTTCTTAGTTAATTTGAGGCAAAAAATCAACTATTAATTTGAATAAAATTAAATTAAACGTCTCCTCTGTCACATCAGGGCTTTCTGGTCCCCCTGGGGCTGGGAAGTCCACCTTCATTGAGGTTTTTGGGAAGATGCTGACGGGAAGAGGCCACAGAGTGTCTGTGCTGGCAGTGGATCCGTCGTCCTGCACATCTGGCGGTGAGGTTAGCCAGTCTGGCTGTGCAGCTGCTTTTTGTGAGATTACTGTGTGTACCTGTTTCCACTTTACCAGCATGTATATAGCCCCACAAAGGGGCAGTGTGCGGCTCAGCAGATTCGGCGTCTGTGATCGGAAGGTCGTCGGTTCATATCCCGTAATCGCTGCCTTGCCACATCTCCATTGGGTACTTAAGCAAGACTCTTAACCCCCCAAAAATGCTTCAGGGTCACTGGATGGACGTTGACCCTGCATTTGGACCCCAATTTCGCTCTCCCCTCTTTATGGCTTTAAAAAAAAAAAGAGAAAGATGGGATACATGTGGGGGGACACCTTGTAATGCACCTTCTTTTTGTTCATTCAAAAGTGAGTGAAATGAAATGCTTCATGTGCTTTTTTGTCTTGACACCAGGGTCACTCATGGGTGACAAAACGCGAATGACGGAGCTGTCACGAGACATGAACGCTTTCATTCGCCCGTCCCCGTCATCAGGCACCCTGGGCGGGGTGACCAGGACCACGAATGAAGCCATCGTGCTGTGTGAAGGGGCCGGTTATGACATCGTTTTGGTGGAAACCGTTGGTAAGCATTTTCTTTCTCCTTTAAAACTGCATAGTGCTGAAAAGTATTCCCGGTATTCTATGTCAGAATTTGTCAAAATACTTTTCGTGGCAAATCTGATGGGAATGCCACTCTCCAGGTGTCGGCCAATCAGAGTTTGCAGTTGCTGACATGGTGGACATGTTTGTGTTGCTGATTCCACCAGCAGGGGGCGATGAGCTACAGGCAAGTTATGACAAATTGATATGATTTGATGGGTGTGATCAAATTATGAACTGAGTCGTCATTGTTTTGTTGATCTGCCGTTCCCTGCTGGATGGGTGTGTCTATAGTCCAACACTTCAGACACTGAAGGGCATAAGGTCCATTTAGCCCCCAGACTGCCTTAAATCCAGCAAGTTATCCGGTTAAGCAAAAAAAAATCCTGCTTCATGGAGCATGTTTTTTTTCCTGAGCCTGACCTCCAGTAAGGAGGTCTGTACACTAAAGAGTTGCTGTTAGCGTGACTATGAAGTGACGTAGCATTGGATGGCATTTCCCTTCAGGGCATTAAGCGGGGTATCATCGAGATGGCAGACACTGTGGTGGTGACCAAGGCGGACGGGGAGCTGCTGATCCCAGCACGACGGGTGCAGGCCGAGTACACCAGCGCGCTGAAGCTGCTCCGGAAGCGCTCTAGCACGTGGAGCCCCAAGGTGGGTCCCGGACGCCAAAACCGCTGCAGTACATCATCCCAGTTGTTCTAGAACATGGTTACTCAATTCCTGTTCTGGAGGGCCAGTCTGCGACACACTTTGCAGACTTCCCTGCTAACACACACCTGCCAAACCTGGCAATTGGCTGGTGCACCGAATAAGGTGTTTGAACAGGGAAATTCCCTGGGAGTTGCGAGGGAGAAAAGGCGTGGACCATCTGGGGGTCCCGGAGGATTGCTTTGGGAAACCCTGCTCTAGAAACGAGGCGTGACCCTTTGCCACAAGCTCCTGGTTTCACAGAAAGCCAGCCCGCGCCCGGTAAGGCGCTTCCCCGTCTCGATGAGCAGCGAGCGCCTCTCCCCATCCCAGGTGATGCCGCTGTCGGCCAGGACAGGTGAGGGCCTGCCCCCGCTGTGGGAGAGCATGCAGGCCTTCCGGGAGGCGGGGCTGGCCAGCGGGCAGCTGCAGGCACGGCGCCGGCACCAGCAGACCGTGTGGATGTGGAGCTTGATCCGGGACAGTGCCCTGCACCTCTTCCAGGAGCACCCAGCGGTGCGGGCAGCCCTACCTCAGCTTCAGCGTGGCGTCTCGGCAGGTGACCTCACCCCTGGCCTAGCGGCCGACTTACTGCTCAAGGCTTTCACCTCGGCACAGTGAGGCAGCCCTGGCTCTGTACACAGCCACAAACACATCTCTGCTAATAAATCCATCAAACATATTGTGTCCCAGAATTCATTTCTGCGTCTTTCAGCCATACAGTGTGCAAAGTTGACTAGCTCTTTGAACCCCGCTGTCCACACACACCCGACAGTGAGGTGTTGGTGTGGTCAGCAGGTTAGTCTAATCTCTGATGGTTGAGGTTTTAATTGTCTTGAAAAGCATCATACAAATATAACGATCATACTACTAGAGATATATTGGACCCTCCTAATCATCCCCCATATCTGACTGGTGAATTCCTTAGCTACTGTGTGGTGAGCATACTGGTGCAGAATAGAGGAGAGGGGAGAGGGGAGCTGAAGTGGCTCGCAATTGCTATTGTAAAGTGCTGTGGGTGTCTTGAAAAGCGCTATATAAATGCAACATTAATGGCTGGCACGCAGTCTGTCATTGCCAGCACCCTTGACTGTATCCCTTATCAGAGCCACCTTTCCAGCTGAACTTTCCTGCCAAATATAAAATTCAATTTATGCAAATGATATGCCCCATTGAAGCCAACATGCCCTCTAGTGGACACAATAGGAAGTTCATTCTCCGCCAGCAGGCTACATCTGTCATACCTATGGCAAGCTGTATTAACTTTAATTCATTTCTAGAGGACATCACAAATCCAATTCTAACTAGTAGCAGGAATTCAATTATAATTATTTTAAATTTAGTTACAATTTCTTGATATCAAATTAGATTTGCATCTACTTAAATTTGATATCAATAATTCCTGATATCAGAAATTGGCATTTTAACTTGTTCGAATTCCAACTCCCATCAAAATAAATGAGAAAAACATTTTGAATCTCACTAGCTAAAATAGAATTTCTGATATCAAGAACTGGCATTTTTACTAGTTAAAACTGAATTTCCGATATCAATAATATGCATTTTATTTATTAATATTCACGTCAAAATTTCGGATATGTTAATTGCAACTGGTTACATTATAACTATTTCAGGGGATGGCTGAATGGCAAATGGCGGGTGGGACGCAAACACAGAGTCTCAGCAAATCTCTGCCATGTCAGCACCTCGTCTCTGGGTCGGGCTGGGAGGGAGCGCTCCATCGACAGCTCAAATCGCCAATTCGGTCGGCACTTGGGCATCGGGTGTGTTTGGCACAGAAAAGCATGCTGCCACCCAAAGGTGGGGGGCTGACGGCGCAGTGCGTCAACCAAGACGACCAAGAGTCTGGCGGGTGGCAGCCCAGGAAGCATGTGGTGTGGGGGTGTGTGTGTGTGGGGGGGGGGCTTCACACGTACACAGAGGGATGGTAGATTGCCCACAGTCATCTGTATGTGCGAACCAGACCTTTGCAGGTAGCCATCTTAACGTGTGCGTCAGCAGCACTTCCTGTTACCTCGGCAGCGTGCTTCTGGCCGGGTGGAGCTCTGGTAACAGGACACGCCCACCTCAGACAGCTTCTGGGGGGGGGGGGTGGAGTTAAGGTGTGTGCGTGGGGGACAGCTGACATGAATACTAACCGGAACAGAACCACGCAGACTGGTCTTTTTCTTGGACCCCCCCTCCGATGGTGTGGCTCTGGTTCTGGCCAGTATTCTCTGCCCCCCACTCCCCTCCATTTCTATCTTGCTCTCAGCACAATGGCACCCTTGTAGGCCAGTGGGGTGCAGCACAGACCCTGTCGTCACAGCAGGCCTGCATTTCGGGGGGGGGAGGGGGTCCTGTTCCCACCTCCCCTCCCCCCAGCCTTCACTCGCTCTCTGCAGACTGCCTGGGAGCAGCTGGGTGGGCCCAGCAGATGGGGTCTGCCCCCCCGGTGTCACACGGGACTCACTGTCCTGGCAGTGCTGCTGCTGGCACACACAGACTGGGACAGGTGTCCCCCCCCCGGGGCAGCAACCAGTGAGAGAGAGAGATAGAATGAAGTGGGGAAGGGGGCTGAAAGACAGAGCCAGCAGAGAGAGCTAGTGTTCTTTTGATACCCTCCTCTCTCTGCATAGAAATGTCTCCACAGAAGAACCACATACAAGTGGACAAGAAACACAATCAACACAAGAACTCCTAAAGATCTGGGTCTACTTACATTAAAATAAATGACATGAACATCAGACCTCCTGATCCATTCTGTGAGGGATAAAAACTGCCATCAGTCATGTGTCTCAGGTGGCTGTAGCACCCCCTACAGCTCTGGTGGGTCTTCCCTGGAAACGGCAGCTACGGCAGTCGCTCTAGACTACGGTGCAAATGCATTTAAACCTGGACTCCCCATGACTCATAATCGGGGGGCAGAGTCACTGACAGCCAGGCAGCTCTTTAATGCATGGGCTTGCACAGGCTTCCCTGAAAAAAGCGGCCTAAACTAACCTTAACAAAATTTTAACCCGCCGCCCCGGTTGACCATCGTCACCCCCAGCAACCCTCAGCTCGGTTGACAACTACAACATAGTATAGTAAGGGGGCCACTGACAACTCAGACAGCCCGGGGGGCTTCTGGCCAAGTTAATACACCTCTGCTGACAGCAAGTATGCCATCACAAAGTGGCAGACACCGCATAGCCGTCATCAAGGACGAGACAACCTGCGAAGAGAAATAACACCTCAGAAAAATCAAGACAAAAGACAGACCGCCTAAGCGAAGGAGGCAGAGAGGCAGGGCGCAGACTCTGACAGTCAGGAGGCCGGCTGGCTGGCAGCGCGCCCCGTCTGTACTTGTGAGCATTCTCCGCGTGGCTGGAGGCCGAGCCTGGAACCCGCTGCGGAACGAGACGAGCTCCCGGCCGCCCGACGTGTCAAAACCGAGCAGCTTCGATAAACAAACGCGTCGGGTGCCGTTTCGCTTCCGAGCCCTCCGGGAACCTTTTGTCCCATCCCCACTACTTTCTGGAACATTCTACGGGGGATACAGACACTAAACAAGCAACTTTGAACAACAGACTTGCAAACGAGACTCGGAAGCTGCCAGGGCGAGAGGAAGAAGTCCATACCAACTGGTGATTTCCTTGTTTAGGGGCCAACCTTATCATTAACCAATGATACGTTTCAAACTGGTGAGTGACAGGGTAGGGGACTCTCATGAGGCCAATCAGCTTTCAGCTTGGGCCAGTGCCTGTATATGCCAAAGTCAGCTGACCTCTGCATTTGGAAAATTAAGGGAATTACTAGGCTAGTTTTAGCGGTTCTCTTGGCCTGCCCGTCCTACTCATAGCATAAAGAGTCTGCATTCACAATCACCTCCATTAATCCAAGGTGCATTTTTTTGGGTCAGCTACAGCACATGAACTGTGGATTCAGGGAGAACTGTATAGGAAACAGTAATTTTAGGGGTGACTTACAGGGGGGAAAAAACACCAGAGGAAAAAAAAAAACCCAGAGTTCATTGGCGCCTTGATTAATAATTCCATATGCAGAAGCAGCATTGGGGACATGAATATTTCAGTCTGGTTCTGCATGGAAATTAATTTCAATCCCATTCAGCTTTCAGCTATAGCATTGAAAAATATTATTGCGAGCCATCTGAGGACTGGCACGTTGGAATAATTTGCCTTGTGGAATGACCTCTCTATTTTTGTCCCTTGAAGTCTGAAAAGGCGCGTCGGTCGAACTGCCTGAAACGTGGCCACATAACTCACCTGACGACAATATCACGAGGGGTGCAGTGACCGGGAACGGACGACATCATCTCGGTTTAGCTCCTCCGTGTTAGACATGCACGGCAGCGTCTTGGGGCTCCCGGGCAGCTAGTAAATGAGGATTTAAGATCTGCAGCAGAAACAGAAGCCGGACGTTTAAACACAGAGGGACAACGTTACCTTCCCTGACACATACAGTATTCAGCCAGAGGGTGAGAAAACAGTGTACTCACAGTGTATAAATACCTGCAGATTCACAGTGTATAAATACCTGCAGTTTAATCATCGGCCTGACTAATCCGTCAAGAGCTCCAGCCTACAGAATACAGAGAAAATGGTGTTCAGTAATTAAATGTATTGTGATAAAGGCTGCCTAGTGGTTTAACAAGAAAGGTCACTAAGTATAAAGCCCAGCTGTCAAACCTGATAGACTGTATTTGTGAAATCCATCCATCCATCAGTTTTATCTACCTGCTTGTTCCCATCAAGGTGGCAGGGGTCCAAGGGTGCAAGGCAGGACAAAGAACCAACCAATATCTGTGAAATATTAGTTTGATATCAAATGCAGGAAAACACCCATATCACCGATGACTATTCCCATCAAGTTGATCTTGACTTCTGGAAGCCACGTGGACAGCACTCCTCCAGAAAGTCCTGCCTTCCATCTGCATCTTTGGGCTATTTGGGGTTCTTCCGTGTGGCTGGCCGTCGCCTTCGAGGCTATTCGGGGCTGGTCATCATCTTCCTTGTTCACATCATGATCTTCTCCAGCAGCATTTGGTCTGTGCATAGTATGTCCAAAATAGGACTCATCCTGGTCATTCTGGGACTCAAGTGAAAATTCGGGCTCGATTTGATCAAGAATCCACTTCTTGGCTTCCATTACTTGAGATTTTTCTACATATCTGACCTCACCAAATATTTGCTGATTGTTAGCGTCTTTGCCGTCGGCATCTTCTGTATGATCTACATATTTGCATGATCTCCAGTCCATCAGTCAGCACCTGCCTTTGATCTTGGACCCTCATCTCTTCTGAAAAGCAGCCCTTGTGTTTCCACACTTCCGTCTCCTTCAGCGACCTTACAGATGTCGCCATAATGTGGCTCGCTGTCTTTCCTAGTAGCGCTTGGCAATTTGTGATTTAGTACTTCTGAGAGACCTTTCCGCTCTGTAATTTTCACTGTGCCGTCCACTTTGATTTCTTGATTCTTTCATAAAAGAGGAATCAGGAAAAAAAAGATTAATAGATACAATTGCAAAGGTTCATGAGCAGGTTCAGGCTAAAATAGGCAGGACATGCAAACAAGATGTGTTCCTGGTAACAGCAAAGTGAAGCAGCAGAAATGCACAGGGCCGGCAAATACACAGGGCCGATACATCCTTAGAAACGCAGCTGGAAGACAGCAGAATCGCCTTCTGTGAATCCGGGGAGTGCTTCATCGCCAGTACATTCACCGAGTGCGCAAAAGTGTCATTTTTACACCCGGACATCATTGCAGAATTCACAAAAATCACACTATGTTTTCAGTGCCAAACGACAAACGAGCTCAGTAGCATCAATACAAATCAGCAGTAAGCGTGTATTTAAGTTAGCAGGGATTATTTATCAGATCAGGCCAGCGCTTCAAATAACAATGAAACTGTTTGGACTTCTGAGGATAAAATAGAGATAATATGCGTCTAATTTAAGAAAATTTATCAAATTATAGCCTTTTCAATGAGCACTTTTTGTGCACGAAATACACCCAATTGGCTCCTTATCATCACACATTTTTGTTTCCACTTTTGTTTCTTTAACTGATGAACCGAGACCCACAGAGACCCAGCATCCCGTGATTGGTCGACACCGTTCGGTGCCATGGTAACCTTTCTAGCTTGACGACGAGAGACTTTGAATATCCACTGTTTTCTGTGTGGTTTCAGATAATTTGTTTGACAATGGGGAGTTTGAACAATGAATCATTCCCGACCATGACACACAGCCTAACGGGGCCAGAATATTCCGATTGCTTTATGTAAGGCAAAGTCCCTCAGCTGACATGCAAAGCGTCGCAGACATTATCCAGAAGCAGGGAGTCCTTCTTGTTTCTGAGGCAGCCATTCCAGGCGGGCCCCGGGGGGGGGCGCTCTCTCGGATGGAAGCAACACGCCAATTGCCTGCAGAGATTGTCGAGTTGTGTGAAGGCTCAGGTAGTTCCCTTCCAGTGCAGCCAGTCGTTAGAACAGCCGAAATGTTTGATCCAAGCGAGCGAGAACATGCCGAGATCGCCGGTGCCCTGCGCGGTGGGCCCGGCGTCTCAAAGAGCGGGCCTCCTGGGATTTTCACGCACTGTGGAGTCCGGAGTTCAGAGAGGATGGTGTGAGGGGGAGGGGGAAAAAAGAAAAAGACGCCAGTCGATGGCATTTTCTGTTGCCAAAAACACCTTGTTAATGAGGGGGGTCAGAGGAGAACGGCCAGACTGATTAAAGCTAGAGAGGCCAGGAGTGTAAGAATAACAGCTCGCTACACCAACGGCGTAACAACGGCAGGTCCGAACGCGGCACCGTGTCAACCTTTAACCCGGTTCCGGAGGCAATAGGGGTCCTACCTGGTACTAGCTGGGTATACCTTATAAAGTGGCCACTGATCGGTTGTACATATTTAAACCAATTAACATATTTAATTAGGTCAATTGATATATATTATTTTATATAGTGCCTTTCACAGTACAGTAACCTAAAGGCTCTTGAGATGAGTGTGAGCCAAATGAAAGAAATTGCAGTTTGGATCTCAGGACATGAACAGTAACAATAAGCCAATAACTCTGACACCCTATGACTCAGATGCACCTCGAACCCCTGTTCCTGGGTCGTGCTTAAGGGCATCCTGTGCCTTTCACTCACAGTCTGGATCCAAGAGGAGAGTAACATTTTCCTTTACATGCATATTTAGTGAGGGAAAGGTTAAAGAAAAGGAGCCTCACTGACCGGGCAGGAGGTCGGG
>JAODKN010000036.1:41048-52437 GCA_026774425.1 Petrocephalus zakoni
CTAGCTGAAAGCTGATTGGCTCTTAGAGTAGCCCCTCCCATTTCACTCACCAATTCAAAACATATCATTGGCTGCTAATAAGGTTGGCCTATATGAACTAAGGCCTCTTTTATGACCCCTCACCAAATATCCTAGAATCAGCCGTCTCTTTAGCATGTGAGGCACGCCCCCTACCCTCCGCCCATACCTGAGATCTTCATCAGCAGGTCGGTGGCCGTCTTGGTGGAAATGTCGGGGCTGAATAGGGAGGCCGCAGTCGGCCCGGGGGGGCTGAACTTGACCGCGGGAGGGTCGCCGTGGAGGGAGAAGGAGGCCGGTGTGGACACGTCTCGCTCCTGTGGCTCCTCCTTGATGCAGAGGTGCTGGGATGGTGAGGGCCCCGGCGTGGTGCCGGCCACCCCACCCACGAGCTCCTCCTGGGCGCCGCCCTCCGCCTCGGTGTCCGTGCCAGCCTCCTCCTTGACGGAGACCTCGGAGCGGGGAAAATGCTGGTGGCAGCGCATGTGGAGCTTCAGGCTGAAGTGGCGCGAGGATGTGAAGGGGCACAGCTCGCAGTGGAAGGTCTCCCCGCGATCCTGGTGCTGGTGCACCTTGGGGGGGGGGGGGGGGGCAAGGATCAGTGCTGGCCAACCATGTTCACATTTATTCACAAGGCCCCCGATCAAATAACACAGATAACCTTCACGTGAGACTTGAGATTGTCTTTGCGAGCACAGCGGGCACTAGTGGCCCTCCGCCCCCGGCCCCTGAACGCCAGGCCCCTACCTTCATGTGGGACTTGAGATTGTCTTTGCGGGCACAGCGGAACGGGCACAGCGGGCACTGGTGGCTCTTCAGGCCGGTGTGGATCACCATGTGCCGCTTCCAGTAGCTCTTCCGCTTGATGACCAGGCCGCAGACGGGGCACTGGAAGGGTTTCCCCCCATCCTCCGGAGAGCCTGCGGACAGCAAGTGGCGCTGTCATTAAGGAGCCATCGCTGCCATTAGCATTATTATTAATGTGGATAAACTGGGAGTTCCACCAGATGGGTGCAGGATTGAATGCCAGGGAGCCCTCCTTTTGAGCTTTCATATCGACATTAAAGTGTCATTTTCTTAATCACACACACAGGACCTAAAGTCACTTTCAGGATCCTTGGCCAGTATGCAGATCTATTTCTGAGTGTATTCCTGCCATACACTTGGGGGGGATTGGCATTATGCGAAGGAAGACTATGTCTGAGAAAGTTAGAGAAACTCCTCCTTAGCATTCCGGCTCTTCCGCAAAAGCGCACTGCTCAGCCACTCACTGATCCCGGCTCCTGCACCCGCTTCCCACCAAAACGCCTTCACAGGCTAACGGACAGCCACAGAGACCAATCACGGACAGCTCCCCCAAATCAGCCAATGAGGTACATGCTAATGAATGACACCATCAGTTAATAAAAAGTATTTAAAAACTAATGAAGTCTCATTATTACACCTGAAGCTTAGAAGACAGGAAAAAAGGCATTTCAGGTAAACCTTTTCAGTCTAGACTAAAAAAAAATTAAAAAAATGAATTCGCTAGCAGAGTGACATTATAATTATTTAACTAGCATTTTAAGTGCCTTGCACTCTTTGGAATAACCTCGCTGGCGGCATGTGCATTATCTCTCGGTGTGAGGCACCTCTCGGTTTTGGGATCACGCTGCCGGCCGCTTTAAACTCGCTCATCTCCTCTGCGTCCACAGACCCCGCGCCTCCTGACCTGCGTCTGGGACGTACAGCAACGGCGGCCAGCACCTCTCCCGGCTGTGCACTGCGCCCACCGAATGGAAAGTATGATTGCTATGTTTGGCCTGGAATTTGACAGGGGGGGCTGGGGTGTAGCTGGCGAAGGGGGCCTCTGGCTGTCCACGTGAGGAGCCCTGGCTGACGGACCCCCTCGGCAGGCGGCTCTCCTCTCCGAAAACCAGCTTTTCTGGGAACGGCCCCATTTTCCCAGCGGATCCGGGGGGTGGACCCCCCACAGAGCCGCCATACCGGACCGCCGAGAGCGCCGTTTGGCTGCCACGCCCCACCCGGGGTGAGCAGGACCGGGGGGGTCCTGAAGGGGGGCCGGAGTTAATCAAAGACACTCGACCGCTGGTTGGAAGCGGCAGAGATGGAGGCCGGAATTTCGCTGCCAGTAAAAGGAGCAGAGGAGGAGGCTGGAACTCCGGCTGCCGGATTAGGGAACGTGACATAAACAAAACATCTTATTTCCATCCAGACAGGGGGGAGGTGGAGAAGAACGCAGAGAAACAGGGAAAAAACAGCTAGAAAAACCCAAGAGTGTTGAGCGAGAGGAGGAAGAAACGATGTTTTCTCAGCCGGGCTGTGTGGAGGCTGCAACCTTTCACCCCCGCTGAGTTTTAAGAAGGAAACACACCACCCCCCCCCACCACACACACACACACACACACACACACACACAGCAGGCTCAAATTAAAGTGGAGAGTCTGTTGGTCCACCAGGCCTGCAGGGGGCGATACCTCCTTGGCTGCTGTTTGCTTTGGCCCTCCCCTTGGGGGGGGAGGGCAGGAGCAGGTCCACGGTCTGGCTGGGTGTTGGGGGCTTCTGGCTCTTCTCCAGCAGGGGCTTGACATCTTCCGTGGCACTTGGGGGTGCCGGCGGGTCCTTCATGTCGGCCAGCAGGTTCCCGGCGGCGCGGGCGGCCACCTCCTTCAGCAGCGCGGCGGAGGAGGTGCGGGAGACCAGCGAGAGGAAGGAGCCGGCGGAGGCCTGGGGGTCGGCCTGGGGCCCGGCGAGGCCCCTCTCGCTCACCTTCTTGGACAGGGCAGCCAGCGTGGAGCTGGCGGACTGCGGGTTAAATGGCGAGCCAAAGGCGTCAAAGCGCACGGCTGCCGCCGCTTCGTCGGCACGCCCCCCAGTGGCCGGAATGGAGGAGGACGAGGATGAGGATGACGAAGACGATGAGGAGGAGGAGGAGGAGGAAGCAGAGGACACGGCGGCCGCGCCCTTGTCCTGCAGCACAGCGTTGGCGGCCGCTTTCAGCTTCTGGATGGCTGAGTCTGGAGAGAGACTGCTGTTGGGCACGGAGCAGCCGGACGGGGGCCACACCTCGGCCCCAGGCGGCCACACGAAGCCGCCGGCCCCGCCCGCATCGCAGGGCTCCTGCTTAATGCCGGCCGGCGTGCCCGAGGAGGCGGGAGAGCCAGTCGCAGACCCTCGGTTACTGTTGCCACCGCCGCCGTAGGCCAGCTTGCGGGCGAGTGCGCTCAGCTGCTGGGCATGATGGGAAGGCGGCAGGAGAGCCAGGCCGGGGCTGAGGCCCGGGTGGGGCGGCGAGTCCGTGCCCCCCGCCTGCAGACTCAGCTCTCCCACCTCCAGGAGGCGCCGCAAGTTGCTATTCAGCGGCTTGCCCAGCGCCTGCGAGGCGTCCCGGTAGAGGGACACCAGGGCGTCCTGGCTCGCAAAGGGTCCTGCCCGGAAGGTGTCCCCCTCCAGCCCCAGCAGGTCCAACGTGGCCCGTGGCACCGGCGTGGGACAGCCCAGCGAGCTCTCTGCCGACGTATCCTGCTCCAGCCGGGCAGGTCCGTCCGGGGTCGCCCGGAGGTCATCCTGCACATCCCCATAGGACGACTCGGAGGGCGTGTCCGAGGCGTTGCCGAACCAGCTGTCCTCGTCACCAGGCTCCCGGCCCGCTGACTCGTCCTCGGCAGGGTCAGCATCTGTGGGGGGGGGGCGGGGGGAGGGCACGGGATTAGCACAGAGCGAGGCAAGCCGTGCTGTAAATAACGCGTCGATTCACGCACCGGGGACGCGCTCGCTAACACTTGTGTAACATGCGTGTAATCCTCCACCGGCGCCGCGGCACAAAGACCCGGTTTTCCGTCTTTTAACCATATTCCTCCCAGGGTCTGGAGGAGTTTGGTGAAGGGGTTACCATGGCGACGGGCCCTTCGGGGAGGCGAGACGGGAGAGATTAGGGTAATGGAGGTTACCAAGGCGGATTAATATTCATGAGGCTGCGGATAGTCGCTGGCGAGCCAATGAGAATAGGGTTAGGGTCGCGGAGGGTCATTAATATACACTCCCCGTATCAATATTCATAAGCAAAACATTACGGCGTGCCAGACACGGAGGAACAATTCAACAGAACGGAGGGGAAAGCCGGACGCGGCCATCGATGGGGCAAACATCAAGATGCGTTTACCTTCATTAAAGGTATGAAAAGTAGCAAAATGGAGAGAGAAACCACAGAGAGAAAGTGACCTGCTGCCTATTGAATCTTTTTCTGTTCTCTCTCTCTCTCTCTCTCTCACACACACACACACACCGTGGATGGGCTCCTGGAAACCACTAAGGGGCTTCTTAAACCCCCCCCCCAAACCCCATTAGTGAGCAGGAGAGGGTGTACCAGGTTCTAGGAGGTGCAGAACAGGAATCACTGGAAGGTCACGGACTTAGGATCCGATGGGTTTAGCTACACGAGTCGAAGGTCTGTCCAGGTTGCCACGCGAGGAGCGCAGCACCACCAGCATCGAGGAGTAACAAGACCAGCAGCCAGCGGGGGTGGGCGCGGCTGAGGTGGGCGTGGCTGAGGAAGGCGGCCTGGGGGGCGTCCGGCTCCCTCCGGCACTGACGATCGCTTCCACACCACAGGCGCCAAAGAGACACCGTGAACGTTTACAATATCTGAACGCACTTTTTTTTTTTTTTACGAAAGGGCTCCCATCCAAACGGCTCTGTCCGCCGCGCGACTTTCACATGTCTGGGCTTGGAATTACGCAGCGGATAACGGATCCAATCCCCCTCCACGGAGACGACACCGGCACGCCGCGGTCGCGCGTGTTTGGATCCTACCCAAAAGCGAGCCGGACATGCCCTCTGCGTCGCACAGAGCGCTGCCTCAACCCAACTCCCGCAAAGCCGACGCGCTGAAACTGGGCCCGAGCGAGGGGGGAGGGGGTCATTTACAGGTCGCTGGTCACATGACATGCCCAAGGCTGCCTGCCAGCACACTGCAGCTACTCTGCAACACATCCAACATGGCAGATCTGTGCGTGTGTCGGGGGGTGGGCATTCCCGGTCCGCAGACACCTCCCACCCGACAGCCCACCGGGACGTGGGCGCGGTAACACCGTCAATGTGAGCACAGCGCTTACCCCCACGTTCCTGGCGGTGGCCTGGCAGCCGTCACTCATGGCACATATTGGCAAAATGGGTCCTTCCCATTTCTCACTGGCGAATACCACCCCACCCCACCCCCACCCCCCGAGAGAGGCCAGCCTGACGGCTAGGAAATGCCAAGATCGGACAAATGGAGAAATTCAGATTGCCAAATAATCGTAACAGGGATACGTTCCCGGCAGACCTCTGGCTTCGGCCATGGGGGGCCCGGGGAGGGTGCCCCCCCTCCTCCTTCAGGCCACACGTCATGCCAAGCCCCCCAGGCCATGCTAATGAATGTCGACGGTGGCTGGCCCAGCTTATTACGGTGCCGCAGACAGTACCAGACATGGCTACATAGCGCTTGTGCCTAGTAGGGGGGTTGTTCCATTAATTGGGTTGCCTTTAGAAAAGCGTTCTGCCCCATTAAGGACAAAGAGCACCGCAGCTCCCGAGGCCCGGACCACCGGTCATTATTCCGGCTGCGTCTCCCGGCTTCCTCCCGTTAAGGGGGGTCCCTGACACCCAGCCCCTAGTAGCATCTCACAGAGTCCATCTATGGGGGGCACAGGCTGCCTGCACCACTACCATGGTGATACACAGCCCAAGGGCCCACCAGTATGACCGCGGCGTCTGGTGGCGGGTCCGGCAGGGGCAGGGCGGCTACCGCAGGCCTGATTTGCCCCCTGGCTGCTATCGGCTAGTTTGGGTCACCGCTGATCAGGGCCCCAGGTTCGACATGCTGGACCACACAGCCAAACCTCAGCTAGGCTCACAGTTTAGTGTCACTTCATCTAAAATTTGCCACCCCCCCCCCCAATGTCATTCTGCACTTTCAGCCCCCTCCAGCCCAGCCTATCATCGACCCCCAAAGCTGAGTAAAAAAAAAAATCCACTGCTGAAACAGAACCACTTACCCCCACCCCCAAACAGCCCAGCCTATCAATAATGGTTAATTTAACACATATGTGGGAGATGATTACAGAGGGGGGCTACAGCAAATTAGAAACCGAACACCGCTCAAGTACTCGCGAAAGGCCTGGAAGCCATTGCTGGAGGGGCTGGGGGGGCTGGGGGGGCAGGAGCATACGCCGCCCCCCAAACAGACGGGTAACTCCCTGCGAAGGCGGAGCCACCCAAACGGGCAGAGCTACACACACGGCTACGCAAGGCTCGCACTGTAACTCACCGCCTGTGTCTCAGGCAGGCCCCCGCCCCCGTCCCCCCCACCGCGGGCACTCCGGGCCGCGTGCCAGGGGTGAAACAGGAAAGAAAAGTGTTCTTGGACGGCGAGCGGGAAAGCTCACCCCAGACCTTTCCAATTCCTCGGCGCAGATGTGGCTGTGGCTCTTTGTGCTGGGCACCCGCTCTCCACTCTGTGTGTAAATAACACGGGGGGGGCTGATTCCGGCGGAAGGAGAGCACCCTCTAAAGAGGGCCCCACCCCGCTGACGCGCAGCCCCGGCCTGATAACACAATTTTACGTAGGAGAACCACGAGTCCCCAACCACAGGGGCAGCCGGTATTTCAATAAAATATGTACAAATAGAATGATTTCTTACACGAGCCACGGATCTCTGGATAGTGAAGTGCAGCAGAATATAAACACGCCAAGAGTAATTTACACCATAAGTACTTCTCAGGATTTACGCAGCGCCCTTTGATGACATCACTAGCAACAGCTGCTCAGCCAACACATCGTTTTTAAAATGACCTTTTCAATCCCTCCAAAAAGTCTACAGGATGTACATTAAACCTGCAATGTCCCCCTCCCCCCACCTCCCAGTGCTGACGGCGGGGGTCTTCTGCGGAGTGGCGGGAAGATGGGACTCGGCAGGTGACGGGGTCTCTGGTCTGGGGGGGGCGCTGGGGGGGGGGTATCCTCTGCTGACTCTGAGCAGCCAGTAAGGCCCAGTCACCTGCATCCCTCTCAAGCTGCATCCCTCTCAAGCTGCATCACTAGGAGCCAGCCCCACCTGCATCCCTCACAAGCCGCATCACTAATCATGACTGGCCTGCTCAATGTCAGACTGGGCGGGGGGTGCACTCTCATCTGCATGCAGGTGGGGGGGCTACCGCTGCTCCCCATCCCCGTGTTGAGCATTGGATGTCGAGGACAGGAGACCACGGACGACCCCGGGGCTGCTGGCTCACACCGAAATCACGCTCCCCCCCACTCTCCCTCTGAATCTGCGGCTCATGAACAATAAGACGGCGAGGTCAGTCCCTTAAGATCGGCTCATTTCTATGACAACCATCTGTGGCATGATGGGAGGTCAATTATCCCCCCCCCCCCCAAAGGCAGGCACCATCGGCTTCACGCATTAGAGTCTACGCCGCGATGGGGGGGGGGGCTTACACCAGTGACGAGAGAACTGCTGTCGCCACGGCCGCGTCCCTGAAGGCTGACAAGCGCGTGGCGGTAAGGCAGGGAGGCCCCCCAGGCTGGCCCCCCAGGCTGGCCCCACACCTGACGTTTGCCAAATGAGCTTTTTAATGGGCTTCAGGGAGGATTACTGCTAATCTTGAAAACCTTCTGGACGAAGTATAAATGCATCTGTTTCTACCCCATCCACCCCCCAGGGGGCGTAAAGGAGCGACGATTGGCCACTCCCCGCGGTGTCCTTTCGGCGTGACCGTGGTCGCTCTCGGCTACAGAGCACCTCCCCGTGACTGACGCCCGGCCCCCACTGCCCTCTCGCCCACCCCGCCTCCCTCGCTCGACGGCGACGCAGAGCAGGTCTCTGCGAGGTTGTGGCACGCGCAGCCATTTGCATGTGCGAATAGAATCGCATTTCATGCGCTGCTGCATTCGTGTCGGGACTCGCATGCGCCTGCGGGTCGCGAGTGACCGACCGTCAGCACATATGCCGGCTCTGAAAAACAGGCCCGCGGGCCACGGCTACACCACTGAGATCTGTACACAGGTTCCCCAAATCCACTCCCCTAAATATAAGACACTACCCAGAAGGACCCAGTAACCGAAAGCCGCCGCGGTTTACCCCCAATTTTTCCTAGCGTGCGCCCCACACAGCTACCAAACGAGCATTTCAGGAGCAGCAAAAGCCCATATCCATTACCTATAGCAGGTCCGGACATGGCCTTACTAGAGCAACGCGTGCGTTTACTGTAATTACCAGGACACCACAGAGGATTGTTTTTACTAACATTTACGAACAAAATGCCCAGAGACCAATTTAAAATTCTCTCTACAAAGATGTGTGTAAAATGTGCTACTTACTTTACCAACAAAGCAATATTTACTCTTCAGATAACTACCGTTTCCTAGAAAGTGCTTCACTATTATATTGCAGAGATATTATTATTCCTAAAATTTAAGGAATTCAGGCCAATTGTAACTCCTGCTTGAACCCACTGACATATCCATTACAATCCGAGTACTTTTTGATAGTATGTATAAATTCAGCAAACGTGTTGTCTGAACCATGGAGAGATGCCAAAAAAAGGAAATCTTGCATCGGGTACCCTCTCGCCTGATCCGCTTTCTCAGATTATTGGGGTTCCCCAGTCTCGGGCCGAGCAGAACCGCATTGGCTAGCTGGTTACTCTCTGCCACCCGGGCCGGGCTAGCAGCCAAAACCAGCCCCCTGGATCATGGATCCTAATTCACCGGCATCTGCGGAGGGTTTCCACTTCCTCTCAGCGAGCCGTGGGCCTCGCAGTCGACTCCGGCACCCCCGCTCGGCGATTTTTAAGAGAAAATCTGCGATGCAGGTTAATCATCAATCATTCTTCCCCCAAATTCCCATTGCACAGTTTCTTCCAAAGAACTGAGCACATAAGAATTTAGTAGGCCACACCCCCGTATTTTTCATATTATAAATCCCCCCAGACTACCTCTTTGAACCTTTAGACCGTGAGTGTTTTGGGAACGGCTCACACTGGGCACGGTCAAGGTACTGCAGCCAAATGTGGACCCTCAGGCCTGAGGACTCGGGGGGGGGTCCGGCACTGCACGTTGTCGCTTTGCCAAACAGCCTGGCAGTGAGATAAACTGAGCTCCCCAGTTTCCCAGCACCCTGCCCTCCCCGAGCTGCCAGTCACCTCAGGGGAAATAGAGCGCTTTTCCCCACAAGGGCCAGCCAATGGGAGACGGTTGGCGCCCAACACGAGCCACCCAGTGGCCAAACAATGCCGGTGCCGTGTGTCACCGCACCGGAATTCATCAACCTGCCGGGAATCTCTGGAAGGAACCAGGCACAGATGACAAGAGCCTCCTCTATTTTTAGGGCGACAAGAATCCCAGATAACCTGCCTCGATTTGTGTAGGTGGGAGGGGAAATGGCCGTGGAAGATCCCGCGAATGATTAGAGGCAAGGCCATTTTAAGCAGATTTTTCAGACCCTACATTATTGTACCGTAAATTTTAAAGATCTGATCTTATGGAAGATTTGGAGACATGAAGAGTCAAACAGGCCAATAGTATGATGCGTTATTAGACTCTATTGTTTCAATTCAGAGCCCACCCAGATGAAGGACGTTACTGTATCTCTGATCCACTATCCCGGAAACTGAAGATGTGACACACAATGTAGTGAGAACCCCCCCCGCCAAGCCGTCGGCGTGATGACTACGACTATCCTGCTCGCTTCTAAGCAAAAGCCCGGGCGTCATTAGGCGGCCAAGCCCAGCCTGCCCGACTGTACGCAGGACAGCAGCGCGCTGGCAGAAATTCCGGAGAAATCCGATGCCAAGAGCAAGATGGAAAACCTCCCTGGTTTCCGTGTTTTTTTTTTTCCCTCTCCTTAATCCAAGGTTCTCGAGCCCTTGACCAGGCAAAGTCACTGTAATCACTAAGGAGATGCAGGGGCCAATGACATGCCATTAGAGGCTGAGCGACTGCGCCCCGGGACCCTGAGCTGGGGGGGGAGCATGCACTCACAGGGATACACTTTCACTACCGCGGCCTCGCACGCGGCTGGCATGATCCGTGCCGGGAACATGCCGCTGCTCTCAGATACGGGGCCACGGTGACACAGGAGCCGTTCCTCTGCCAATCAGTGGGACAAAGGCTACAAGGTCAACCGCAGCTGACCTTTGACCTGGACATGTTTGTATCATCCAGCATTTCAGCACAAAACGTGGCAAACCTTGTGGAATCTGATAGATTCTGCCTATGGACCAAGCTACAATTTTCTCTGCAGATTTCATCACCTGTCCATCTATCCATCTTTCTTCCAAACACTTGGAAGGACAGGGTCATGGGGGGTGGAGCCTATCCCAGGCAGGAGAGAACACCAGGCAGGCGTACTCACCGGATGAGATACTAGGCTACATACATGCACATTACGGATCAGGCAGCATGATGGTGCAAAAACTGCCCTGTAACGCCCAAGGCATCAGGTCACCGGACCACCAACGAGGTCACATGACACTGTAAAACTGCCCTGGGGATTGTTAGCGGTGCACCGTCACCAAAACCATCACAACATAACGCTAATTATTCGAGGGGGTCCATATTGTATCAGAATAACTATTTTGCCAAAATGGACCTAAGTTCAGCATAACACATTGTTCCAACACCTATAAAAACACCACAGAGAAACACTGTCACAGAAAAGCCCAAAACAGAACAAGTTTTCAATACAAATTGACAACAGACAAGAGACAAAAGTCTCTGCTATATATACACCAAACCACCATGCATTTTTGATATTTCAAACAAACAAACTTTACATTTAACTAATGAAACAGATTAATGACACACATGAAGTGCATCTGAAAAGCATTTCACCTAAAATCCCAGCGCTGGCTCTCTGCAGAGTGAGCCAGGTGCCAGTGCATCGGACTATCCTAAAGAGCTGAGACCTGAGATTGCGAGGCCTCAAACCCGCAACCTCCTGCAGGACCCAGGGAACACAGTGCAAATACCGCACCACACCACCGAAAACAAAGGCATCTGACAACATCAATTATAGTTTACCGCACACTTCTGTAATTACAGATAATTTTGCTGAACAGCTGTTTTGTCTACCTAGACTTAACTGTTTACATACTAAATAATTTGTCCAGCACTACAGTCAATATGCATGCAACATTCCTCAATCAAGTATAATTACCAAGAACATCATTCTTACAACACCCCGGTATTCGGGGTTAATTCCATGCCCCCCCCCCCCCCCCACGGGGGATGGGGAAAAAAAAAAAACAACAACGGGGCCGTGTTTTTTTTGAGGGTGGGCCACTCAGGGGGAGGGGGGGGGGGGGGGGGGGGGGGAGGGAGGAGAGGATT
>JAODKN010000036.1:52447-67117 GCA_026774425.1 Petrocephalus zakoni
ATATTCATCCAACCTTCCTCAAAAAATTATAATTACCAATAAAATAATTATTAAAACACCCCGGTATTCGGGGTTTATTCCATCCCCCCCCCCCCCCCATTCTGCTTTTGCACAGTAAAAAATGACCACACTGGAGCCTTTTTTTGATGACGGTTCGCACATTCTGCGGCCTCTAGTGGACGGTGGCGGTACTGCGCATCTATTATTATTATTATTATTATTATGATGATGATGATTATTATTAAAAAGCACCATCTAAACATCCTAGCTGCGTATGGCCGGGAGAAGTAGCGGGGGGAGGAGGAGGAATAACACCGACCGATAGGTATCCCGGTAATCGATTTCCGGGCGTCGGTGAAGGCGGAGGCGCTTTCGTGCGCCGGGTTATTATCGATCGCCGTGTGTCTGCAATGGATGGCCGCAGAGGCACGGGGGGGGGGACGAGCCCTGAACTTCAGGTGACCGACAAGGGGCTCCGACACGGGCTGCCCGCACCCGCGGAGCCCTCCGGCGCTGGACGGCCGGGGGCGGCGATACCGATAATACCGATAATACCGACTCTCCACAAAGTCGCACCGACTCCGGAGCGCTTCGCGTTAAAATAGAGAAAAGCGATTTTATTTTATTTCTCGCACTATACGGAAAGTTTGGAGGGTTTTTGTTCTCTTCACCCCCCCCGCCCCCGGGCTGAAAAGGGGAATAAAGTTGCAGAGCGGCGTCAGGATCGGCCGGGGCGCGGAAGCCCGAATGCAGCCCGGCTCCCCTGATCCGCCTGACCCCTCGCCTGGTAGCGGCCGGAGCCTCCGAGCCCTGCTGCGGGGGAGCAGCCGCGGCTCCGCGGACGGATAAGCATGGAGGCGGGGGGGGGGAGGAGGAAGAGAGGGGGGTAAAAATGGAGAAAGAAGCGCTGGGCTGCCATAAAGGCGGCCGGCCCCCCGCCAGCGGCCGTAGCGGGACCCCGGGCGAGCGCTCGGCGTCTGGCGTGCGGCTTTACGCGGCGTTACGCAGCCGCTCGCCCGGCTGCCCATCGCCAACATGGCTGCCTAGCACAGAGCCGCGGAGGAAAGCAGAAATAACCCGCCGCGGTCTCTTTCACCCCTTTAACCCTAAACTGCTGCGCAGAAAAAGCAGCGGGCAGGCGAAGGCGATCCGGGGGAAGGGGAGACGGGGGGAGCGGCAGGAGCGCGGACTTACGTGCGGGCAGGCGCTGGGGCTGCTCCTGCTTCCTCCGGGGCATTTTCCCCCCGCGATTTCACATCCTCCTCCTCGCTTAGGGATAAGAAGAAAGGGGGATCGTCTCCATTGGAATAGCGGGCGAGCGTGCGGTGGCCGGGGCTCGCCGTGCACCTGGCTGCCCGCGGCTCGGAGCGTATTGTCGGCGGCGGGGACACGGGGGGGCGGCGGCGGTGTTGTTGCCGTGTCTTGACTATGGCTGCTCTCCGCGCAAAGTGTGTGTCTCCGAGCCCCTAACTAACACTAATGCAGGGATCAAAGGGCAGCAGCAGCGGAGCAGACACACACACACACACATGCGCGCGCGCGCACGCACGCACGCACACGCGAGCGCGCACACTCATGCACACGCGCACACACACACACACACACACACACACACACGGCGAGGAGCTTTTTAGGGTGTATGCCGCCCGACGCATGGATCTGATGGAGATCTTTATTTGGCGTTGCGGTTCTCTGGATGTGATGATCCAGGTAGCGTGCACACGCACAAAAACAAAACAAAAAAATAAATAAATACAATTTAAAAACACCGTTCGCCCATAAACCTGTAATGTAAATAACAATTTATGTCTTTTTTTCGTAAGCAGAGCACCAACAATCGTCAATTATTTATTTATTTTCCACAAAAAAATAGTAATTCTGCCATTAATTTGGTAGTATTATTTTCCCCCCTTAATAAAAACGATAAATTATTATAAACGTTAAGTCAACATTTTTTTTTCCATTCTGGTCACTATGTTGCAACAATTCACAACAGTTTTTATTGAATTGAGATTAAACAGGTATTTCGTTTGGCTGTGCTGGTATTTATCGGAGCGGTTGCAGTTGGCTTCCTGTTGGGAATCAGTCGGGATGTGTCATTAGGTACGTGTGCCACCCCCCCCGCCAGTCACGGTATCGCTACATCTGCTTCTGGCTGTCCTGCTTTGACTCAGACCCAGGCGCAAGAAGCTCGTTATGGTGGCAATTAGCAAACGGCCTAATTACAGCTCTCGGCTGACCACAGGTGACTGACACACAGTTTGTATATTCCTAATTAGAATACAAGGCGAGCTGATTAACATCCCTATCGGATGCTGGGGCGCCCGCGTATCGGGCTGCTGCGATACGAGCCCTTCAAATCTAAAGTTTATATATTTATACAAACATCACTCACTGGCTACATGATTATAATAATTAAGATACGGATACATGCGTGTCATTAAATGTTTAATTACAATACTTGTGCATGTCTGCATACGTAGTTAAATGTTTCACTGCGTTTGTTGAGTATAAAAATGTATAAATAAAGTATGGAGGACTCCAGAGGAAGATGCTGAGAAGAGAGTAATGAAACAACACGGAATATTAATCACAATGCTCATTAAGGACCGGAATGATACGCAAGGTGGCTTTTAGTGCCTGCTCTGAACTCCCACTGGAAGCGATGAGGTCCTGCTCCGGGGCTGGAGGTCCAGATGGGACGTCCGGGAGCCACACTTGGGGAAAGCCTCTGGTAGGAACGTCACTCACTACAAGTGTATCTATAGATTTTATAGACCGCTTTATTTGAAAGCTATACCGGGAGCTGGGTTTCACAGCCGTCTGCTCATGTTTGACCAACAAATTGATACAGGTGAAGGGTCACATTGCTTGGATGGAATCGGGTCTTCTGCGCGGCTCCAGAGGACGGGATGGGATCTTCTGCACGATTCCAAGCGATGGAGAGGGCAGGATGAGCAGCAGCGTCGCCCCACTCACGCCCTCCATCTCCCTGCTGGCCTCCACCTGCCACCTCTCCCCCAGCCTGGAGTTCCCAGCGCCCGGGGGGATGCCCCTAATCACTGTGTCGGCTCTCATTTACCATCTACCCTGTTTCTACCGCAGTCATTCTCCGCAGCTAAAATGTTCCTCATGGCCAGGACACCTGGATGCCGGCGGGCAGGTGGCATATTTCTTCAGAAACAAATCAGACCGCCTTCCATTCTAAATGGAAAATTCAATTAACTTCCCTGTAGTGTTAGATAACTTTTCTTTCCTGTTGTTGCCCCTGTAATGCACACTGGTTAAGATCCTGTCCAGAAACCTCAAAAACCAAATGTCAACATCTTAAACCCTGTTGGAGTCCAGTTTATAGAGTATTTCTGTCACCAGGGGAAGGCCAAGGTTTGTCCTGTGACCCCCCCACCACCCCTTTGGATACCAGGCCGCTGAGGTAATGTTTGCAACAGGATGATTGTCTGATAGTCGTCATGGAGACAGAGCCGTGACCTCACACGCCATTGCACCTAAAGGTCATTGCTCAGGCATACGGCTGTGCTGATGTGGTTTCCCAGCAACACCACCAAATCAAGCATGTTTGAAAAATACAGATAAAAACTGCACATTTCATGTCAGCTGTTTTCACAGTTTTACTTTTTACTCTCAGGACAACTTTACACTCTATATTTTATCAGGATTGCATTCGATCATAAATCCAGTGCAGCGTGTGGATTCATGACGCACAAACTTATAATATTAATCATGTGTTTTATATTACAAAATCTACAGGTAGAATTCAAGACTTTACAATATAATCCATTTTCTTTTTAAAATACACTATACTATTTCACCCTTTTGCAATATCAGTCCATGCCCTCAATATCGATAATCTGTACCTGAACAAAACCATCTTCACTGCTGCTAAAATCTATAGAGATCAGATTTTGAAAAATGAGGATTACTCGTCTGTTTTCCCACTTGACCCGCGGCTCGCTGCTGGCAAATTCATTCTCCAGTCCACGGTCCATTTTTATACTTGGTGTTACTATCGCTTATTAAAAAGCATCTATGCAGTTTGAGTTTGAGCGACAGTTACGGGTTAGGGTTAGTTCACTGAGTTCACTGGTGCTGGGCTTCTTTTCCTGGTATCCCGAGTGACATCTTCCTGAGGTTAGTTTTTGGTAAGTACCACCATCCCACCCACCGCCCCCCCCCACCCCACATGCCTGCTAGCAGATTGCTGAATGAAAAAGAGTCAATCCTTCATGAAGAGCACTGGGCCAGGCTCCTCACTCTGACCTGTGATCATGGCGTATGACAGCCAGCCGAACTGCCGACTCCCTGTCCTGCTTATACTGATACGCCCTCAGGCATTCTCCCTGCAACGAAAGCACCCTAACTGCACTGGGAGAAGCTGGGGGAATGGCAAGCACATGCACCCAAGAGCAAGGGCACTGCTGATGGACCTTTGAGCTTGGATTGCTAAAATGTGCAATATACAGTGGCTATAAGACGTCCGAACACCCTTATCGGAATTGTAGGTTTTTGATTTAAAGCCAGAAATCGAGGTAAATCATATCTGACTTTTTTCCAGCTGTAATGTGACCTTGCAAGCAACATAACAAGAGAAAAACAAATTGATATTCAAAAGACAAGTAATGGAACCTGCCAAACCTACAACTCCCTGATTACACTCCTGTAGCGTACTGTGAGTATTAGCTGAGGGTCTGCATGCTTAAACATTAAGGTATTGTAGCTTTTTTTGTTTCAATTAGCTGCCCTACTTATTATCTATTTGCCCCGAAGACCCTGACAAGGTTAAGTGCTTAGAAGATGGATGGTTAGATGGATTATCGGTTTGTCTAGAATTTAGTTGGTTGCAAGGTCCCATTAAAGATGGAAAAATGTCAGGCACGATTTATTTAGATTTTTGGCTCTACATCTGAAAAGCCTGTGATTTCAGTTTTAAATGTGCCATACACTGCTCGCGTTATGCAACAGCAGCAGCATCGTGGCTAAATATCAGATGTAAGTGTATCGGGACGGACCATAGGACGGAACGAGGGGCCGCGACGTTCCGTTCACCATCTGGAGTAATGGAGTGGAGGGTACAGCAATGGCGGTGGGGGGGGGGGGGGTACATGCCTTGAATCTTGATGACACGATGAATTGGATATTGAAATGAGCTCTACGCTGGGGCGCCCAGCCCGAGTCGGTGAGTGCATCAGGAGGAAGAGCGATTAAATTAAGGCAATTTCATTAAATTGCCGTCTTGAGATGCCTTCGAGATGCGTTCCGGAGGAGCCCGCCAAGATGTCTGCCAAGTAAATAAATAAGCAAACAAACAATTAAAAAAAAAGAGGAGGCAGTAGGAAAGGTCGCTGCTTAGGGCTCCGGCGTCTTCTCACGTCTGAACTCTCGGGCTCTTTTCTCTGTCCTGATTTGCCTTTTAAATGAAGAGGGTGAGCCTGGACCCAGCGGGGGATCGCGTTACGTCAGGCCCACTCGTTTGTTCCTTAATGAGCTATTTTAATTGCTGGCATTATTTGATTAGTCTACTGTATTTAACGGCACTACGGTCTCTGTGTGTTTCATTCAGGCTTCCTACCAAAAAAAAAGGCAATAAACTGGCCCAGGGCACAACCAGGGAGCAAAATTAGTCACGCTTATTTATTTTGTGGACGTTTTTGTCCGAAGTCGGTGTACTCGGCGCCATAAGAGCGTAAAGCGACAGAGGTTAGCAGTACAAGCTCGGGGTGACTAAGCGGGGCGTCGGATCATTACCAGCCCGTCGCTACCTCTATGTGGCCTCTTTGCATGAACAATAAAATTAACCTCAGCCGCCGCGTCCAGCCTTATTACGGAGCGGCGTTCGCGGGCCGGCGGCGAGGTGGACGGCTTCCATCTTGGCATGTGACAGCAGAGCGATCGCTGAACAGACCGAATGCTGACGGGAGAAGCCCGCACTGCTTTGCCAAGTGGCCTTGAGCGCTTGGCGGTGGGGGGGGTGGGTAGCTAATAAACGGGCTGACAAGCACTGGTGTCATGGCCCTGCGGGGGGAGGCGGTGCTTTTAGTGGGGGCCGTGGGGCGTGCAGCCGAGCGGGGAGGGCCCGCGTCACTCTCCGGCCCTGCTCCCCCCACCTCTGGGGGGGGGGGGGGGTGCGTTCACCCAGTGACCTCTGTCAGCCGCTGATCCCACAGCCGAGACTGTACAGATTATAAACAAGGGCTTGGACATGAACTAGCTGGAGAGCGAGCAGCCTGCGCACCGCCTTTGTCCAAGCGTTCCTCGCCGGTTTTTCGGATTCTGATTGATCCCTAACCCTTCCTGGCCGCCTTTCATCCTTTCTGCGACCCAGAGACCCAATAAGGGAAACCTTCAGGTGTCGACCTTATCGGCTCGAGGTCAGCGCCGGGTCGGGTTTCTGTTGCTAGGTTACTATCAGATAACGGGGCCCTGGGTCCTGAACTGCGCCGCTGTGCCACTCGGAGCCAGTCATGTAATCTCATTCATTTTCAGGCATTTGCCTGGCGGTTGGAAAGGTTATCTCCCTAACGCCGCCATAATGTAACAAATTAAAATATAGAGCTGGCCAAGGCAAGTCCTGGCAGGGCTGTCTGTCAGCTCCGATTACACTGGTGCCCACCGCCAATGCTGGGATGGACTCTACCTCAAAGATAAGACTGGCATGGACCCCATTTGAATAAACACATAAGGCACTATCCCTTTCCTAGATACAGCGCCTTGGCTTCTGTCAGCATAATGCTGCCTGTGCACAGATTCATCCTGCGCCCGCAAATCGTCTTCCTGAATTCTCTTATACCCATATGCAAATCCATCCATCCATCCATCAATCGCCACTTAGCCTGTATGAGGTATGGGAAGCCTGGAGCCTATCCCTGGAAGAGCAGGGCAGGAGGTGGGGGGGGGCGAGGAACTCCCTGGACGGGAGGGAATCTTACATCAGCATATGGTGGGAGCACCTTCAGGACAGGGCTGCCATCAGACCGGGCAGCGTGGCGCAGGGAGGTGACTACAACTGTCACGCTATAATACTAATAATATTACTAACACCAGTAATACGACTACATTATAAGACTACCAAGGACTACTAAGATAATACTGCAAGATTAATATTTTCAACATTATAACATAGGTGGCTACATCTCTGCACTGTCTTCACATTTAAAGTCTAAAATACAGCCTCCAATGATTCTTTACTCACACTTAATGGGGTATATTACCATGATTATATACAATAATGATTTATAATATTATTCTGTTTTAAACTGGGCACTGATTAAAGGTCGATGGCTTTTCATCTATTGTTTTTACTTCCAGTTTGTAACGTGACATCATCAAAAATGTATTTATGGTCTAATTAGCTTGAAACCATGATGTAATACAGTACTGGAGCAGGAGCAGAGGTGGCAGCATGCATAAATAATCAGAAGCCGGCTCGGCCCCAGGCACCTTTAATCAGCCCGGGACATTTTTAATCTGCTCTCGCCATCGTAGGGACCCAGCCGTCTCCCTATCAAACCCGGGGCCGAGAAATCGAGACGCTGCTCGCCGAGGACGGGCTCCCATTCCGGGCCCCTCGGAGAAACGTGGTAATACCACCTCCTGCGTACATCACCCACCTGGCTACTCTTTTCTGAGGTATACCGTCGGTGAGACGGCCCTGAGGAAAACGGGTGCTGACATTTGCTGCAAAGACACAGCGCACGTATACTTTGCGTCGACTTAGTGAAGCAGGATCAGCGGGCATACAAAGCAATGGGCATATTAATGACTCACTAATGAGTCATTTGGAGACAAGTGGTCTAATTACCTTGAACTTTAAAATAGAATGAGGCGGCTATACAGTGAGCTGGGGTCTCTTTCGACAGCGTGGCTTCTTCACAGGAGTTTCAGCTCCCACCTACTCCGGGTGTCGCGACTAGTGCGTCATACCTGGAGGTGGCCAGCGTGTGGCGATCTAGAGCCAGCACCGGATAAAAATCAGGCATCTCTCAGCCAACTTGCATTCAAGAAGAAAAGAAACAGAAGTGATGGCGGTGATGCGCAGCGCGTGTCCCCAAAGGGTGTGCTTACCTTACCGCCATGCCGGCGAACCGCGCGGTTAATTAAGGGCCGAAAGAAGTGGTCCGTAGAGGGGTGAGATGGAACAGGGTCAGGAATCAGACCCTTAATTAGGGTTCGAGAGAGGGATGGTGCAAAAAGGGAGCGTGGTGGCCCGGAAGGAGAGCCGTGCCAGCGCCGAGCCCCCGTGCGGATCCTCGCGGTGCTGTCTCGGTGTGAACCGTCCCTGGGCGCCTGCCAGCTGACATTATAATGAAACAAGCTGGCACAGCGGGCAGATTTACTGTAACGGCAGCCTGCCTCAGGAACGTATTTTTTTTCCCGTATCAATGTATCTGTGGAAACAGACAGGAAAGCTAATGTAAGATACTTCATTACAGGGTGTTTTTTTTGGGAGACTTTTCCATATATTTGTGCCGGGTTTCGAGTCTGGATTTGGGTATAACACCAGTGACATCAGACGCCTCGCGTCGCCTCCGGTGTGATGAATAATCAGGCCCGCCGCGAGTCCGGCGAGTCACAGATTCTGAGGAGTAGGCCCTGACAGCTGGCGGCTTGCCCAGAGAGCGGCTCTCTGAAGAGGTGCACTCTGGGATTTTGCGAGCCACCAATCCTGGTGGCTGAAGAGGCCCGACAGAGAAGAGTCCATTACACTGGAGTACTGAGAATACAAAGAGCACAAATGGCGGACCACTGTGCACCACCCCCCCTCGCCTCAACCCCCCCCCTTCGAACTGGGGCTGCTTATTTACACCTTGTTATTAATCTATTTATTATTAGTCTTTTAGCCCCTATATTTATTCCACCCAGTTTTGATGCTGCTTTATAACTTGTTTACATACATACTACTACATAATAATAAAGCCTTGTGTCCTTCCCCCCTATTTTTGCATTGTCCCTTGTTTTCGCACTACAAGTGCTGTGAAACCCCCCCGTCACTGCTCTTGTATGCTCCTGGGGGGGTGTTATATAGGGGGTAGTGGTGGCCTAATGGTTAGGGAAGTGTGCTTGTGAGTGGTAGGTTGCTGGTTTGAATCCCCAACCAGCAAGACACCGCCCCCACACTCTACTCCGTGGGTGCTAAATAATAGCTGCCCACTGTCATGTCACATATGGCTTAAATGTAGAGGATGCATTTTGTTGTTGTGCTGTGTCGACAATGACAATCGTTTTTCAAGCTTCATGCCATTGAATGCCTGTATATGGATGGTAAGACAATAAAACCCACTTGACTTGTTCCCATGCTAATGCTAGCAGGGAAGCGCATGCTAACAGGAAAGCTAGCTTGGACTCCCTGTCTGCTCTGATATCCAGATTGGTGCTTTCAATGTATGACTTTGCATGCAGAGCGAAGGAAGACCCCAAGCCAGGTCACCGGTTGCTGACGTGGATCTACTTCCCTGTCATCTAATATGAGGAAGCATCCAGAAATTTCCGAAACGACATGCGGAGTTGCCGAGCGCCAGCGTTGTCCGCGGCACGCCGGACCCGACAGCATGTTGCGGGGGGTCGGCAAAGCTCATCATAAAAGTGGGAGGCGGGGCTTTGTTCGAAATGCCGCGATGCATATTTATAGGATCGCCAGAGAGCCTGGCTGGTCCGGTAAAGCCCGGCCAAGCCTGTCAGGACTTCTGGCGGGACAGTGCGGGCCGGCCCGGAGGAGAGGGGAACCCGCCGCTTTGACGCAGCCTTTTATCGGTGCCTGGTTCTGCAAACTCGTCCCGTGTCGGGCCGTCCATTGAAGCCAGACAGCTCGTGCTGGGATTTCAGGGATGGGGGCGACAAAGAAAATGCGAACTTTGACTTGGGGGGGGGGGTCAAGGGCATTCTGGCAGAGGAGAGGGAGGGGGCCCGGGCTCGTATTCGCTAGGAGTGGTCAGCGGGAAAAGGGGGGGGACAAAGAGCGAGCTCCGATTGGGATGGTGGGTTTTAAAAGAATCCCACGGAGGCCGTGTCTAGACCTCCCTTCTTGGCCGGATGAACTGGCGCAAGTCCCATCTCCATTGAGCTCATATTTCAATGGTTTCAATGTCTGGAGACAGTAACCACCCCTAAGGGAATTTAGGGCGGAGGTCAAGGTAGCCAAACTTGTAACCAAGCCGCTAGAGAGGTAGTATCGTCCTTCCTCTGAGGTACTTAACCCTATGAATAAAATGCGGATTTTACGGAAGTCTCTGTGGATAAAAGTGTCTCCTACGGAATCAGAGAGAGTGAGCTGAGCTTGTTGCATTTACTCCTCAGAAAGACCAGATCATTCGCTTCAGCTTCCGGAGATCCCCAGCAGGGTTTTTCCATCACCCCCCCCGAAATACGAGCTGAATCTCATACTTATCATATATTGTTTTTGTTTTTTTTTTTTTAGAATGCCTAATGTTTAAATAAAACTAGAGCCACTGATCATACGCGGCACAAGTCTAGGGAGCTCTTTCGGAATTAGTTGCTATTTCTTAATGGTGCGTGTTGCCCTCCTGGCCTCACGTTCCTTAGCCGTTTCACTGGAGGCTTGTCACAGGATAACCGCCCATAGTCCAGCTCTTTCAGCCAAACGTGGCTCTCCTCAGTCTATAAGCTACGGCACGGGCCGAGGCTGCAAACAGCCGGGCAGCGGCACAAACGGAGGAAGATGAAGTTTGGAGGAAGCAGGTTTGTTGTGCATCTTTGTGTGGGAAGGCACATCTTCACCCGCTGGGTTTTCACTCTGCACCCAGGATGAGCTGGCCCCCGCCAACATTCCTCAACAAAACATGCGGGCGGGGGGGGTCATGGGGGTCATAGGTGCAATGACTTTTATTTTTTTTTTGAGCCAGCCAACAGTCCCCGATCACTTCCAAGCTGTTACTTCTATACTGTCAGGGATTGGGGGGGGGGGGGGGGGACGAGCCGGAAAGGCAATCTGTTTTCCATTTTAACACTCCCTCGGGATTCTCCATTATCCTGCTCCACATACAGCCTGACCTGAGGAAAAAGCTTTGCTTCTGAAGGTCAGCGCTGTCTAGACTTTCCTCGCCTGCCCCTTTGCGTGGAATGCTGGAATACGAGGAGGACGCCCCCCCCCCAGCTTTAACCCATCATTCTATCGAGGGTCAAATGTCAGGAACAGGTAGTGCCTACGAATCCAGCTGCCCACTCCGGTTCTCCTGCTCCCTGAAGAGACAGAGCGCATCCCACCAGGGGGCGCCACATGCTGCACACATATTTGTTTCTACACCAGTCAGGCTGTCAGAGGGCACACACACACACACACACACACACACACACACACACAATCAGAACCATTTAATTACTTTACTTTTACATACAAGGAATTTACTTAAGGGTGTCGTGCAAAACAATCAAGCCAATCAATATAATATAATTATGTACATGAATAAAATAATGTGCCTAGTGCAGATAATATGCATAGTGCAACAGTCATACACTCCGGGCAATTCAGCGATGCCACTTAGCCTATCCGTGTTTTATTGGACTGCAGGAGGAAACTGGAGCTCCCTTGGTAAATCGACAGCACACGGGAGGAGCATGCTAACTCCACACACAGCAACTATACCATCTACTAGGCTTCTGTGCCACAAACACCAACAAAACGTGGCACGGATTTGTCAACATGACCGAAGTGAGTCAGCTCCTGGACGGAAGGGAGAGTCACCCCCTCTCTACCAGCACTGTGCTCACACCCTGCACTGAAACACCCTGATTCCAGACCGAGCTTGGAAGTGCAAACCTGCGGTAGGCTACGCAAAACGCCTGCCCACTAGGGATGCTGAGGGAACTGATGACACCATCTGGTACAGGCTGCCTGGCTGGACCGGAGTGCCAATGCAAAGTGACACATCAAATGCAACCTATAATACTGACCAAAAAAGAAAGGATAACAAATCCATTAACTATCAGTGCTGACTGTATTCCGCCTGGACTAGATCTCCAATAAAAAGCTCAAAATGATTTTCATACTCCACCCCATCATTCCCTGCCTCTCTGCCAATCAGCAACCCTCAAGGGGGTACACCAAGCCAATGAGAGCTGATCTGAACAATCAGTCTGATTGGACGGTCCAGTCACAGGAATTAAACTCATTCAGCCAATCGCCTGTAACAGAAAAAAAAACTTTAACAAATAGTCACCGTAACCTAGCCATGATCTAGCCTTCATTTGTAAGGTTGCATACTGAAATAGCCCAAGGTCAGGGGATATTTGGCCGCGATTCACAAACGCACCTTGTTTTTGATTAACGAAGGAAGATTCACTGGTGTTTCATTCCCTTCATCTTCCATCTGAGCAGCCGAAATAGTGAACAAACAGTCTTACTCACTGAATATTTATCAGCCCCGGCCTATGCGTGCATGAATCACTCGCATACCCCTTTATAACTCGGAGACTTGTAACACTGACCTTAATGTAACCCCGCCGCAGACAGCACATTAACCCGCGGCCTCCGCCAGGCTGCCGGGGCTCGCTAACAAGCGCGCAGCGCTCACCGCTTTCCGGCCCTAACGCTGGACGAACCAGCCGGCAGCCCTCTGCTTCACTTCTGCGACCTGTTCGCACAGGGGATGATGCCCTGCAGCGTTTAGGAAGCACCAGGCTGACTAAATATGTACATCATTTTAAATTTATATCTTATTAACCTTATATGATCTTTATATATTTTATATATATATATATATATATATATATATAAAGAGGGAGGGAGCATATGAAATTCCTTATCAAAATTTCACATACCAATACGTTTCCAATACATCCAGTTGAAGGTGATTTTATATACATGAAAACGGCGATTGGGATGAAATTTAAACAAATGACTATATTATTTTATTCGTAGCCAACAGATCACTGCATATGAAGGGTTATTCATACCAAAAATAATAATTTTATATATAGAGCAACGCGCCGCGGCGGCCTTTTTGTCCCTCGGCCGACACCGTACCCGTAGAAGCGTATAAACCGGGACTGCTGCGCTGTGGCTCGCTGAGGCTTAGACGACACTATTCTACTTTAACGACACGGTATGTAATGGGCATGGCTTAAATAATAATTATGGAAATTCTTTAACAAATAATAAGCAGCAACGGGAAACTGGAAAGATGATATCAAACTATCAGCGTTTCGGGTTGGCATTAGCAGGCCTGGCTAGCCGGCTAGCGGCCTTCGTGCGGCCCTGAGACCGACAGCGCCGTGCGGGCTCCCCTTAGCGGGCTGCCGCTTCCCCTGCTGCTTCCCCTGCGACTTGCCGGTGTGGTTCCATCGGGGAGGGCCGTGTTTTCCGCTCGCTTACCGGTGCCATGCCGCCTCTGCCCTTCCCCTGCAGCTTTGCTGCCCCCGGCGCTGAGGATGAGTCTCCGCAAACAGACGCCCAGTGACTTCCTGAAGCAGATCATCGGCAGGCCGGTGGTGGTCAAGCTCAACTCGGGCGTGGATTACCGAGGTGAGGCCCCCAGGCCTTCGAACGCGTTGATGGGGAAGCCCCCCCCCCCTTAATTGCTAACTTTCCCTTGAGACATGTAAGGACTGCAACTAAAGTGTGATGCCCTGTACCTGCTGGCAAGCCAATCTATACGCCAAGTGCTCTGTGGTTGGACTGTTTGAAAAAGTAAGGCTGTGTAAATCTCTTTGGATGGGTATCAGTCAAGCAGTTTAATTATAAATTGAAAATTTTTTCTGCCAAGTTGTACGTAATGCTTTTCTAAGTTAATTTTGCCCTGGCTTGGCTGTGCCCTGTTGGTTAATCTAGGAGTTCCTGATGTACATTTTTTTTTTGAATGGAAGTGATTGATTGTCATTGTTGACACAGCATGCAACAACAAAATGTGTCCTCTGCATTTAACCCATACGTGACATAGCAGTGGACAGCTAATTCAGCGCCCCGGGAGCAGTGCGTGGAGTCTGTACCTTGCTGGTCAGGGATTTGAACCGGAAACTTATGATCACAAGCACACTTCCCTAACCATTAGGTTTTTACTGGTGTAGTGGCTTCCTTGGCCTGTCTGATGAGAACCTGTGGCTCTCTTCTCGACAGGTGTCTTGGCCTGCCTGGACGGCTACATGAACATCGCGGTGGAGCAAACCGAGGAGTACGTCAACGGCCAGCTGAAGAACAAATACGGCGATGCCTTCCTCAGGGGGAACAACGGTAGGTTCCAGGAGATCTATGGCCGGCTTGTCTGCTGACTGAATCGTAGGGGGTCTAGTCCTTGCTGCGGATATGGGGCTTCCATCTGTAGTACGACGCTCAATCTGAAATGGGCTGAGGAGTACGACATTACTCTTGATCCCCATTAACCCACGACCTTCATAATTAGTTGAATTGTTGAATTGTCTGCATTCTATTAACATGCGTTTTTTAAACCCCACATAGTGTTGTACATAAGCACCCAGAAGAGGAAGATGTAATGAAGAAGTTTCTCTCCCCCCCACTTCATATCATATTGGATCTCAGTTGAGAATTTCTGAAGATGACTTGTATTTGTTGTGTGGGCTAGAGTAGCTCAGTAATTTGGTTATGTTTTGTTTTTTTAAATAAAAGAATGAATCTGTGCTGTGTGTGAGGCTGTACTTGTTTGTAGGATGCACCCAGTCTTTCAGGGTACACCCTCAGTAATGCCG
>JAODKN010000036.1:91439-113405 GCA_026774425.1 Petrocephalus zakoni
CACCCCCCACCCACCCAAGCCCCATGAAGACCATGAGGGGGGTCAGGGAGGGGTGGGGGGATGGGGGGGGGGCTATTTTAAGACATGTGCTATGCTCTCATTCCCAGAAGGCTGAAAAATCTCACATTACAGCCGAAGCCTCAGAGACTAAAGAAGCACAATCCAGTAGCCTTCCAAAAGCGAGTCGGGGGAAGGCCTCCAGCAGACCAGGTAGCCAAAAGAACAGGTCTGACGCATTCATTCAGGCTTCCCGGGGGTGACACACCGACACAGAGAGAGCAGTGACTGGTCACATCTAAGCTCAGAGGTACTGTACGTTCTCCTCTGTTCCCAGTCACTGTCTGATGCATCCGAATCGCTTGGCTTAACAGGACTGGCGTCATGGGCTCACCCATATGCGCAGGTACGTCCGGCTGCATCAGCACACAGAAACCACAATGGCGTGTCCTTTATTCCCACTAGGTGCCCGTCAGAGCCCAACAAGTGAGTGCTGAACACTCAAAAATCCCAAAATGGACAAATTAGGACATGTGTGGTACTACACAAATTTATACAGTACATTTTTAATTGAAGAAAAGTGGACAGGAGCCAAACGGTGGCTATACATATTTTTTGTGTTTAGCTCCCTGTCAACACTGCTCCCAAAATCCAACTCAAAGGGGTGTAAAATGAGTCAATGCTGCGTGGCGCCACTGTGATCCTCTGCGGTTATTTTATGGGACCCATCAGGTTGGTTACGACAGGTCTCACAGCGAGATGAGACAGATGTATCACACAAGCCAGCCCCACCCTGAGATGAGCACTCGTGGACTCACCCAAATCCACTCCCAAAAGCAGAAGCGGCCAGCATCCTCACCGCTGATCCCGTTGTTATGCAACAACATGAAAACTCCAACAGTACATTGTCCCAAGCCCCAATCCTCAAAGAGTGACTAGGGCCTGCTAGGGTAAGGTCATGCATTCGCGATGATGCCAATTTCCACATGATAACTGGTGAGTAAATCCCAGCCCCACAGCCCCCAGAGGCCTGACCACAAATTGCCAAGGCAAACTCAGGGCCTTTATTGACAAAACAAACACTTGGGAAACAGACACACCTTCCCGTCTAACAGCTAATCTAGACAGTGAGAGAGCCTCATTAAATGAGAGCACTGAGGCATCTAATGAATGGATCATAGCGAGCGGGGCGGGCAGGGCTCTGCCAATACCCCCGGTACATTGCTAACACCATATTTGAAGCTCATGGCTACAGTCCATCTTTCAGTCAAAATAAGGTCCCTTTAGCGAATGGTTCTCTTACTCAATTGCTATTTATTATACTATACTTTACTATACATTATACTTTATGAATTTTACCTGTATGTATTGTACAGCGCACCCACCCACCTCCCATTTCCAAAAACACTACAATAGCACCATCTTAACCCTTGACCAGGTAACTCAACCTTCCATGTCTACATGCTACGTCAAAACTATTGGACACCAGTCCAGTTCAGCAAGGCGGCAAAGACGCACACAGCACGTCACTCGCACAGCGTGTCACATGCACAGCGCGTAAACACTGTTCTTCGTGTTTTGAGCCTGTACCGTTTACTTTCCAACTTTCCTCCAAGCCAGGACTCTGAGAAGTCACACCTTCCTCCAGGATATAAAGGACAGCCGCAAATGGACCTGACACTTCCTTTAGCCATCCATTAAATAGTAGTTGAGGCTCATGTCTGATGCTGTGGGGGGGGGGGGCAGTCTTTCATGTTTTTTCCATTTTTAGGATGGCGGCGATTCAAAGGAGCTTCATCTGGTACACTGACGCTAACCAGCTCACCGTCTACCATTGAATTGTTCCATTGCAAAGGGATTTACTTGACAGTGCCAGACACTCTACCGTTGGGTTTGTATATTGCACTTGAGGTTTTTTACCATCTTTTTACCTCCTGGCTGATATGTGGTTTCTGACATTTTAAAGAAGTTTTCACACAACCACTTGCTGGCGTTTCTGGTCTGTCATTGGATGCTCAGCCCTCGCACCACTGAATCGGCTCCTTCACAAGTGCAGGATTGTGATGCTCTGTCTGCTTTGCTTCTAAGTCGCCTTGGAGAGAATCCACTAAATAAATAGTGGGAGATCTGACCGTCAGCTTGGTCTGGTCCATTTGGATGCCACTTCCCTACTTCTGCTGAATGTCGGCCTGCAAGCTGCCCTGATATCAGTAATTAGGGGGCAGCAGGTGGGACTGGCCTTTCTTAAGGCATAATATAGTCCTTGCGAGGTGGGACGGGGGGGGATTTGGAAACATATAGGGGCGCCCTCGTTAGGTGAAAGCTGAACAGAGGAAGGAGTCGTGGGTTGCGCAGGGTGCAACTGTGTAGCAAAAACACGGAAAAAAGACATGCGATTCAGGCAGGGAAAACGAGGACAGCATCCGTCACATTTCCGGGCTATACGGAATCCACCTCTCTTAGGCATGTGGGCGTGTTTTAAAGGTTGCTTCACCGATATGATGACATTTAATCCTGGGGAATGTCACTATTGTCATATACAGTAGCTGTCGTACCGTGAGGAACACACAGAGCCAACTGAGGACCGAGTATTTGAATGGAGTCAAACACACACGCCTGTTACCGGTTCACACGCTGAACCGCAGCAGCTGTTGCGTGGGATGCAGAATGAAACAGCCGGCTGGGCGGCCGGATGCACGAGAGGAGAATCGCATGACATCTTGAAGCCATGCGGAGGGGAATGACCTCACCCTGAACACCCAGTGAGTCAATGCATATCAGGCTCGGGCAGGAATGTGTCCATGTTCCTCCGGGTAACCAGCAACTCCAAAACACTCCACGTCACGTCGAAGACACCCAGCTTTGTGCTAAATAAACCCATCTCCGAGCAACAGCCGAGCAAGATTCAAGGCGGGTCAAAGTTCATTCTGTATGGTCCAGTCAATATTCTCAATACCATCAATGGGAAAACGATTTGTTTAAGTCACCAATTCGAAACACACAATATTCTCGATTGCTGGATGACCAGCTGAAGGTGGCAAAGCAAAACCGGGTGGAAAGAAGGCGTCCAATTTCTCGGCCTTGGCTTCAAGTGAAGTTCAAACGCCGCGTGGACGGGCATTGTTTGCGGCTCCCTCTGCTTCCCGAATCCTTCCTCTGTCCACTACGACCTTTCTGGCCTGAATCTATCCGTTCTTTTCTTCTGGATCTGTGGCCTGCTTCCTCTCCCAGGGGCTCCTCGCAGTTTATTCCATGCTGCTCTCTTCCAGCTCTGCCAACGCGTGTCCTCGCGTCGGCGAAGACCATGACATCACGGGTAGCCCAGTTTCCGCCCATGTCAAAATATGGGTTCTTTCCTGTGACCCTCCCCCGGGATGTGAATCCTACCAGTACAGCAGGAAAGGCGGGCGCATGTGTATCTAAAACAGTTCACTGAAGTACTTCCCCTACAAATTAAAAACACTCGCTTTTGCTTTTTTCCTATTATTAGGAAAAAAAGAGGCAGAAAGTTTTTGGGGAAGCTGACTGGAAACTGGCGAGATTCCTCGTGCCAATTACCACCTCATTCCCAAAGTCCATGAAAGGAGGGGAAAAAAAACCATCATGGAGCGCAGACACTGTGCACTCATACAAATTTTCACATGCTAATCCTGAATGCGCTGCGTTCAGACAGAGTACCCATTTTTTTTTCCTTCTATTGCTGAGGGGTGCTGACATTCTGGTCACAAAGCTGTGCCCATTTCAGGACCAGCACGCTGGGCTCCCGCTTTGCAGAACTCCATGGAGCCCAAAGCCACATGGTCTGTGAATCAGACTGAGCATTATCTGTCACTCCATCGGTCTCCAGCTAGTAAATCACACCGCTTCCCCCCATTACGCAACTTTCCAAAATCTGCCCTATTTTAACTCGGCCTCGCGTCTCCAGAAATGTGTTCCTAATGAAGGGCTCCGCTAACCCTTGGCAGAAAACAAACTCCATTATGGTGAGGCCTTGCGGCAGGCCAAAGAGCTGTGCGTGGCTTGTCCACCAAGACGACCCAATGCCACACAAAGAACATACCGTGATTTAAAAAAAATAATAAATCAGGCTTTGTGAGTCCAGTGTGAGCTGACTAAGTTCTGGAAGCACCAACACCCCCACAGCAAATAAATTCCCAAAGATATACGTGGCTATTAAACCCAATTGCATCCAACAATCAGCTTGTGTGTTTTTCCACCCTGAAGAGTCTTATACTCTGTCTGATGCTGTGTAACTCAACTCTTTTTGTGTCCTCACTAGCAGAATCGTTTGCCAAAGCCCCCAACTGCAAATGTGGAATAGAAAATGTACTGGAAGAGAGTTCACCGATTAATAGCCTGATGACTAAACAGTAAGAAATAAGGCAAGGCAGAATTTGAATTTGGAGGAATTCCAGAGAAGTTTTGGCATGAAGCAGGCAAGCTTTTATATGCGAGTGACTAAAAGCCGCCCTCTATTAATGCTTAAAATAGTGGATCTACTCACTCCACCTACCATCGAAAATCCAAAGGGAGATTCCAGCAGAAATCACCAAACCTTATAACCTGTAGATCTCCATGAGATATGTAAGTGAGGCATAGTGAGCCATCCTGCGCTGAGCCGTCGTGAGCACTCAGCTGCGCAAAAGCCCATTTTACACAGGCTGACATTACATTTAGGGGATGGCGGGGCCGGCTGTGGGGTTTCCCAACAGGCCTAACCGGAATTCGGTAGCTGAAACCCCAGACGGACAAGCCGTCACCACCGTTTGGCGGCAGATATCCGAGCAGTCCGGACAAATACGGCCGGCCGCAAGGTTACGAAAAAGCGCTCCAGGGGATGAGGGAAACTGGTTTGCGGGACGGGCGTTCATCTGTAGATGGCCTTGCCTCCCCGGTTTCCACAGAACAGCTGAAGCTGTGGAAAATTCCGGAAGTGACGACGCCTCCAGAGAGTCAGTAGGAAGTTGATGAGTCGGTATAACGTCGGGTTTGTTTTTCACGCTTGAAGGATGACCGTTTGCACAGCCTCGGGCTCTGCCTGGGTCTACATCGGGGCCCGTTTACCACGCTGAGCAGAGTAATACCTACGTAAAGACTTCTTCAGTCAGGTGCTTTCAGGGTAAATAAACCAAGAACAGCCACGGTAACACCCAGCTGAAGTTAAGTTAAAGGATAAGCTGAACACTTCCCGTTTTATTATGGTTTGATGGCCGTGTGATCACATTTGACTGGGATTAACATTATGCTTTTACAACTCATAGCTCGGTGTTTGACTAACAGGCCCAACTGAACGGACTCAGACCACACGGTGCGAGAAGTCTGGCCCTTCGTGGCCTTCCCGTCTCAGACCTTTGGCTGGGTTCAGCATTCCCTTTTCCCCGTGGGTGGGCACACTCTCAGGCTTAGCCAAACCACAAATGCCCATTCGACAACAGAGCTGGACGGGAAAAGCACACCGGACCGCAGGATACAGGACCGAGTGTGTATTCCCCAGACGAGGAACCCTGGAGCAAGTGGCCAGTACTCACAAGGCGGCTGCTCGATCAGGAAACCCGCAGGACACAGATTTACACGCTGAGCATGCAGAAGGCCAGGCACGTTTAATTAAAGCAAGCTGCCTGCTTAATACAACTGTCCTGTATGTCAGTTTAAAAACAGCCAGGCATCTTTGTGCTTTTCACAGAGCTCAGTTTGATTCACAGTAACCTGCAGTTCGCATCAACTTCACTGCCACGGGGAAAACAATACAACGTAAACCAGTTGTGACCCTGGAGTGTGAGCTAATATGTAGCGTAAACATGGCTGAGATCATGGTATGTAATGCACCTCTGCACAGCCTCGCGGCTGAGAACACGGCAACAACGATGACAAAACCCACGTCTCAGATCCCCACCACGCAATCACCGCTACTGTCTTTGCCAGCTGGCACCCGCAGCCCTACCCCCACCCAGCAGCGGGGTTTAAAGGTACGGCTTAATTGTTTAATGGGAATGCTGGGAAGTGAGATTTCCAAGCATACGGCCAACATCACGGATATTTATACTACAAACACAAAGCCTGAAAAGCACTGCCCGGCCCTTTTAGATGTGTACAGAATGCGGACGGCTGTTTCGGCTATAAACAGACTCGTATTTTGAGTAAACGAGGAATAAAAAGGCTACATAAAAGTGGAGAAGCAGTAATTAGGCTTGTAAACTGGAGCGGCAAAAAAGAAGTTTCCCTCCCTAGAGAGACAAGCACGGTCTTATCCTGTGACCTCGGGCTCCGCAAAAACATGCAGCGAGGTCATTAGTCCCCCCCCACCCAATGCTACGGGCCCCGGGAAGGACTTCCACACCCCCACCCCACCCAGCTCCCAGAGAGCAAGGCGCTCGTAGCACAGAAAGGGCCACGAAAGTTATGGGGTCCCTCAAAACCACCAGACGCCGTTTTTTTTCCTGACTGCTGTAAAAACATACTTGTCGGCGTGGGCGGGTCCTGATACGTTAGCGTCACATTGTGCTTACTGTAGCCACAGGTAAGCAGGCTGCATTCTGTGGGAAAAAAAAATAAAAACAGCCCAATGGGGTGCGTAAAACAGGCCATACCATAATCTTCTTCCAGACTTGCCTGGGCAGAGGTCTGACTCTCCACCCTTCTGTCAGATAAGCACCTTGTGGAAGAAAAAAAAAAGGTCTGCAGCCTTTTAAATAAGAGGCTTTGCAGAGGTCTGCAGTGAGCCTGATTTAACTGGAAGGTGCCGACTTCTAAGGGGAAACGGGGTCTAGCTGCAGGCTGCTGCAATGCTAAGGGTAAAATTTACGTGAAATCGTTACATTAACGAAGAGGCCGTGACCATGGGGTCCGTAGCTTGACTTTAATAGCGGGAACAGAGGGCACTTCGCACACTCTTCCTGTCAGGTGAAGGCAGTAAAACAGTCTTGGCTCAGCTGATCAGATGAGCACTTAGGAAAACACCACAAACTCATTGATGAAAAGATTCCAACCTCCCGTAAACACCATAAACCTAGGTTACTGAACTGCATGTTAAACATTACATTGACATTCACTTATTCAGCAGACACTATTGTCCAAAGTGCTATACAAGTAAGGATCAGAGGTTAAGAGCCTTGCTCAAGGGCCCAATGGTGAAATCACTCTGCCGCTCATGGGCTGAGCCACGGCGTACCCCCATGAGTGCTGCGTGTCGATTTCCATCAGGGGACCTGTACCCTATGAAGGGCAAACACATATAGTACATCAGCAGGAATGGCACAGACCGTAACTTAACAGTCCTCCTGTTTCTATAAACTGCCAGATTAAAGTAAACTTGCGTCACTATCTCAAACCAGATAATGCGAAACCGGACCACACCCATCAGGGCGACTCGGGCTGAATGCAGACGGTGACGGCAAACGGAAACGGATTGTTCACCTCACAAGTCGGCAGAACAAGGAAGAAAAAAAAACACTCACAGGAACAAACCGCTTAATTCTTTTATCGATTCTGAGCCAGTGCCCCGGGCCCGTGAATAACCCTTTGTGTCCAAATGTCAGCAGTGTAACATTTTGTATAACGACTCTGCTTACAGATGGAATAATTCTACAAATGGCTTTAATAAGGAACAATTATATTAAAAACAGGGGGATTTTGATGGATCAGAGTGACAAGGGTGAAAAGGACCATGTGACTCAATACAATTAAACCTTTGAGAGGAGGAATTAGTATTCGACTAATGGCCAGAGCGAGGAGAGATATTAATGAGGTTTTCATTTCAGACAACATCCAAATGATATATTAAAAAAAATATACTCAGTAAAGCTATCTACACAGTAACACCGTGTTAAACTAGCCTTTAGAAGCAATTAACCAAAATTAACAAACAGGTATTTTTTTTCTTATACATCTTCTCCCTATCACCCAACAATGCTCCAAAGAGTGACAAACAAGACTCAAATCTCACACCCGCGGTGATCTCCTCGCTTGGCTGTGCTAACCAGCCACAGTGCCCGATACTGACATTTTAAATGGATGCAAACGAGCGGAATTCCCAGCATTCCCAGTGTGTCCCGGTCAACATTACATCATCTACATCATCACACGTGACGGATCCAGCAGACGCCCCGCAGCCCAAAATGCTGCATGAGTAACATCAAGACTGCATGTTTCAGCTAACAATCAATTACTTCAGCTCTAAATCCATTAGCAAAGCTGACAGCAATCTCACGCACCCCAGGAAAAGGGGGGAACAGTAGGTTAACTGACACGGTGCCTAAGAATCTATCTGCACATGTTTGTATTAGCAGGAACTAACAACTCCCAACATGGCCTGCAGAACGGGAGGCTGGGTTCAATCACATGTACAGTTATTTTTAGCCAATTCAAAGTTGGCCGGCCCCATTTAAAATAAGCGGCATATAGTAATCCCCACAAGCTCCCCAAAACAGAGGGCCCAAGTGGATGGTGGGGTAGCATATTTCGGCAAAAAAATGACGATCGTCAGTGTGGATCGAGCCTATTGATTGCTGGGACTCTATACACATGAAAAGTGTGATTATTGATAGTTAACACCAAATGTACATACATTGCTATTTCACTTATTATATATTAACCTGAAAGCAGCCGGTTAAGAAACCAGCTCCTTCATCACCCAACACAGGTTAACCCAACATAAGCAATGCATGTTCATGAACAGTTCCTCCCATATTGCACTCTGGTGCACACTACATTTGGGATTTCTTTTTTAATATCACCAAAGACTGGTGCAATTTAGTAGCAATTTTGTATATAAGGGTGAAGGCATGCATATCAAATCTGGGCCGTCACATAACCTTCCTATGCAGACAGCTGTTCTGTGAGGGCCCTGCAGACGGACACAGAGAAGCTAGCAGCGGATCGCACTGGGGCCGCCAGGCGTGTGACGTGTGTCACAGCACGAGCTTTGTCATTATGGGATTGCAGGTTCAGAATCCAGGAGATACTACTGATGTGACACTTCAGGAAGACACAGAACACTGAAATGAAACGCCCATCGGTACAAGGGTGATATCATACCGCGTCGGTTCTTTGGATATATTACACACATAGTGCCGGTCCTCGCCCATGTGGCGCCCTAGGCCAGCATCACCGCCGGCGCCCCCCGTCCGAGGCCTATAGGACTGACCGGCACTGAATCTACATTAGTGGTCCATTAATACTCCCGTTTGATAAATAGAAGCCTGGATTTCCAGAGTAGCTACATAAAATCTAATAAAATATCAAGCTATCAAAAAAGAAAAAGTGTTACTTTAACTAGATCCACTTCACACCACCACCGATCCCAGCCCGAGACAGAACTGTGAGGAGTTTTATCTGAGTACAGCGAGCGCTGGGAGTACGGCGGCGCGGAGGGAGCCTGGAAGCGCCGAGGCGGCGCGGCCACGTCCCAGAGCGCCGGCAAAGTGGGTGAAAGGCGCTGGGTGCCGGAGCGCCCCCCCGGCCGCGGCACTCACGCTTGGTGGCGCTGATGAGGTTCTTGCCGTCCTTGTACAGCTCTTTGATAAACCTGCTGGTCTTATCCAGCTCCGCTTCTTGCGCCCGGATCCGCTCCCGGAACGACGGGCTGTCCAGGTAGCAGTCGCTGAACTCCAGCGGCTGCAGCCCCATGCTTCCCGGGCTTGGTGGTGGGGGGACGGCCGAGAGCCTGCGCCTCCGATCCCCAGTCCTCCGGACGGGACCCCCGGGGAGACGGTGCCCGAGAGCCGATCCGCCTCGCTAACTTCGCGGGGCTGCTTCCCTTCCCAACGCGGCGTTAACTCCGGCTGTTCGGCGCGGCGAATCCTGCCCCAGACCCGCGCATCGTTTTATTTTAAAAAATAAAACGTCCTTTTAAAGTTAAACAAGTTATATTTCTGTTTCTCCGTAAAGCGGACGGGCGGCTGGCGGCGCGTCCCTCTCGCTGAGCTCCGCCTGTGCGCCGCGGGATCCCAGGCGTGCGGGAGCGCCGCTCCGCCCCGCCCACTGCCAACCAGTCCCCGCCCCTCTCACATCCAGACCCCGCCCTTACAGCCCCGCCCCTCTCATTTCCAGACCCCGCCCTTACAGCCCCACCCACCACCAACCAGTCCCCGCCCCTCTCACGTTCAGGCCCCGCCTCTCCTAGACCCACCCCGCCCCTCTCACGTTCAGGCCCCACCCCTCTCTCCTCCCATTGGCTGCCGGGAGAAACGCCACCGCGGCACAGGCACCGCCTTTACAGCTGATCGACCCCGGCTGAATCGTCTGCTTCTCTGTGCACCAAGCGGCCGGTTTTTAGCTTAACGGTAAAGTTAATATAAAAACAAGACTCGCGGGGTTGCTTAGGGTACCCGAAAAATCGGGGATGTCGTAATGCAAATAGGGCATTCTTTATAAAAAAATTTTATAACAAATATTACATATGGGTTTGGCTTTGCCAGAGATGCGTCGGGATTTACTGGTAGATTAATCGGACCTCAGTGGATCTAGCGGAATTGCGAAGCTGAGGAACCATGAAGAGCTGAGCCCAAGATTCCCCTCGGAGGTATTTACGCGGCGGACCGGGCCAAGCGTGGCGTTAGCCGAGGCTGAGCTCCGTCGACTGCGTTATATTACATTATTGTTTTTATTATTTTAATAATTGGGGAAAATGCTTTAGTGGAAAAAAAGAGAGCTAAAGAACGATAGCACAGTTTGACTAGGGATCGCATCAGAGAAAACTGAAGTAAGTATCGCATTTTAGAAACGGCTACATGCTGAAACATTGAGATTTTGAGCAACTAGATGCAAATAGTAAATTGTATTGTATGCCCGTGCTGCTATTTAGGCTATTTTGCTGTCTTGACCGTACTACCTAGATTTACACACCTGAGTTAATTGTTACTGTGTGCTGTGCAGTTCTGGAATTTGATATCCCATTCTTAGTTGCATTTGGGGCATCGATTCTATTGATTTTAATTGATCATTAAGATGTGATGTTTTGATTTAGTCATAGACATCCTTAATGTCTTCATTTTGAATTAAGAGTCTTTTTTTTGGTTTCAGCGAATTTTTAATATTATGCTCTGAACGTCCCTGGCGATAATTCTATGCAGCAATAGTACATTTAAGCGTAAAAACGCTTAACGCTTGCGGCATTCCCAGAGTTTCTTTGCATATATCTATTTATTGTGGAATTCAGTGTTGTTTGTCAATCGAACATCTTACAAATATCTAATATTGATTACACAGCATCAATTAATTGACAGTGCAAGACGTGGTAGTCAGTAATGTCATTCGCTAAATAAGAATCAGGTGTATTTGGCCAAGTATGTTACATACAACATGTACATACACTGTTAATAAAAGACAAGACAATGGTGAAACGCCGTCTAGTTCTTATGTACAACGTGGATGTGTTGCTGATAAATGTACAAAAAGTGCAGGGATGCCGAATGCAACCACACGACCGAAAAGGGTGAGGCGAAGTAGACGGACCCCCAGGGATGACGCGGCCAGAAACGAGCTGGTGTGGAGGTCCCTGGAGAGTGCGCAGCAGTGTCTTCTCAGCCAGGACTATGGCACCGCGTTCGTCCACTTTCTGCTGGCGCTGAACCTGGCGCCGGGTCTGAAGGACTATGCGAGGGTAAGCGCAGTGACGGATTAACTCCATTAATCATACCACTGTTAGAAAGGGGCCGTGGTTATGAAAGGAGAGGGTCGGGTCTGACTGTCAGGAACCGTCCCGCTGTGTTTGTAAATGAGGCTGGAGGCCCGAAAGGCCGCGGTGGGCGTCCAGCTGTGACTCGCTATGGTATCAGCGCTGCCGATAAATAATGCAGAAAGGTGTGCCATTTCCAAAAGTCACGCTGCCACTGCAGCCAGCATAACATAAAAGGTGGCGCCCCCTGCAGGAGTCCTTCCGGGTCACCCTCTTCAAATGGACAGAAGAGCTGGATTCCCTTGGCCGAGTCCAGGACCTTTTTGATTGCTACGAACAGGCCCTGGAGCTCTTTCCGGTCGATGAGGTCATCGTCAACAGCATGGGGGAGCACCTTTTCAGGTATGGTGTACAGTCCGTCACCCAGAACCGCTAAACCGGTGCCGGGTCACCTTGAGCCTGGAGCCCCTGCCAAGAAGCACTGGGCATGTGGACAGGGACACCCTGGATGCCAGTGTGTCTCCAGGCACATGCTATATTTGGGATAACACGTAGGAAACCTGGGAATTCTGAGGCCATACTGATACCCACAGAGTAACGATACTCTCCTGTGGTTTGCCAGTATTACTAATAATACTTCCCCAGTTGAGCAGTACTTCTCAGCTTAGTCCTCTGGGGAACCCAGACAGTCCACATTTTTGCTTCCTCCCAGCTCCCCTGTACCAGGTACGTGGTGTTCTGGATTTGTTTGATCGTTCGATTCAGGTGTGCTGGGAGCTCAGTGGGAGCAAATATATGGACTGGGTTGAGAAAGAGTGTGGTAGAGGGTCTGTTTGATGGTCACTGTTCATTTTCATGTTGTACTTGGATAATAAGGAGAGACACGCATGGTGCTTAATGCAGAAAGCCTGGGAATGTAAGCAGTTTGACAACATGGACGTATGTAATTGCAGAATGGGCTTCAGGGACGAAGCGGCGGGCCACTTCCACAAGGCTCTGAAGCTGAGGCCCGACTTTGCAGAGGCCAAGGAGAACTTCTACCGGGCGGCCAACTGGCTGGTAGAGCGCTGGCACTTCCTGATGCTGAACGACCGGCGGAGGAACCAGAAGTACCGGCAGGCCATCTGCAGGGCGGTGGAGTCCGGCTGCAGCACGGTGCTTGACATCGGCACCGGCACGGGGATCCTCGGGTAAGGACCCCCCCGGCAGCATGGTGCTCGGCATCGGTACGGGGATCCTCGGGTAAGGCCCCCCCCCGGCAGCATGGTGCTCGGCATTGGCATGGGGATCCTCGGGTAAGGCCCCCCCCCGGCAGCATGGTGCTCGGCATCAGCACGGGGATCCTCGGGTAAGGCCCCTCCCTGGCAGCACGGTACTCGGCATAGGCACGGGGATCCTCGGGTAAGGCCCCCCCCTGGCAGCACAGTGCTCAGCATCGGCATGGGGATCCTCGGGTAAGGCCCCCCCTGTGGCAGCACGGTGCTCAGCATCGGCACGGGGATCCTCGGGTAAGGCCCCCCCTGTGGCAGCACGGTGCTCAGCATCGGCACGGGGATCCGTGCTGTGTCAGCGCATCAGTTCAGCGAGCCACAGACAGGTGGTGTGGAGGTTGTTTTGGTAATCTACCCCACTTATGTACACAAACCAGTTGTACGCTACGGAGACATCAAAATGATAATGATAATAAAGCTGTGTGTGTGACCAGTAAGAAGAGAAGATGTGTGAGCAGAGACTGGGAATCAATCCTGACATTCATAGGTTCTTTCAAAGATGGTGACTGGCTCAGGGGGCAGTCACATGTCTGTGGACCCTTGAACAAGACCCTTAACCCCCAGCTCCAGGGGCATGGCATGTCAGATGACCCTGTGCTGCGACCCCCAAGCTATGGAGAGATGAATGCTGATGACAAAATGCGCAGATAAAACCCTGTACCTGTGTTCGCCTGATTTCAGGATGTGTGCGAAGCAGGCAGGGGCCGCCAGAGTGTATGCGTGCGAGCTGTCCAAGACCATGTATGAGTTGGCGTGCGAGGTCATCTCCGCCAACGGCATGAACGGAACCATAAAGATCCTGCACAAGAAGTCTCTAGAAATGGAAGTCCCTAAAGACATCCCTGAAAGGTATCCCCACACCCTAGTCACTAAGGGCACCACGGCCACTCGACATGAGCGCTTACAGAACCGCACTACCTCCCTGGGCAGGGTTTCGCTGGTGGTGACCGAGACGGTGGACGCGGGGCTCTTCGGAGAGGGCATCGTGGAGAGCCTGATCCATGCCTGGAAGCACCTACTGCTGCCCCCCCAGGTGACCTGCATGTACCCATCCATGCTTCCCTACAGCCACTTGTAATGCTCTGGTCATATCTGATAGGCTGAGACATGCATCTCAGTCATGTAATTCATGGCCATTTTAAAGAAGCCGGAAACAGTAGCTTGATGTTAAAAAATCATTTTGCAGTGACATTGATTAGTATAATGATTGCAAAGCATTCTTTTATTTCACTAGACTAAGCAGTAGATTAGGCACATGTTTAAGAGTATTCATGTTAAAATAAGGTTTGCAACCCATCTCCATAACGTGTGGAAATAGTGGCATCTAGTGGCTGAATATGGAATTGCGCCCCGTGGGCCACTCACACGATCCATATCGGCCTCTGCAGAACCCACAGGATCCATCCAGCAGCCCGGCGCTGGCTGGCCGGGTAATCCCTGCAGGCGCCACGGTTTTCGGGATGGCCCTGGAGTGCCCAGAGATCCGCAGGCACCACCGGTGAGACGGGATGGTATTGGTGTACTCCTACCAAACTGCTTTCTGTGGGCTGCTCTGCTCATGGTGGCCGGCCGTCTCATCTGCACAGGGTGTGTGTGCCTGAGGCGGGGGGGCTGTCCCTGTCCGTGATGGGAGGCGTCCACAGCCCGGTGAGCTGCTCTCTGGATGCCGATGATTCCACGGAGCCCTACACCACCGAACGCCTCAGCCAGGTTCCCGGCGGTTACGCGGCCCTGACTGAGCCCTTCCGGGCGCTGGACATCGACTTCAACAGCGTGCAGGTAGCTGGCCGTTCCCATGGAAACCAGGCTGCGTCTCTTCATTGGTGTTCAGGCTATACAGACTCAGAAGGCGTTACAAATGTAAGATCAGGATGTGCTGATGCCTGCTAGGTCTCCTGGAGGCTTGGGATAGACAGGGCGTTTCTCCCAAAGGAAAGGGGCATTTCCATAAATACTGTAGGGGAAGTGAAAGAGCACCACCTAGGAGTAGACGTCAGCAGCGATGCCCCTTACCCCGCTGGCCTGGTAAATCATCCGGACATCTCTGCTTCTCGTTCCCACGCTCGGCCCCAGGAGCTGGAGGGGCTGAGCTCCCGTGAGGGCTGCCGCTTCCGCCTGCCAGTCACTCGGGACGGCATGCTGGATGCCCTGGCCATGTGGTTCCAGCTGCACCTGGATGAGCAGACCAGCCTATCCACAGGGCCCCAGGAGGACACCTGCTGGGAGCAGGCCATCTACCCCGTGCAGCACCCCTGCGGTAAGTCCTGTGCCGTTTCCCAGAGGCGGGATTCGAACCCTACAACCCGTCCTCCCGTTAGTGGAGTTTGTTTTCTTTTCCCCCAGAATGCTCCCTGAAAGCTGGTGATGAGTTGCTCGTGGAGGTCTCGTGCAAGGACGCCTACCTGAGGGTTCACGCTGTCGCCGTGGTTAGAGACGGCCTGGTGAACAGCCTGGATGACTGGGTGTCGGATGCCGTTCCCGGTCGGCCCCCGAGCATGGAGGCTGACCTGTGCAGCGCCCTGGCCTGTCTCCAGACCAGCCGGGGCGGCTCCCAACACGCGTGTGTGCTGGAGAGCTCAGAGATAGCTCTGATCAACAACGTGCAGTACCACGAAAGCTATAGCAGGGCGCTGGAGAAGTTACTGCGGCTGCTGAGGGCCAGCCGGGGGGCGAAGGGCAGTGAGGGTGCCAAGCCCGACCCCCTCTACGTGCTGGACGTCTCCGAAGGCTTCTCACTGCTACCGCTGATGGCCGGCCGGCAGGCCTCGGTGAAGGCGTACAGCTCCGTGGAGAAGGAGCGCCACCAGACCCTGCTGAGGAGGCTGGCCAAGAGGAACGGGCTGCAGCCGGACACTCTGGAGTTCTGGCTGTGCCGCGCCAGCGAGGACAACCGGGACGCCGCCACCGCTTCGGCCGCCCCCGGAGACGCCGCCGCCACCGTGCTGCAGAGGCCGTCCTCGGAGAGGCTCTGGAGCGCCATTGTGCTTGACTGCGTGGAAACCTGCGGCCTCCTCCGGCAGAAGCTGATGGAGAAAGCCACCCTGGCCAGGTGTGTGGCTGGAGCTATCCGGAGATGAGATGCCGCACACCGGAAAACCCTCATAAGAGTATGCCAATGCATTTACAGCCAGCAGGCCTTCAGTGGTCCTTCTGCACAATTAGGGTTAAACACCCTCAGTCATTTCAGGACTCACACAAGCTTCAGTCTTCCAGCATCTTCTATCATCAGAACACTTATTCTGTTATTGTAGATTTAATTTAGAATAGTATTTCTCAGTTGGTGGGTCTAGACCCAACAACATATCGTGAGTTTGGGTCGTGACCTTGGTGACTTACCAAGGGATCATGTGGGTCCCCATGATCCCCTCTGATGCCGCAGTAATACATCCCATTGCAGGTGTCTTCTGGAGGATGGTGGACGGATCTTTCCGGAACGCATTGTCATGTACGGGCAGCTGGTGGAGTCTGACACCCTGCTGCAGGAGAGCGCCGTCCAGGGCCGTGAGCCGACGCTGGGCTTCGACATTGCTCCCTTCATCAACCAGTTCACGGTGCTTGGCTGGGGATGGGTTGAACACAACGGTTCCCATATACGATTTCCAGAAACCGCCAATGGTTGTGTTTATTGTATAGAGATTAGATTGGTTTTGAAATGCTATATTGCAGATTGGATTTGAGTTAGCTGCAGTTTCCACTCACCCCCCCACCCCCCAAAAAATTTCCCTCAGTTTTACAAAAAAAAAAGGCCCATCCGTGTTTGCATTCCAGGACAGCGTTCCCATGCGCTTTCTGCAGCGTCCCATGAGACACCGGCTTGTTTTACCAGATGTCTTTACTAGGCATTTCTCAGAATAGGCCGGTTTACCGCCAGAATGGATCACAGATCCACAGTTTAAACCCCGGGGAATTTCGCCGGTTATATGAACAACCCAGAAAGCTTTAAAAAAAAGTCACATTCACAGCAATGAAATATGCGAGAGAATGACTCTGTTTCCTCGACCACGGTCTGAAAACATGGTCCTACTACTAAGTGCCCCAAGCACGCATTAGCCCCAAGCCTGACTGAGACAGTCAGTCTGACGTCGTGCTGTCTGTTCAGGTGCCTGTACATGTGTTTCTGGACCTGTCCACTCTCTGCTGCAAACACCTGAGTGAGCCCACGGAGCTGTTTGTACTCGACCTCATGAACTCCAGTGTGAACCACACAAGCCAGGAAGTGAAGGTAGGCAGCAACAGAACCAATCAGAAGACCCTTAGCTACTGGTTTTTGCTTGTATTGTCTGCACAGTCTCGTTTTCTGCACCATATTATTCATTTTAATTAATGTGGAACATACAGTAACACTGTTTACTTCATGTTTCTCGTTAAATATACTAGTGCAATTACGTCAGATTTAACAGGTCTGTGTCCATCCCTTTTGTGGATCTCAGGTACAGACTACCTCTGCAGGCAGGCTGACCGCCATCCCGTTCTGGTACCATCTCCACCTGAACGAGGAGATCAGTGTGAGCACGTTCAGCACACACTCTCACTGGAAGCAGGCTGCGGTGGTCCTGCAACAGCCTGTGGAAGTGAGCGCAGGGGAAGTGGTGTGCCTGAGCGTGCGAGTCCACAAGAACAGCCTGTCCATCACTGCAAGAAAGGAGGAGGAGCCAACCACTGGCCCCACCCATCCTGACAGCTAGGCTACACCCTCAGTGTTCAAGGACCAGTGCCAGAAAGATGTCTGTATGCCCTGCTAGTATGTCAAATTGTGCAAGAAATGTCTCTGATAATGTGGATAATATGTTTACAGTTGCCAAATGTATAGTTTGATAAGTGCGCATTTCACCAGAGAAATAAAACGGTATATGGAAGAATAGAGATTTTTCCTGTCATGTATAGGGCACATTTAAATGAACTATTTCTTAGGTAATGTATAAAATGATTGTTTTGTACTGTTGGAAGAACATATTCTGTAGGAGTTCTGCAATATGAGCCATGTTTGAGTAGCAAACACTAAGTAGGTGCATACATTTCACCAGCCCTCTATAATGAGCTGTAGTAATGCAAAAATTGAAATACACACTATTTATTGGATGTAATGGACAAAATGACGCTTCATGAACTATTTTTTCTTGACCCCACTAGATGGTGCTTCTCCCCCCACTTCTTCGGCTACAAGATTTATAGTCCTCTCGGCAAACACTAGCCGAGACGCGTTACTATGGAAACGGCAGTAATCAGAATCCCCGAATGGAATACTTACACCGGTCACTGCATAATCAGGGAGCGTCGTTCTATTTCCAAAATGCAAACAAAAAGAGCACGTCCTGAAGTTACATAAGTCAAACAGCTGTACTTACAAGAGTCTCACCGAGCGTTCGACCTTTGTCCAGGCAACAGCTGAGTTGCTAACTGGACAGTCACCCATTTAGGTTTAAAATGACAAACTCCCTGTGTCTGCAGTCATACTCATAAAATATGAAACTCTTGTAAAAGTAGACTAGCAAATCTTAACTAAAGCTCCTGTGTCACACAGATTGACTGTGAAACTAAATATGAGATTTTTCAAAATACATTTTATGTTCCCAAGCAGGAGAAACGGCCCCACTCGAATGATGGTCAGTTTCAGAGTTAATGCACAAAATCTTGTAAAGACAAGCTACCCCAGTCAACGGAGCGGGTGTCTTTCAGCTGAGCGATGGGATGTGCTTTGGGTTAGTGGAATACAAGAAAGAGCAGCAGGCCATTTAAATCAGGTTTTCTGTTCAGTCATCACCTTCCGTCAACAGATTATGGTACTTATTTTAGCCATTTTCCATTACTGGAAAAAAGACAGGTCAAGTTAAACAACACAGAGAGTTAACTGTGGTCATCAAGAAGAAACAGCCTGATCTTTGGTGTGAGCAGGAATAACTGCACTGACCTCTCACTTCAAAGAAAAAGAAAACTTTTCCCCCTTTAGGCACAAGACTCTTGCCCAGTGTAATTTTTAAAAAGCATAAATGTAGAAAGAGGCACAAAGCAAAGAAACACGCAGTAAGGCTGAACTCCTGTCATAATTGACCGTAGTGTGCTTCCAGTTTGGCTATTAAACAGTTTTATCTAAAAAAAGAAAAAAAGTAGCTTAATTAAAAAGAGAAGAAAAAACAGAAGACAGGAGGTAGAGAGCCATAGGTGATATGCAGGGTGTTTCTCACGCCGTGGTTAAAAATGCAGGTTTAACACTGGTAAAGCTGTCAGAGGAGGTGCTGTATGGACACCAGCTTAGGGAGTCTGTCAGGCTGTGCCGCTGCCCATGGGTCCGCATCATACAGTTTTGGTATTATAGGATAATACCAGAAGCTGCTCTCAGACACCGCACAAGCAGCTAGGAAACCGCATCCTCAGGCGACGGTTCTGCTTCCGCGTCATCCTGGCTGAAGCCATCCGCCGACGGCAGTGTGGGGGGGGTCACCGTGTGACCCAGGCCCCGGTAGCGGCCAGAGGGGGCTGGTGAGATGGCAGTGACCTCAGTGGAGGGTTCTGGACCATCGGCCGACAGCAGACCAGTCTGCTCGCCTTGCTCCTGGTCCCCCTCGAAGTACGCCACCCTGGGCCGGCCTAGGACCGTCCTCCCTGTTGAATATGCCGACATAAACCGTCATATTTAGCCAGTTACTTTTGACTGCTAAGTCAGAACTTTATCAAGTTGCTTTGTTATGCCATAACAAAAATTCAAAAGTCAGATATCCGAAAAATAATGTTTTGTAAAAAGACAGTAAGGTGCTTTGGATAAATATATTGCACTTATAATGATGAGAGACAGGTTAAAGGTTCGTAGCTTGCTTCGGAAGCTCACCAACATTCCGCACTTGCTCCGATATATCATCCCTGACGTCCGAGATGTCCCACATGGCCATGAAGGAGTCCAGGCAGGAGACCTCACCGCCGTCCTGGACGTAAGGCTTGTAACTGAAGGTGAAATGGTGCGCTATGGCAGCCAGGAACATCTCTACGCAGATGATGAAGTCCTAGAGAAAACGGCCACTGCACATTATCCTCCCAACTGCAATAACACTAAGATCTACCATTAGCTGACTGACTATGACCTATGGTTATACACAGATACTGCTATTGTCTAGTGTCCCCATAACCCATGACACGCTGGCCAGCCATTTATGTACCTCACCTGGAGACCTGTAGCTACGGCCTCTACGCTGTCCCAGTCCCATGTGTGCATCTCCGAGATCACACCCACCTTGACGAGAAAAGCAATAAACACAGCTTGCCTGGGGGGGGGACAGAAAAACAAATTCACATCACTGTGACACGTAGTTCCATTACCAGGATGTAGATACACTTTCACAGGCCACTAAACAGGGAAGTGTCCTTTGTACTCTAAATCACATTCTTAAAATTGTTCAACCAAGACAACACCACTATCCATAACCCTCCCTCCCCCACCCACACACCCAAAAAAAGTCTCAGCAGTTTATGTCATGGAACTTACCAGAAAGACACAAAGACCACCAGCTTCACGCACAGGAACTTCCCGACAGGGTGGATTGGGCGGAGTTCCTCACGTAGGGCTTTATAGAATAACACCAGGCAGTACATGGCGAACTGAGTAGGCAGGGGTGGAGGGAACAGCTGTTACATGTACACACACATGCTGCTGGGTGCGGGTTCGAGGCAGGATATCAACAGGAACTGACATCCACAAATACATCCTCCTCCCCATTTAGACTTGCGCGTCACTCATCGAAATGCTCAAAATGGAAGCTTCTACTCGCGTGCTGCTTCCAGAACAAAACGCGTGCAGTTTTTATGCCACTCCGATGCAATTAAAGGTGCCGGATAAATATGTGGTTGCCATTTTCAGACAAGTGTAAAAAATGTAACCCAAATGAATACAGAATCTGCATCTTTTTACTATAAAAACTTAATTTCAACAAGAAAATGGATCAATCTTGAGGGCCATGTTTCCACACAGAACACCCTGTGCAACCATGTACTGTATTAACTGCTCTGCCAAGTAGCCACCATGTTGCAAACTTGGAGCCTCTTCTTATATGCACAGTTGATTTAACTAAACCAGTCTAGGTTGCGTATTGCATGGCTGCAGAATGTCGAGTGAAATTACAGTGAGAGACATACCAGCTGGGACATGTTGTTGAAGATGACCAAGTAGGTCCATGCATTTTTTGAGCTGAAGTTTCCTTCGTCATATACGCCACACAGCTGGCAAATTCTGGCAGGATACAGGAGACGCACAGTTACAGACTTATGGCCAAAGCAGGGAGGACTCTGTAGGGGATACCAATCCAGTGCAGGCCACTGGCACACAAAATCCCACAAACTAGGTAAGCTACAGAAGCCAGCATGGCGAAATGCATGGTTTTAGACTGACACGAGTGTCTTGACCTTAACAACATGGTCTAAAATAGTGTCCAAAATTATAAAAAACACCAATAATTATTATATTTCAGTTTATGTTTATTTATATAACTCCCAAGTAAGGGAGGAAAAAACCTTCTGGGAGACCAAGGTCACCTGGCTGCCCAGCTACTCCCAATTCTCATCAATTCTGGATGCACTCACAGCGCTATGACCGTAGTGACGGGTCTCACGACGGTGTACTGCAGAACTCCCAGTTTGCACCTTAGCAGCAGCACCCTGTAAAAATCCACAGGGCAAATGACTGGATTATCCATTAAAAAAATATATAAATAAATAAATAAATAAATGGCAAAAAGGAGGCGGGACTAAAGGGACAACTCACTCTCCCATTGGCCACGGCGGGCAGCAGCAGAGTGGGGGGAGGTGCTTCTGCTGCTCCTGCACCTCCAGCATCAGCACCAGGCTGGGGTACTGTTTGCCCAGGTAGTTCAGCAGGAAGGTCATGAAGTTGTAGATGACGAAGGCCTCGTAGCACTCCCTGCATGTGTCCACATAGATGGCGATGCCGGGGTACTTCAGGGCAATCCACTGCAAGCAGAAAGGTCTCAGGCAATATCCATTCCAACGTAAGCAAGGTCAAACACCAGGGGGGTATTCCAGAAAGCAGGTTATGTGACATACCCGGGTAAGTTTAAGGGTAAGTTAGTGGATAACCTCAAC
>JAODKN010000036.1:126331-149847 GCA_026774425.1 Petrocephalus zakoni
AAAGGGGAAAGCAGTGTTTGTGTTTGGCAAACTTTAAAGGGGAGGCCTGACCTTGAAGCAGTTCTTGAATTTCTTGCTGACAAAATACAAGATAATGGGATTGATGCAGGAGTTCACGGTGGCCAGGTTGATGCTGAAGTAGTCCAGGATTAACAGGAAGCTGAAAGTGGTGCAACAAGGTGAGGAAACATCCACACCCGTCATCAGTACTGCTTAATAATGTAACCAGTCCCATTAATGCAGATACAGGCCCTATAGTAATACTTTACATTATGAAGATGACCCAAGTAATCAACAATCAGATGAGGAACGGGTCGCACGCACCTCAGAAGGTCGCACCGATTTCTGTCGTTTTCATTGTAGACCATTTTTTTCAGCAACCTGCTGAGATGAAGGGGGAACCAGCAGAGGGCAAAGATGACGACTAAGCAGAAGACAGCTTTGGCCACCTCCCTCCGCTAATAAAGAGAAAAACATCTGGATTAGACGACGTCCATGGCGATCCAAAAAAGAAAAACATTAGCGATCCTTATGGAATTCAGAGTCGGTGAAAATTTATGGGAACAGAAGTGGTCCAGAAACGGGAAAAGATACTTAAACCTTAACTACATGCACTAGAACAAGGAGAGCAGCAAGGGTCCAGGTCATCTTATGGAGGGACCGCATCTCACCTGCTTGAGGTGCTCGCTCAGAGCTATACGCAAGGTGCCATTCCTGTGGTGCAGCATCTTGCTCGTCATGAGAGTGTAGAAGACGGCCGTGCAGGCCAGGGGCATGCAGAAGTAGAAGCCAAAATACCACCAATCCTTGACATTGGTGTAAACCTAGAGACACAACAATACAGGTGGTGAGTGAGAGACTACCCACATGCCTCTGTGCTGATTACAACCTTCTAATGTCATTTTTTTTTTAATCTGATCTAATGTAATATCTCCCTTGGAAAAATTTCAGATAAATGAACATGTTTACATTACTTCTAATTAGCCACCACGCACCAAAATGTGTTTAAGAGATAATGCCATCAGGATGTACGAAAGTCCATTGCAAAGATATTAGGTTATATACAGCTGGCCTGGGTAATGTTTCATCTGCTACTGCAGAGTGCCAGCAGGCATAGTAGTTTCTGTGACATTTCCTCCGCAGTTGCCCACACATAAACCGGCTCTTCCTAAAAAAATCTGTCAGAAGTTCCATCCCCCCCCCGCCAAAACGCCACCCCCTTCCCGTTTTCCAAAGAGCCACTATTCGTAGTGCCGGCCAGACCATTTTTCAGCCGCTTGTGACGTGGGAATAGTACAACAGGATACAGGAGGCAGAGGTCTCCTCACCGCAAAGGCTCATTTCACAGCTGTGCATTGTGGGACAGCCAGAGTCCCTGTCACCAGTGCACTGTGTGGATCAGCCCAGACAAATCCAGCCTGGCTTACTGTACGCTTATGCAGAACTGAAGTGGCATGTCTAGTTCTGCTTGAAACTGAGCCTATCTGTGCAAAAGGCCAGTGTTAATGGATCAGAACAGATGAAATATTAATGGAGTGTAAAACCACTACCTTTATGTTATAGATACACATAACATCCCTTTAAATATTGCATACTAGAATCAAATATTTAAATAAAATCTTACAAGGTAAAATATACTGCCTGAGCAGATGGTACAGAGGTTAAGGGACGAGACTGTCATCATGGGTTCCCACCCCTAGACAGAACTAGCTGTTGTACCCTTGAATAAAAAGCTCTGAAATGTAATAGTCTCTTCTGATATATTTTATAATCTTTGGACTAGGTGCCCGGTGAGGTCAGCACAGCCGAGTACCTTCATGAAGCAAGACTCTGGCTTCAGCATACAGGTCTTGTGGCTGATATTTCTGCGGTCAAAGTCGACCATAGTGAAGCCGATAGCCTCAGGCACAGCTAGGATGATGGACAGGACCCAGATGGAGATGATTTTGATGGCCGTCACCACGGGAATGCCAACTCTTTGTACGCGACTCCAGGAAGCCACGGCTCTGTACCTGTGACCAATCAAAGTGCAAAGATCCCTTAAGACACACCCCCTTCATTTCCACAGCAGCTTCTTGAGGTTGTCTCCCTCTGCCATTATGCGAGTAGAGTGAGGACCTCTAGCTTCATGTCAAGCCGAGCAACGTCTTACACAAGGTGACCATATTGTGCTTTGCAAAGAAAGAGGAGGCCAGAGGCAGGATGCAAGGAGCCAAGGAGGCATCAAAGCAACAAAAATATGCACAGAAAGCATTCTGACTGTAGAAAGCAAATGTCAATATGAAACAAAGCGAAATCCTGTCCCAAAAAGTTGATGTTGACAAGGAGTGATAAGCCCACTTTGAGAACTAAACATTTCAATTTAACTATGCTTTTTTTACTATTAAAATTCTATTGGTTTAATGCTTATATCACAAACACATTTAATGACATTAAGAGATTAAAATTTTCACTAAATCATAATAGAACTTAAAAAAACTTAATAAATGTGTAAATGTGCTGCACAATATTAGCCGAACTTATATATTTGTACATATTTTTTTCTTATTTATCATATACAATAATAATAATACATTTAAAATAGCAATACGTTAAAAAAAATACATAATGACAAAACAAGAGCAAGATTTATAGTTGATCTTTTGCACAAATTCCTGAATCGTCCCAAACACATTTAGCTTAATCACATGAACATTTATGTTGAAACTTAAAAATGCTGAAATTGGTTCAGTCACAGCAAAGTTCACAGCACTTTCATCCCCATTTTGTCCCCTCTGTCCCTGTGGACAGAGCCTGTTTTCTTAGGATTGGCAACCGTGGGGTCTCGCTGACAGGATATAATATAAACATTAATATAAATATACCAAAGACAGTAAAAGCCAAAAAAACTGCAGTGTTAAAGCATTTTTTTCCCATCAACAATTCAGTTTAAATTTTAAACGGAAAATATTACTTTTCAATTTCAGAAGTTCATACAAGGAGTGTAATTAATCTCCTTGTTCTGGTGCATTAAAATCCAAGGCATCTACATTTTTATATAAATACTTCATTCTATTTAAATGTGCTCAGGCCACCTCCCAGCACGAGAAGCATGAACCGCAAACCGCACTGCGACCGGGAAGCACGTCCCGTCAAGCTCTGGTACCTGTCCACGCTCAGGGCGCAGAGGTTGAGGACGGTGATTCCTACAGACGCCTTCTGCACGAACGGCACCATCTTGCACAGGAAGAGGCCAAACGGCTTGTCGTCGAATGGAAACCTCATAGCCAGTAGCTGAAAGAGAAAACATGACTGAGGCCCATCACAGCAAGGGAGCCAGCCCGTGTGGCTAGCCGATACTGCAATTCAGATGATTCTAAAGGTACAACAGCAGCCCCTCCTGGGACAAGAACGTCCCCTCTTCATGTTATAAACACAGATGTATCGCTATGTTACTTGTTGGTGTGGTAGACAGTGAATAAGTAGAAATCATATAGAGGTAACTCTCGACTGACGTAAGCAATCCATTCCACAAACTCACAAATACGTCAAATTTTATGCCGGATAAGTCGGATTTACCTCCCCATACCATTCAAGACATCATATAGCAAAAAACACATAAGCTCAAAAACATTCTAGAAATACATGCTAAAAAGCACAGATTAAAAAAATGAAAACTTAAATTGTGAGTTTACGTACAGGCCTTTTTGCATTAGCACTTTCATAAACTGCATTTATCTTTTGCAATTTTTTGCTAAGTCTATTTTCGCGTAAACTTATTTAAGTCGGTCTCAGGCAAGTTGAGAGCTGCGTGTATAGATTAATAAATCAGGTACAAATGTTTACTTTGCAAATGAACTCGTTATGAGTTATGAGTTCTGGGTAGTGTCTCCCCAGCACAGCCTGTTCTGGGACACTGATTATGAGCACGGTTTAGCTACCCCCTTATCTGTCCTCTTAAGGACCTTCCCTGACTAATGTACATGGCTGTTTCCAAATGGGGCTTGCGAGTGTTTGCTACGGCTAAGAGGTTTACGTTGCTGTCATGGAGCGAGTCAACAGGCTACAGGACACGGCCTGGATGACTACACAGGGCCTCTTCCAGGGAGACGTCCTTTGCAGAGTTACAAATGATCCCGAGCCGGTCGTGGGGGCACCCATTCCTTCCCAAGTCTGCTTCTGGGTCCAGCTGGATTTAGGCCACCGTTTTTTTCCAGAACAGAGACTGGCACTCAAGAAGTGAAAGGGGCCCGCCCATGCAGGCCAAAATTTTAGGGTGGCGTCTCATGGGTGGCTGGGGGGAGAGGGGGGCTAATCAGGAGGAACACTGGGTGTGGGGCAACACTGGGTGTGGAGATACTTCAACGTGACTGGCTCGCCTGGAGTGGGGCAGGGGGTCAGACATTTTTGAATCAATGCTTTTTTATTTAATACTTTCTCACATCAGGAAAAAGTATTCTTGTTGTTGAATGTATTTTACTGTTCTTACAGTAAAGTATTCTCAACCAAACTGGCCATTCAGAATTGAACAGTTCTAGGAGGGGGTTCAAGGAAAATCACAGGGGGGGTGAGGGTGGTCGGGGGGGGGGGGTTTGAGGGATGCACCACAGCCCCTCTGAGGTCATGCATCAGAAGGGGGCTGTGAAGTACCTGCCTGACACTAAACATGCCACAGTACCGTCTGTCCATCCAGTGACACAAAGCACAGCGTTTCCCTCATTCTTGACAATTCAACACAATATTAAATTTGTAATGCCGTAATTGCGTCAAGCCAACCAGTTTATTTAAACTGAATTTAAATTTAGGGGCTATTGAAAAGACCAGGGGCTAAGTTGGGTTTACGTGGGATTTCCATCTCATGCACATTTACCCATTAAAGTGCACTGTAATACCCTAGATCTTAGCAGAACAAACACGCTGACTTGAGCCGAAGAGTGAGGCACGTTTCCCGTAACACTCGGCGCCACAAAGTGCCTGGGACGGTAAGCCGGGTACCAGGCACACTGATGTTTACATCCAAGCTGTACCGCTGAGACAACTTAAGTTAGGTATTAATGTTAAAGATGAGTTACACAGTGTCTCTCCAAAAATCCCAAAGACTTGCGTAATTTGATGTATGCTGACCATCACCGGTGTTTGCCACGCATCTGCGTGCCCCCCCGATCTATTCACTATTTATATCGCCTTGGGGGTGTGAGTGTTTTTTTTTGTAGTGGGGGCCCAGAACTGACATAGCTGCCTCTGCAAGTGTGTACGGTGAAACCAACCTTGTAAACGACAATGGGGATGTCGATTATGATGTACATGATGTCGCCCAGTGCCAGGCTGGCGATCAGAGCGTTGGGCCCATTTCTCATGCACTTGTTCTGGTATATAATCCGCAGCAGGGTGGCGTTGCCCACCAGGCCGACGACAAAGATGATGCAGGACAAAATGGTGCTGATGTACTTGGCATAGCTTTTGATGGACGTGATGCTGTCACACGGAGGCGGCATCGGACGCCTTGTCACCGAGCTGTTGGGTTTGGTCATCTGGGGTTCGGGGCACAGGTCCCACCAGTTCGTGCTGTTTGTCTGACACGTCCCGCTGGCGGCCAGGCAGACCACTGCCAGCAAAACGCACAGAGTGAAGGAGGTCATCTCCAAGCGCATTCCGCTGCCCACCAAAGATAACAGGATGGGGCTGTCCACCGCCCGGGGAGGCTAAGAGGACAGAGAGGGGAGAGCATGGTTAGGCGACTGGATAAAGGCACTTTGGGACGCCAACATAAATGCATAGTGCAAGAGTTGCTATAATATTTTTGCAAAATCAATATCAGCTCCTGGAGTCCATGTTGAAAAGTCACATTTAAGCGTCTTAAAGTAACAATTTAAGGAGATTGAAAATCCCAATATCAAGGGAAAGTCACGGTTGAGAAAGTGCACTCGCTGTTTGTGAGAGTGCGTTACTGTCGGCTTCTCTAGACTTCTACCAAACACTTGTAATGGGGCACAGATGGTGCCGCCAGCCGTCTCGCGGGTTCGAGCCAGCCCGACAGGCAAAAGCGAGGCTCTGCCTTTGATTGATTGACAGCTGCTTGTCCTATTTAACCTTCAGTCACCAGCTTTGGACGTCCCATATGTTTAAGATTTGCGTCAACGATTTCGAAATTCGGTAGCATTTCGACACAAAGGAATTCATTCTGCATCCTAACATTCCGGTCCTTATGTCCCCTTTATAACACTTTTCTTCAAAGCAATATAACAAAACAAGTATGTTCAAACACACCGAGCTACAAACAAACAAATCCAATGTCCTCGTTATGTGTATTTTTTTCTTAACGTCAACGAACTGTAACCCTGACCGGCAAATGAGGTTGGAAAATGGATGGATGAATGAATTGTATACTAAAAGGCTGGCAATTAGGCAGTGCCTTACAGTAAATGCAAGGAAAAGTTCACAATTCTCAAGAGACACGCGGTAAACGTAAGATATACAAAACACGTAATAATTTACCAATAATAACAAAAGAGCTTTTATATCCACTGTTCTAACCACCCTGTTTCTTGGCCAATCTCTTAACTGGGATCTAGGACGCAAAAAAATCTGACGACCCTTCTCAGTTTCTGATCAGGAGAAAGCTGACGGAGTCGGCGACAGAACATAAACTGATATATCTATAAATAATAAATGCATCTGGTTTTCACCTACCGCTCCTAAAGTGTTTGTCTCCCTTGGAAGCGTCTAACAAAGTTTCAGACGAAGCCCCCAGACATCTGCATCACATCGCATGAGTAATTAACAGCGTATCAAAGTATTGGAGTATCCCCCTTGGTTTGTGCGTCTGTTGTGCGGTTCTGATCATTCTGTCTCACGGTTTTCCTGTGGAGCCCCCCCCCCCCCGTCCTGTCTGAGCTGCAGCGGAGCACTTTGACTGGGTGGGATTATACATCTACACCTCCCCTAAGTTACCACAGCTGCCCCCCAATGAAAACAGGCGCTCCGGTTGCACTACCTTCTGACAGCCACGCCGGTGCAGCAGCTCGCAGGCATCTGGGAACCGGCGGCTCCCAGTCTGCGTCTCTCCTGCACGATGCCCCCCTTGTACAGCTAGGCTTCCTCCGCTACAGGCTTCAATAATAACGTCAGGAGATAAAGACGCTTGGAAACTTTTTCTTCTGCCCTGTCCTCATGTCTTCAGCTTCCCACATGAGAGGGAAGACAAAACATCGACTTAGAACGATCCTGTGCCTTTCAAGGGCAGAATAATACGCTTTCCAGTAAAGCGAAAGCTCAGCTACTCTACTCCAATGCGTAACAAAAGGCAGGGAACTTCAAGCTGGTCCCATAAGTGCGTTACAACTCTGTCGAAGATAAAGGTTAAACTAGAAACACGTACGACACGTACGGTTAAATCATGATTTATAAGTTTTCAATATATAAAGCTGTTTATCTACAGAAATCTAAACGGGGTACAAATCTGCGTTTCATCATGTAGGTATGGTTTCTCATGTTTGCTTACTATTTATTAATTATGATCCTTGTTGATAAGAAAACAATATGCACGTTGTATGAGTGACTCCACATGTTAAAGTAATGCAGCCAAATGCATTAGAAAAGCACGCCCTGGTGTCATAACTGCATGAAATAATTTACCACGTGCGCGTGCATTGCTTACGTTCAGTAAGTCACGTGCGGCGGCCGGGGGTATCGACCTCACAATGAAAGCTAGCATAAGGATTTCCCAGCAAGAAACACATTTGCAGGCTTACGTATTGTCATGGCAAGTTATGTGTTCGTGTTATTTAAATATTTACCCCAAGCACACTTTGATGCGAATAATGCATGTTTTCAAGTGCTGAAACTCATGAATGAAAATTGGCACCAGGGCAGGATAAACCAACGGGTGAGGTCAGTTCCCAGTTTCCATTAGACTGCACCTAGGTCCATGTTCAGAAAATGGGGCTCTTATCAATATGTCTACCTGTGAGGAGGAAGAGATTTGTCAGGATGGCGCTGGACTACTTGTGTCATTAATGAGCTGCTGACTCAGCAAAGAGGTATGCGTGTATTTAGAAATGGCTGTTTCTTTACCTGGATTTACTGAAGAGTGGTTTTTAAACAACAGACAACACACAGGCCGATATCACTTACACCTGGTCCGGTCCCTGTCAGGCCTTGTCCACAAGTACTCGGGTATTCTTAAAAACATATAGCTTTTCCTATGCGTTTTGGTCTTTCGTCCACATGCAAAAGGTGGTTTTGGTAACTGAAAACGGAGTCTTTGTAAAACTCCGTCCAGGGCGAAGGTTTTCAGAAACTCCGTTTTTAATATCGACGTGTAGACAGGGATAATAGAGGTTTTGATTTGTGACGTCAGAGTGTTCGCCATTATCTACTTTGTTTGACGTCAGAGTGTGCGCTATTTACATTGGGTACGTTCGACTTCAGGCAGCGGCTTACAGCGCTGTCTTAAAGCGATGCATGGCCAAAAAGTAACCATCATTGCATGCATTGCATCAAGACCAGAATGCATCGCTTTAAGCCAGCGCTGTAAGCGGCTGCATGAAGTTGAACGCACCCATTAGCTGTTTTTAGCCTAGCAGAGCTGGTATAAAGCTTCTGATTGGTGCCAATATCGTTGACGGTTCAGTATTGTTAGCTGACCACTGAAACGTGAGTCACGTGATTCCCGCAACAATGTGGATGGTAAGTGGGCATGGGACCGTCACTCTAGCACAGTTTTTTTTGTTGTTTTTTTTCTTCTTTTTTTGTGCGGAGAACACCCATTTCCTGATAACCTTGTTTGTTTCTCCGCTTCTGCCATTTGGGACCCATACACTCTCTGTGGCCAAGTTTCCCAATGCAAAGGTCCCAAATAAAATCTTAACTGCACTACATTGTCTGCAGGTAAAAAAAATCTCGAAATAATAATATTGATAACTTTTTTTTTTAACATTTTAAATATTTTAAAAACATGAATCTATTCAAATATGTTCAGTGTCTTATTTGAAGATATGGTTAGCCATTCATACAATACCTAAATAATAATAATAATAATAATAATAATAATAATTTATAGTGTTTTTCAAGAATGCAAAGAGACTCATGAAGTCTTAAAATACAGCAAATGTATCAAACTGATTTTGAATCTAACCAATATAAGACTGGTTGTTTACGTATTCATGAGAATTGTGATTACAAGGCATCAAAATGAGATTTTCTAAATTATGCTAAACACTGTTGCATTACTTATAAAGGCAAAAAGTGAAAGCCCCGAACTGCTGTATAAGGCCAACTTTTATATAATTCATATTGTTAATGACATGATTGTTTATAATAGTCTTAATCTCAACCGAGATCTACCCTTTATTACTGAAGTTTGTAGTTTTAATTTAATAAGTTTTACAGTGCCCATTTTTGCAGTTATAGTTGAATTGCATAGTAACTTTACCTACTTAATATAAACTATGACCTAATTGGGTAATGCTAATATTTATTGTCATTTAAATTTAAAGGGATTGTGTTTTCTTTAATAGTAGACATAAATATATCATGACTCTTGAATTAGTCATGGTCAACAGTGGCTTGTATATATTATTAACCATAACGTGACTTGCTGATGGAATCTGTTTTCAGACTACATCAGTTGTTTGCAGTTTCCATAGCATTTTCTTTTTTGAAGGACAGTTATGCTTTGTTAATAAATACATCATATATAAATTATGAAACCTTTACCTGGTCCCAGTTGCTTTGACTTTCATGTTGTTGTTGTTGTGTTGTTGTTTTGGTCTTAATAACGTATTAATGCCATTCCTTCTGAACTAAAAGATGGCAGACTGCCTGGTAATTCATATGCCTGTTCTCTGATGGCGTCTGTTGAAACGTGCTCCCTGCATATTGGTACATACCCTGTGGGAAATTTAAACCGAGTCTGAGTGGGATGTAAGCGATTTCTTAACTGGGACACGAGCAGAAAAAAGAAAGTCAGAGGCCAACACAATCTTCACAGAGACTGACACCGTGACTTTTCGCACAAGTAACCTCGACTTATTTAGCATGGTTGAGTTTCTCAACTCTGGATTAAAGAAGTTAACTTCTCAAAATTGTTACAGGGGACCTGAAAATGAAACGGCATGGTAATTAAAAGTACGCAGGAACAATGCAGTCTATATTCAGCACTCAATAATACCTTTAATTTCACACTTAAATGGGAGCCTTCTATTAGGGTTTGTGCGAGTTAGAAACTCTATGATAAAAGAGGTATAAAAATGCTGTTGCCTTATAATGTGTATCCCCTGTTTATGAAATTCTTTGGATTTATATTGGTCAGTATCATTTGCTTTCTAAGGGGACTAAACAACATGAAACAAGTTCATACATCCCATTTCTTTTTTGAGAATTGTTTGTTTGTACTATCTGTAAAGAAATGCTAGAGGCCATGGGAAGAGAAGAATCTTGGTCCTTCTGGCCAATAGTCAGCCTTGCTGGGGGGTGGAGACTCACACCGCTGCCTCTTTTGACTGGATTTCCTAGAATGATTGACATGTCGTAAACACAAATAATATACAAGGATGCTTAGTATTTCCAAATGCCTGTATAAATGATTGGAGAATAACTTCTATGTTGGTGTTCAGAGCCGGCAAGTGTCATCTGGCTTTGCTTTGCTGGTAATGCTTTCCAAATGAGGCTTATACTTACAAACAAGAGGTTGGATCTGGTGTTTTTGACATTTTTTTCCTGTTGAACTGTATAATGGTTCATAAGGCTCAGTAATGTAACAAAAGATTTTAACCAGAGCATGCAACATTTTCCCCGGTTTTCCCCAGCTTACTGAGCCCCAGTCCACTATCATCCCAAATGTTTTATGAATTATTATATTTCAACAGGGTCATTATATTTTGCATTACTGAGATCCTGTTGGTGTATTATATGCTAATTTCAATTTCAATTCATAATTTCCCATAATGATCCCTTTCTGCTCTTATTTATGTACAGTTATTGGACTGCATGCATGCATACTCCCACGTACTACAGTGTAATGTGTATCTTGTTATTAGCATTACGTGTCTAACACTGTTAGCTGTTCGTGGTGGCCGGTCGCTGCATTTACAGGCACACGCTAACGAGGAGCGTCTGTCTCATTCCACGAAATGCAGACAATAAAATCACAAACGGCAATCCTGCAAGGCAAACAAGTACCTCTGCCTCCACAAACATCTGCCGCCAAGCACACTCACACATGTGACTCATTTATAATAAAAATAAATGAACAAATAAATAAATAAAGGCTTAAGAGCCATAAGACTACAGTACTAAACTCATAATGAAGGAGGACCTATTATGTTCAGTCCTGCCAGCTGTCAGCCTGGCCTTTTTTTTAAAATGGCCATTAGAGGGTTATAGAGGAAATAAGCATCTTACCATCACTGAGATCAATAATATACAAGCGATTTGATGGGCAGGGGGTGGGAAGGGCCTTGGCTCAATGGGTGGATACACCTCTGTGTCATGAGAACTTTAGTGATAGAGTAACGTCCGACGCGGTCGGAATGGAGGGCTCTGATATGTTTGGTGTCCCTTACAAGTGCATTCACTCCTTTGTGCTTCATCCTCCATACTGGCATGACGGGGGCAAATAGCTAAGGCCCAGTCCTTCGTGCTTCAGATGGCCGTGGGCTGTCAAACACAGGGGAGGCTTATATTTAGCAAAAAACAGCACCTTCCTAATAAGTACCCGGAACAGGTCTTGCATTCATTTAAACCACATAATTCCTCCTAGGTACTTCTTGAGCTTTATGCAGTTTAGCTTTTGGGTGATTACAGGGACCTTATCTTTCCGGTACATCTGTCAAAACAAACGCAAATCTAATGTAATTACGCTTCTTATACAACTTAATATAAGATGTGGGTCATGCGGACATGTTGACGTTTAGCCTTTGATCGCCGAGAGAGGAAATGAAAAGCATGTCTGTAGTGAGTTATTCCGCTCTCGCAGTAGACCACGATCACCCGCTCTCTGGTGACCCTGGAGATACCAGCGTTTGTATCGTAACAGGAAATCGGCATGGAGGGCGTGGCGGGTATAGACGACTCCGTGTGACATGTGCAACGTGCAAAACATCACATTGCTCGTGCCACTTAGGGGATCCTAAGAAATCATGTAGCTTTTCATTCCGAGACATACTTTGTGGTCCAAGGCCTTGCGTCACAAAGGTCTCAAACGGCATCTGCGGTCAGTCTTGCCATCCCTCACATGCTATTAGCACAGATGTTGGATGTAACGAGAGACCACTTGATCACAAATGAGCAACCAAACCTCGGTTTTATACTCCTGCTATTTCAACATGTGCAAGATGTCTCTCAAAAGAGGCTCCTGACCTATAACGCCATCCATCTGCCATGCGGCCGCTGCATCTGCCTGTGTCAAACCTGTCAGAACATGAAGGGGAAGCTTAAGGATACCAAGTGGAGCGTCGCATTAACTGCAGCACGCTGTGGTGTTCGGGAAATCAAAGAGTGACGCCACTGCCTTGTTTAATGCAACAAAGCTTTGTTTTAGAAACGCATGCATATGCACTTTTATGTGTGCCGTGTTTGTTGTGGGGGGGGGGGGGGGGGCCAAGGCCCGGGCCCAAGAGCAGGGGGGCCCCAACCTGACCAATTATATGAATTTTTTTATTACAAAATTTTTATTACACGGCTTTTAATTTTACTGTGAAACAAAACAAAATATGTATATAAAAATTGTGTATATTCATGCTGTTGCATTTGTGTCTTTGTTATAGTTATATGCTTTTATGTGGGAATTCTTTTAATAATACCTCGCATGTCTTGTAAGATATATTATGTCTAATAATCAGAGGCCCTTTGCTCTCCGTGGGTGACGGTCCTGATGTTTTTGCGTCCAGCGGTTTCTCGTTATGCACGTTCCTCTGGTCCCCAGCTGTTTCTCGTGCGGATCCATGCCCAGCTTCCTTCCTCGGGTCGGAACACCTCCCCCACCCCCCCACCTTTGTTCTCCATGCTCTGTCCTCGCAGCAAACCGTGTCGCGCTGCAGAGTGGAAAAGTGCGCAGCGATCTACTGAACATCATAAGTCATGGGGAAACGGGCACTCGTACCTCGAACCCCCAGCCCAGCCTGAATGCAGGATACGTACCAAGCAATGTTCCCCTGAATTGCATGTTTGGAGAAAATTCGCCCCCTATTACCCAACACCCCAGCTTCTGCCGTGACTCCACCTTTGAGCCACAAGCTAAAATGCTGCTAAATAAAGGAACATCTTGCAGATGCAGACCAGTCAGGATATGGTTTTAAGGATACACAGTTGAACCAAGTTAAACATCGAGATGTTGTTTCACTGAACATCCAGTTATGTCCTCTGACAAACCTGCCATTGTGTTGTATCGTTTTATTAGCTGAAGTGCACCTTGTTCAAACCCTTCACTGCCCAAGGAGGGAGCGAATAATGCGTCTCACCTTTTACAGCCTGCTGTTGCTTCGGCAAATCGCTCCCTAGGAGAGATCACGCATGGAGGGGGACGAGTGCACATTTGCAGCTGTGCCACACTCACCCTCTGCCTGACGGCAAGTTTAACACGCCGTCCCCGGCACCGTAATATCGGGGGCCGTGGCACGGCACAAATGAGGGCCTTATTGGAGACACATTTCCGAGTTTGCTGCAATTGCCCCACAGCACGGCAAACGTTTCAATTATGCAGCCCCTCGTTTTCCGCCCCCCCTCTGAACGGAAAGGGGTGCGTGATGAGGTCCAACTTCAGCACTGTGAGGCTCGAACGTCGGCCTTACCGTATGAAGGGAGTCATTTAATTACCTCTGAGTCTGATGCTCGCTTGATGCTGCATGGACAGCTATTGGCTATTTTTTTGCTGTTATTTGGACTGTAAAATAGGACAAGATGTCCAAATCAAGGATGATTTAATTTTATTGAGAAAGTCAATTTATTTATTTTTTTTTCTTGTTTCTTTTTTTTGGCTGTTTGTCTTGTCTCAGCAGGGTCACCATGACCTTAATCCTTCTCTGGGGACCCAGGCCTTACGGCAGAGCGCACCCTGGATGTGACACACATCCACCATGGACCTCTGAGAAAGTAAATAACCAGATAGGGGCCTAGGCCTTTTAGGATTAACACTCACAGTTAAATATTTAATGTGATTAGACTTTAGTCTAAATTCTGCTAAGGGGTCACATACCGTTGGCTGACATTAAGCAGTTTCGAGCTGTCCAGACTTTTCCACTTCGCTGAGAAGTCACTAAGCTCCTCTGGTCTTATCTCTCTTCCCTCTGGGCTGTAAACTTGGTCACCCCTCCCCCCACACCTCACCTGCGGGGTGGGGCCGATAGTATCTGGGGGTTGAGTACATGACCCTGGTTGTGCATCAGTCCTTCCCTTCATCCCAAAGAAAGTCTCTGGAAAGTGTCTGTCGTGGAACAGTGATAGGAGGTTTAAAGTTTCTGAAAGTGTATAAAGTATATTTTGGAGAATGTTTTCCAGTATGCCTGGTAGATCCAGCAAACGAGGGAGAAAAATGATCTGAAATCCCCATGTACAAGCCTACTAATTTCACAGAACTTAAGCATTGTGTGTTTTATAGCATGCAGCGGTTTGCACCAAAGGTCCCACCTCTCTTGCACATTCTGTGTGCAAGAATCCCAGGTCCCAGCACTGGAAGTGACACATGCACCTTCCTTTATGTTACACCACAAATAAAGTTTTTTTTTTTTTTTCGATTATCCAATAAAACATAATTGGGATCTTGTACTTTGCTCACGGCTGACTTCATCCCACTACTTCTAATTGGTTGATTTTAGACATGAATGTTAGCTTGTTAAACTGCGGTTTGGCACCATTTCGTGATGCAAAATGAGTGACTAGCTGTTCAGACTGCGCCGGCCTCCAAGATTGTGTTGTACATTCTATTTCTGAATGATTTCTATGCTCGAATCCCCACTTCTCTACAATGCATCCACGGGCACTGCTTCCCTGTCCACCCTGGACCCACTAAAGCAGATAAGCCTCCAATAGCTGCAAAGATGGCTCTTAATCTTTCTTGTCAACTGATAAAATCTCCCTTCATAAGAGTTCCCTCAAAACTTAAAAAATTAAAACTTATCTCTCTGCCCATTATTTCCGATAAGGCAGTGTTTATACAGAATTTTGCCTTAGAGCCGTAACTCTGCCATTATGCATGCCTCCTTTCTCTCAGACATTCAGGTAGATACGGGGATGTATACACACAGCGGTTAATGGGAATCCTGGCAAAATCAGCATTTCTGTGGGGGTGTTCTTCAGGGAAAATTTAAATAAAACAAGTAAGAGAAGCAAAAGTAAGTGAAGGATTAGTCTTTTCCATTTTTTTTTGTATTACTAGCAGTCAATTTCAAACTCTAAATCTAGAATTATGCTAAAATAATTTAATAAGAAAATGTTTCTAGAATGATATTCGTACAATGAGCTACACTTTGAAGCTTTGAACTTCATGCAGGAGCTCACAGACATTTACCTGTTTAATCAGAAGCCGTTGACGAGCCTGATGGATGGGGTTTCTTATCAACGGCCCTTGTAACCAAGCCCAGCTCTTCAGCTACAGCTGAGCCAAACTGCATCCAGATGGGGTCATTTGTAGTTTTGCAACCAGATCACAGGGGAGACCTCCAAGGATGCTATTAAACAGAAGAGGCTCTTTGGTGACAGACAACAAGGCTTAACAAGGGCTAGCCTTAGTAAAGGTAGGGTTTCCTGTCTTGGTGGCAGTAAGAATACAGCTGAACGACGTCCCCCTTGACGGCCAGCGGTTTATTCCCACACCGACTTCCTGTTTCAAGATGAAACAATGAGGTCTCTCCATTCCTCCCTTCAGCTCCTTTTAGTAACTCCATGTTTCTGCAAAAACAAGCTCCACTGAGCCAAACAGGAGCACTAGCTGGAGATATTGGGTGGTTTATATAAGTAATGCTGACTTGGGCTTGGGCTGAAACATTTACTGATTAGACTCATATGCTGTTGCATCCCCACCCCCAAAACCCCCAACCCTAAAAGCTAAGTAAATAAACCAAATGCTACAAATGACCTGTCACCAGCCGTGTGGTTTGGTGTGTTTGTCCACTGTGTCAGATATCGCTGAGCATCCTGCTCCAATGTATGACGTCTTCTCCAAGCATTGACCACTGACCCCTGGGACAAGCGGGGGAGGGGGGTGTTCCCCAAGCTCCATTCTCCTGAGATCTTGCAGGGGCCGCCGCCTGGGAGCGATTATGTCACTGATCAACTTCACCCCAAACTCATCACCGTCCTAGGAACACAAATGACTGAACTCAAGGAAATTCTGGTGAAAATTGGAAAAATATTAAATAGGGTTTTTAATCAATCGTACACAGCAATGTTTTCAGAATGAAACTTTTCCTTATAAGCCGTAGTTTCATGAACATGCTTGGAGTTGGTTTCAGAGTTCCTCCATTCTTTCTGAGATCTTGTGAACCTGTCCGATCATGACTACCCCCACTTCCCTCCACCTCCTTGTGTAAACCCCTAAGGAAAACCCAACTCAAGCAGACAGGGTGCATTGTCCGCCACAAGTTTACTGACAGCCTTACAACGTGACGCTAATTTAAACATGAATGAGGTAAGCTCTGTCAAAAGATTCTGAACCCTGTCCACACTCTAAAAATGGTACATTTGTCATTACCGACCAAGATTTTGGCCATCGTTTCTCCCTGTTTCCATGTCCCGCATTTCTACACAAAATCACGGAGTCACATTTATGAAGAAACGGATGCCGGGTGCGACATTGGGTATATTACAGACGAAAGCTCATTCTCCATCATTTCGGCTGGCTGTGCTCCGTGGGAACGTATGTATCTTGTGTGGTTCTAATTTTGCAAAACTCTAAGTCTTTACGAGACCCAAAGGATTCAGAGAGACTTGGAAACAATACAGACGGCACATGCCAGCATTTTTTACGTCATAGCGACTGCCGAAAAAGAAGGGAAAGACAAAAAAGCCCTCTAATGATGTTCCCCGGCCCCGATGTACCTAGGCTAAGCAGCAAATTTATTGCCCTTAAATCACTCAGCAGCCGCGATTCTCAGGCCAATGCGACATTTCATCCGACAAAACTAAACCTGGACCGCTGCTTTGCTTTCTTGTAAATCGAACCAGAATTCATCCGTAGGCAATTTTCCGGCTGCCAGCGTGACAGTAAATGTGTCCTAAATGGGCACAATGCATTTAAATATTTAACTATGGTGTGTTTTCACGTGTGTCCTTACATTCACATTCATTTATTTGACTGACACTTATCTCCAAAGAGTTCACTGCTGCCGTGTGCCATATTACCCTGTATGTGATGATAAGTCCCATTATTGTATCTCCAAGAGCAGCATGACCTCATTCTCACTAGCAGAATCTGTTGGGAGCACAGGACATTGGCCCTGTATGTGTCTGGAACAATACTGACCCAAACCCCAATCCAACTACTTATTTTCCTGCCATTATACCTTATAGCGGGGGGGCCAATGAGACGCTTGAATCAAAAAAAAAATCTGCAGTGATCTTGCGCAAACAGGAGCAAAATTCATTATTAAGCAAGTCAAGGATGCAGAGCCAAATCCAATTATTTTAACTGGATAATAAGTTATATTTAATTAGGGTTATCAGTCGATTAAAAAATAACTAGTTACACTTTGCAATTAATTTTGCGATTAATCACGATTAAAAACTTGTTTTTCTTCTTAAGACTAAAGCTTTTTATAATGCATATTTAAATGTAAAATCAATCACCAAATTAATGTATTGGTGTATCATTTTGTATGTACCATAATGTAGTAACAAACATGCTGATTGCATCTGCAACAAAGCATAGCATAACAGAGTATAGTAACGGCATTTCCTGCATCAAAATGGTTGATCTTGTGAGAAAAGGTCTAAACAATGCGGTGTCTGTCACCAGTCCTCATGTGCATCTGCAAAGATGTAGACAGAGATAGTATCTGTCACACCTGCAGCCAAACAAGCGTCAGTTTGGCCCCACCCATGATGACCAGGCCACGCCCTCTTGATTATCACCTCACCTGCAGTTGATGGCCTCGTTAATTTGGTTGATTATGTTCGATCTTAGCTCTCAGTTGCCTCTTTGTGAGGTATTGTGTTTACTCCCAACAGAGCATGTGTCACTTGACTATCTTGTTCTTGACTTTCACTTGATCCATCCATTTTTTTGTTCTTTGTCTTGTGTTTTAGATTTGGTGTTACGCTCCATGCTTCCCTGCCTGCTCTGAGATATACTGCCTGTATTTTTTAATTATGATTCACTTTTGGAATTAAAAAGTCAAGCTCCCACACATGGATCCGCTCACCATTGCGTACCATTCCTGTGTTTGGGGATCAAAGGGGCTGCTGGGAGATGGAAATGAGCAGAAGTGGCCCGAGGAGAATCGGCGTGATTGTCATTCCTGTGTCTCCGCTGATGTCCACCAGCAGGAGAGCAGTTTTTTAAAGGGGCTGACTCAGGCCACCGGCACAAGAATTCATTGTGAGTCAAAAGCTGTAATTCTAAGTAGAAAAGAATCATATGACCCAAAAGGAATGTGAAAATGGTAGCTTTTACTGAGGTGATTTTAAATTTGGCACTAGTGAAATGCACTGCTTTTGTATGATGATGAATACCCCATTGGATGTCTTTAAGCAAGTTAATGACGGCAACAGAGAATTAATTCACAACTGCTGCCAGGCATGAATGCATCTAGCAGTGTCAAGTTCCCGACTAATAAGGCCTGCATGGTGGGATTCGCATTTAAGCTCCAAATCTTCTGGTTCAGTGGGCTGCCGGGGATCCAGGGTCATGGCAAAGGTCGGTGGTGGTAAGCAAGGCCAGTGGCAGCCATGACTGTGGCACAGTGATGTCGGTGGTCCTGCCTTTAAATTTTGTTGACCTTTTGTTTTTTGTGGGTGCTTGATAGCTTCTCATTTTCTGCAGTCCTTCAGAGAGTGATTTTTTTTACAGAAGCAATTAAATCAAATTTATGTTATTTTAGCGGAGACCTGTAAACGCCCTACTGTGTCACAGCAGAACAGAACAGTCACTATAGCTGAGCTGTCTTATAGCTGCCATTTGACTTGTTCATTCTGACTTGGGAAATCCCGTCCAGCAAAAACCAATGAAATTAACCGTGTGTGTTAGGACGGCAGTTTGCCGTGTTTTATAGTAAGTTCAAGAGGACCCTCATATGTTCACGACGAGCTGTAAAATGAATATTTTAAATACAGAGTGGACTCACTCTGAGAAAATCTGTTTCCATTTTAGTCCTTCTCAGAGAGAGACAAAAATGAAAATGAACCAGTTTGATCACTTATCCATCTGTGAATCAAGGAAGCCTAACAGGGAAGCAGCCAGCAGAGATATGAACTATAAAGGGAAACTCACCCGGCACGGGACTTCTGCCCGGAAGCCGCTGCCTGGAATGCCCGCCGCGTCCTTGGCCACAGCCATCAAGGCTCAACGTGCTTCTGCAAGTCGTGTTACTCACACCCGTGTCCCCGTGACACGCAGCAGCAGCACTGGCCAAACTCGTGCGACAGTCATCGTGAGCCGCGGCTTAAAGACCCAGGCCATTCCAAAACTGAATCCTTAACTATCAATTTATTACGGCGAGTAGATTATTCTCATAAGGATATGATGGTGAAGGCAGATGATAATTGATCTGCCACAAGAATGATATGTTTAATCGCATAAATGCGGGACACCTGTTCAGTGAGCTAATGAGTTAATTTGTCTTTCAGTCATTTGGTGAGGGTGTCGTCAAATTTCAAAGGCGCCCTCGTCACAAACTTTTTTTTGTTTGTATTTAATTTAGGAGATGAAGGTCCTTTCTTAATATGTAGCACATTTCAGTTAGCGGGCCACATGGGTGCAGGGACTGTGTGTCCTTAAGTATCGGAGCTGGGGTTTGTTAGTGTATCCAGGGAAAGCGAGCAACAGCCCAGAGGCCACCTCGTCAGAGAGGCCTCGGCTCATATCCTGTGCCTCCGGAGGCTCCAAGATTTCACAGGCCGTGATCGCCCTGTTTTCCTAAAGCCCGATTCCCAGCAAGGAAATGCATGAAAACCATCCAACAAAAACAGCCACCCCTCTGACCTGTAGGGGATTGTCGGCCCCGCGTTCCAAATCCACAGAAGATTCCCCGAGGGGTGTAGGAGAGGCCTGTGTAATTTAATAACAGAGAAACATAACGAGGCGGCCCCAAGGTTGTGTCCCCGTCCTGAAAGGAAAGGTCGCGGCTCGGCCCCGCCCCCCGTGTGGTGGGTAAAGTACGTGGGGGCCTCCAACTCTCATCTTCACATATCAGGGATCGTGGTGGACCTTGCTGCTGGCTGTTTCTTCCCCCTCACGCACCTGATGTTTTACTTCGGTTTAATCTAATCTAAGTTTTTTTTTTCTTCCTTTATCAGTGTTTTCTGGCACTTGGCAGGTTGTCATTGTAAATAAGAAACAGTTCCTAATGTCTTGCCTGGTCATATAAAGGTTATATTTAAAAAGATATATTAAACGTCCTGTGCAGCCAGGCACCGGTGTGTGTCTCATGATCCGCAGATTCGCAGAGATGGTGGCCGCATTTTGAGAAGCCTTAAGCCTTATGGGGGGGGGGGTCAGCATGCTGAATGGCCCCATTCGTAACGCGTGAGCAGCGTTACAACAACGACAACAACAAAAAATCAACGTGTTGCTGCGATCAAAAGTAAGGAAAGACGGCATGTTCAGGGCTGTGCACGACTGCAATGTGGCTCTCATTTGCAATAAGGACCAGTCGAAATGGCTGTGTAAATGGTTGACTTAATGGACATTTTATTCACATTAAAACAAATTAATTATGGTGTACGTTTAACACCATCCGCAGTAGACGGTGTAACTCCAGCAGAGAGATTAGCAGACCTTTTCTCTCGGATGTTCTCGCTGCTAGCGTGTCGGTACCATAAGTGTTCTTAAAGGCCCCTCCAGAACCCTCCAGTATGCACTGGCTGGATGCCCACCTGGAGTCCCCATAATGCAAGGTCCTCAGCTCCAGCGCCTGCATACTCTGTTACTGGTAATAAACTGGCAAAGTAGTTGCCAAAAAATGCTACAAGGTCTTTATCACTCCAATGAGTGTCGTTACACAGGAATGCAGAGAACATTAAACACGCAAGTTTATGGTTCAGCTCTGTTTTCATTTCTTGCGCTTTTGAGCGTGGTTCTGCAGAATGCAAACCCTGTAGATGCAACCAAATATTTCCTTTACAAACTATGACATTGTTACTTTAAGGCCATTTTGGTCATGCTGTGTCACATTATGGCCGACGCTTCACATTAAGGCACATTATTTCCGACATTTTTATAAATACACGTTGATGGACTGGCATGCCATGGAAGGCGTCCCCAGCCGTGTGTCCCTGTGCAGCCTGAGATGGGCTCAGGACCCTCCTTTGACCAGGAGAAATAGAAGATGGGTGGCTTATCGATGCTTTTATGTCACAATAAGTACAGGTCAACTTCTATAGAATAACAAAAGGCCAGAGTTACACAGTTGCCACAGTGTTGCTACAAATGCTAAAATTTGTTTACAGTTGTTGGTGGAAAACTGATGCCTAGCTGACGGTGGAGGAAGACAGTGATGCAGGGCAAATGGCTTCCTGCCCTGTGACGTCAAAGGACATCTACATGAACCAGCCCATGGGAGTTCAGCCGCGGTCACTGGCCTCTTATGTCTGAGTGGTGTATGGAAGCCAGTAATTATTGCAATAAAATGCTATAACACACTGATTTAATATATTTAGGCTGGTGCGATGTTACACTTGCTTCAAATCAAATTGTCAATTTGCAGACATGAAATTTGAAAGCTCAAATTGGCAAAATTATATTAATTTTCTATTAATAAATATAAATTTTATTCTATGACAAAATAACTTGCAGAACGATTTTAACGAATTATAATGATTGTTACAATACAATGGTTGAATTCAGTGGGACTTCAACAGAGATTTATTAGAATTATTTTTTGTTGCACAATAAATCCCCCAAAGGATCTTGATTTTCTTTGACAGCATCTTTGCTTCCCCCTTTGCTTCCACGCAGACAGGTGGCCGTATTTCTCACTAACACTAACATATTTACTGCGTAGCGAGCCACAGGCACCAGGGTGGAGCTTTGGGACCTTACTGGCTAACAGAGGCAGCCGGCGTTCGCCGATGTAGATGGTGACACCCATTCCGCTGATGGAATCACAACAGCTAATGTTGCAGGGCCTCCCTTCCTTATCTAGGTTGGTGGTGGGGGCGTTAAAACTAGCTTAGCTCTGCCTTGCTGCAATTACCCCACGGTCCTCTGGGGCTTCCACTCTCCGATCGCTGTTTACATTCCCCCGGTGGCGCGCCTTTGATGCACTTTCGGAAAAGAGGCTGTAAACCGGGGTCGCGGTGAGTTACAAACAAACGCAGCAGAAGCCTTCGGTCTGGAAACAAGACGGTATCTCCTCGCAGTAGCTGTTCACGTACTGGCATTGAGGGAAAAAAAGTTATTATTGGGCATCACTCGTTAATACTTGCAAGCCAGATACTTTTGGAAATCGGCATTGGCTTTCTAAACTCTTGCGCTAAGCAGCATAATGATTATTTAGTAAATATATAGTGCATGGTAGTCAAAGTTAATTATAAAAATAAACACATATTTACTGGTGAGGCTCCTATTTCTAATTGACGTGATTAATCTTTGAACTAAATATACCCTTTGTTTACTTTTACTTGGTTTACTTCACTCGGTGCAACTCCGGTGTTATTTAAACCCATGCGATCATAAAAGCGATTGATTCCTTGCCAGCATAAGGTTATGATCAGAAGTTAGATTAATAAAACGGCTTTCGGGGCTGAAGTTGCCCAGAAACCAGCTGAAGACAAACGTCGCATGATCACAGGAAACGCAAAACAGACCAAGGCGTTTTTTAATAATAGGAGGGAGCAGGAAATGAATAATTCCGCCGTGCGTCCTGTAGCCCAGCATGCCGGCTTGCGGTGAAATCTGAGAAGTTTCAGAGGATGAGTGGATAGATTCAGATGTGAAAATACAGCAGGGGCCGACCTGCCGCCGATTTTCGCAGTCGCAGCCTGTGCGTTTTGCATAATTACCCGGCAGAATAGACTCGTTAGATACGGTCACCTCATGCGTACTGATGGAGAGAAACTGGCATCGCGTTTTCATGACGCTAGGACGCTGGAACCCCCCGGGGTTGGCACACGTGTGTGCCGTGGATGGCATGCTGATCGTACGGAGACGGCGTTCTGAATGCCAGTGACTCCATGCACAGACTGGGGGGGGGGGGGTTGCAGGTGTCTCAACCAAATTTGACGTGAACGCTGGTGACTGGTATTTAACCATCAGGAGTCAATTTTGGTAAATTTGGTTGAGGAGCACTCAGAATCTCAAAATTGGAGGAAGGAGCCGAGGATTGGGTTGAGAAGCACTGCTTTATGTGATTTGAGTGTCCCGTTAGTAGCTGACCGACTGATCT
>JAODKN010000036.1:149857-162334 GCA_026774425.1 Petrocephalus zakoni
CTCTTGTTTTAATTTTTTTAAATTTGGTTGTGGGCCCCACCCCAAACACAAATTGGGTGTCCGCCCCCCCCCCCCCCCCCCCCCCACACACACACACACACACACACACCCACACCCACACCACACACACCAGACACGTCTCTGGGTTTCAAACATTTACTGGTGGCTTTTAGGAAGAGCCAAGTGGCCTTTCTGCAACTTGGGCTGACTGTCCAGCACTACTACACTTCATTACAAACGGATGCCAGTCATATAACAGCGTCCTTGTATCATTCATGATTATTAGGGTATGATCCACATTTAAAAAGTACATTTACTGAAAAATGTGGCCTGCACTTGTAATATTTCTTCAACTGTATTTGAAGGCAGATAGCCGTTGTCCCCACCCTGTTCATATCTAAATATCTAGTCATGGAGACATACCAGGCAATGGATCTCAAAAAAAAGGACAACAACTGTTGTGTTTACATTGGAAAGTTTCTCAGTAGTAAATATTTGCCTGTTTCAGGGCCTTAGCCAAAGCTTCAGGTTCCATGCAGCCTTTACACATAGACCCCAAAACGTTTCCAGACCTGCATGGCCGCAGCCTTGCGTGTTCCATAATAATCTGACGTTGCCGTTGTGTGATGTTGACCGCAGGCACATTATTGCGATCATTACATGCAAGCCGGACCGTGAAGCCAAAGAAAACATATTTCCCGACTTCAGAAACACAGGAGAACCTTATCGTCTGTGCTGGAATGCAGACAGAGGGAAAAATGAAACGACACTGACCATGTAAAATCATAGTCATTCTTAGCATGATGCTAAGATGGAGCATGGCCGGGAGAACATGCGTCTTCTGAGGTTTTTCACGATGGTTTAAGGCTTAAACTTCCAGGCAAACTATACTTATTACCAGAGGTGAGTAAAAATCCAGACCAGGATTTTGTTGAGCACTTTGTGACGGAGAAGCTTAATGCTCAACTGGTTAGCTGAAACAAAATGGTCTGGATCTTTACTCTTTGGACCTGGATTACCCACCTCTGCTTATTACAAAATTAGTTTATCAAAATAACATTTTTTCAGTAGGGGACTGACAGTTACTCCTAACATTAAAAAACAATTCTTTAATACTGACCTTAAGAAATAAACAGAAATTGGAAAGAATTATGTTACCCATTGCTATAACAATCCTATAACAAGTGTATTATCTGGAACGTGTCAATCTCTTGACCTAACAGATGTTCACATTTCATACTGTACTCTCACATTTCATACTGCACTCTCCAACATTGCTGGCAATTTATTTTTTTTTAACCAATAAAATGCTGATATTCCCAGCCCAGAAGCATGTGATTGGTAACTAATTTTGTTTGCAAATAGTCTCTTTGTTGCATTTGATTTTTAAACTCCTGATAATATCCAAAGTGACTCAGAAATGGGAAAATATTATCTTTTCTATGCTGATTTCAGACTTTCGGTCTCCTATGAAAACGAGGCGTAACACAAGGTGAATTCTGCATGTGTGTGCTCGTAATACACAATACGCCTGGTACTCGAATGCCCTACTATACACACTGTTTTCTTGAGAAAAAAGGTCATGGCAGCAGGCCTCCAGGGAGAGATTTTCAGAGTATGGTGCTCAAGAATCTCTTAAAGGAAATGACAGGTCAAAGGTCAGAGGTCCTTTTGCGGGAGGGCGGGAAATATGTGTGTGTGTGTGTGTGTGTGTGTGTGTGTGGAGGGGGGGGAGCAGTGGACACTCAGCTGGAGAAACTTCATAAATTAGTCCCGAATTAGTGGGGAGGCGTTTTAAGGTCGGACACTTAAGAAGGTCATCTTATACCGCCATAAAACCATAAGAAGAAGAAGGATCATCTTATTTTTGTATTTCAGTTCTTATTCTATTAAGTTGCAAAGCAAATGTAATTCAATCATGTAGGTCTATAAATATTCGGCTCACCAGTGGTGACAAACTGCATTGTGCACTCTCAGCTTTCGAAAATTTCCTATTGTTTTTTTCCTCGTGTTTATTTTTGAAACTGATAGTCTGAGAAAAGTCGATCGGCATGTCTTTCAAGGATAAGCGCTCTTCGCTGCTTCGTTTTTGATCGTTAGTGGTGTTAATTCGCGCAGTCAAACGTTATGCAGCTTAATTTGCTAATGACTGCATCGGTTTGGAAACAAGCTGTTGGGGCGCCCGTATTTTGATTTCATGAAAGGCAGAACAAGCTGTTAGTTTGATCAAGAAAACCAACGGAAACCGTACGACAGTGCTTTTACAGTGCCGCAAAATACTTAGTGTTTTGTATTTCTGAGCATAGACCGTTATTCCTCTGACATTATTATTATTAGTAGTAGTAATAATAATAATATTAATCATAATAATATCACGACATCGTGAAAATGAGCATGACTTAAATTTTACTGTTATGGTACACATTTTCCCGAATATAAAACAAGGCGGACTTTGTCCGTCTTTAACTCGGTTTTCCCTGAGGGGTGTCCTGCTGATTGTTGGACCCTAAGTTGATAAACAGGCTGCAAAGTCAAATAAACGCCGAGACCCGCGCCGCCGCGCGGACCCCAGCGCATGCACCCGGTACCTGTTGTCCAGGGGGGTCAGAAGCATTTTGAATGTTGGGGGGGACACACTGATATTTTGTTAAGAGAGTGTGGGAATGCATATGGGGAAAAAACAATACAAACTTAGTATTTATCTAAACTTTACGCGTGTATTAATCTCATGCCACTTTGCCCCACATAAATTGTGCCTATTTTTATGAATAGTCGCCATTGCCATTAGTGTTAGCAATAATCTAATGCTAATCGATATAAACACTATTCTATTTCAGGGTTGCCAGCTTTGGTCAGCTGGCAGGCGTGAGATTTTCAGTTCGATCGAAGCAAGTCCGCACACTCATTTACATGTTTGTAAGACTTTTTTGTTACTTTGTAAATAGTCAGTAGGGTTTATAAACTTTTGGTGTAGCTAATTTGGGTTTATAGTGGAATAATACAGATTTGCCGTAAAAATTTCTTGCGTGACAGTCTGAAAGCGTGAGTGTCGCGCCAGATGCGGCAGCTGGCAACCCTGCTTTTTCCATGCCTTCCAAACCGACTGCAAGCATAAACGATATTCTGAGTACTACAATTAACCCAATAGGAGACGATTTTAGCAGAGGTTTCAGCACAAAAGGAAAGTAAAATTTAAAACAAACTTTGCATTGTCTACACAACAAACGCAGTACAGCGACTCTCTTATTTAACGCCAGATGGGACGCAGAGGTTTTTGCTGCATGACATCCGACAAAAACAAAATCAGACTTTTGCCTTCCTTTACACGCGATGCAATACTTTGCAAATGTGACAAACTTTAAACATTACAGACCGCGAATGAGGAGAGCAACCAACCACTGTCAAGCTAATAGGCTATTTAATGTTATATTGGCCTAGCTAATTAATTTATTTTCGGATTTACAAGTAATGAGTTAGATGGAGGCTAATGTGTTATTATCGTATTTTTATCATGAGTTATGCGCATCAGAGAGCCTTTTTAGGAGGAGAAGAGCTCACGTAAACGCAGGATGAGTTTATGCTCCGCAGCTGGCGTCGCGGCTGCGCGCAAAGCGCGCTCTTAGGCGGACAAACAGGCTGGACGCAGCACGGGATCACGGTGTACCTAGAGTATATCCATTAAAACACGTGGTATACCCCAGATGACATTCCGGGGCAGGACAGGACACACACAACGGATGATTAAGGGAATACAACTGTACTTTGACAATGACTCTGTTTAACCGTAGAAAATCCACGCAAATATGGGTAGAACGGGCAACCCACATACGGAGCTAGAGGCGGGTCTGAAACCGATAACCTATTAAGTACTTCCCCGAGAGGCAATCATCTTCTGGAGGAGCAGAAGCTAGGAGTGATCCGACACCAATCGCGGCTGTATTTTTACACTTTATGCTTTACGTGTGAGGATCTGAGCGGAGCCTTTGAACTCCAACAACAAACTAATAAAGCTAGTAATTTGCCTTTTCCAACAAGTAATTATATAATACTTTTGAATGCAAAATGCATTTCCAATGAAAAGGTTAATTTTTTAAAATTTGTTTGATACATGCCTGCTCATGTCGGCCAAGTTTAACACACAAACGAAACTTTTTTTAGGAAAATCTTTAAAAGCAAAAGTGCTCCGTCAAATGTTTTATGAGAGTATTAAAAACGCCCGCACAATCATCCGTTCATAAGACACTGAATTTTTAAATGTAATTAAATGTAACCGTAGAGCATGGGTGGTTAATCTTATCCGCAAAGGGCCGGTGTGTATGCAAGTTTCCGGGATAACCTTTAGGTCAGCTGTTCAAACCCAAGTTCAAACTAGTCGGCCAGTCAGTCCTCTAATTAGCAAGCTAATTAGTCGGTTGCAGTGAAAACCTGCCATCACAACGGCCCTTCCTGCCCACCCCTGCCGTAGTGTCTGTGCACTAAAATCACAGCTTTTCTAGGAAAAAAATTTAAGTATAAATGGAAAATTGCTGCACAGATTACTATAATTTCGCGCTGTAAGAATAGAAAATGTATTCGATTGTTTGCCTATGAGCTTCATGATTTTGGAACATTTTGCATACACACCACTAGGTGTCATGGTTGTTCATCTTTTTGGATTTTTCCATAAATATTGGTAAAGTAGTTGGCATGTGAGCTTTTTATTACTGTTCTCTTGAAATATGCGTCCATATTTTTTGATGAGTTAATTTCCAGACAATACTTTGTTTTGAAAAATCTTTAGAAAAAAATAACTGGATATATTACGCCTTGTTGATCTTCCAAATTCCAAATATCTGTCGTATTTGCAGTTAATTACACACAAGAATATTGTATCCATTTAAATAAATTTTTCGCACACAAATTCCATAATTTACTAATTTAAATAATAAATGTAATCTTCAAACCATAATGCATTTATTTTTCAATAACAGAATTATAATAATTTTGTGTATGTCTGTACTAGTATTATAATCCATCAAGTCATTTTGCATAGCTGTTTATTTGTTACAGGGATGTGGTGATTGTTTTATTATTATACAATCGTACTGAAGAAATGTAAGTGTGTACTGTATTGGGTTAATCATAAAACTGCATTTAAGGAATATGTGTTGGGGTTATCTACATCAGGAACAAACCCTCATCAATGAACTATAAAACGAATATTTCATTAAAGCTAAAATGAATTTGCACATGCATTTTTTAAGTGAAAATGTTCACTGATTGTCCATTTTTATTACTATAGATTTTGCATTTCATTTTGGGAAAATGCATTATCTCAGAAGAATTCATAAATAAATCAGAAAATGTAGTAAATAAAAGTTTCCAAAACAATGGTGAGAAATTGGGACTAGAGTAAAAGTAACAGTGAACATTTGTTTGTTTTGTTTGTTTAGCAATGTTCACTGCCATCTCAGCTAGACAACTATGGACATTTGTTTTTGTTTTGTTTGCTTAGCAATGTTCACTTCCATCAACAGCTAGACAACTGTGGACATTTGTTTTTGTTTTGTTTGCTTAGCAATGTTCACTGCCATCAACAGCTAGACAACTGTGGACATTTGTTTTTGTTTTGTTTGCTTAGCAATGTTCACTGCCATCAACAGCTAGACAACTGTGGACATTTGTTTTTATTTTGTTTGCTTAGCAATGTTCACTGCCATCAACAGCTAGACAACTGTGGACATTTGTTTTTATTTTGTTTGCTTAACAATGTTCACTCCAGCCTGACAACTGTTTCTTTGTGTCCCAGCCGAACTGATCTTGAGAAAACTGATTCTCAGCTGCACAGAAAGAACCATTAAAAATCACATGATACGTTAAAACTATAAGGGTTATTTATGATTAAATTATATATTACGAAATTCCAACACATTCTGAAAATTACTATTTTATAATATTTGATAGCAGCTGGAAAGGCACTGGCATTTTTTTTTCTTTTTAAGAATTATGCTTTTTCACCCAATTCACCCATTTTAGTTCCATATAGACCAATAGAGATTTTAGCCAAGCCCCTGGTCATAAAAAGCCATTGAATTCAGGATTCTCCTATAATGTCAGAAAGGATGGAGGGGAATCATGGCATAAGGAATGCAGCAGCGATATTGGGCTGCTGAGGAAAAAAACACCAGGATCCCTCTCTCTCCAAGGGTCTCTGTGTCTCTGTGCCTGCAATCCACGGGCGAGCCAGACAGCGGGGCCGCTCCTGGAGCTTCAGAGGTGAGGACGGGAAGTGATGAAAGGGCAGGCGCAGTCCCACTGCCAGCGCAATACCCCTCATTTAGAGGCACTTCCTGGAACCAGACTGCTTTTTAATTAAAGCCTTGGTGGATTCTGGAGACCCAGAAGAGCTAGCGAACCAACTTTAAAGCTGCATTTGACAGGTATATTTAAGTTCACCAAGCCTGACCAGATGGAACATGTATTTTGTATAAGACTTTGAATATGGTAGTGGATATATATCACACACACACACACATATCAAATGTGGGGGTGAAAAAAAATCACAGAAAGAAGGGGGTAGGGAGTTGGTGGGGGGGAGTGAAGCATGGGGGTGTGTGACGAACCGCTGCTGAGAATCTGCTGGTGATCTTTATGGTGTTTGAACTATAAGCATCGCAAAACTTCATAAGTGAAGAGGAGCACTGTTCGTTGGCACTAGATAAAATGAGATGTTTTGGTATAATTGTTAATATTTATCATTTGATTTAATTGCACTGAAAGGAGTGAAAAATAGATTAAACTGCGAATCTTCAGATGAATTCCCTCCAAAATGATTCATTCATATATCCTTCCTGATCATCGCTCTTACAGCTTGGGACACGTCGACATCATAAAGTTGACAAGGATCAAAAAAAGCAGTACAAGACGTATTTAATAATTCTTCATTAATCCCCATTTCGTAGGCATCTTCGTTCCCTCGCTGAGCTCCGTGGCCGTCCGCTGTACCCCCCGCTATTCCAAAGTGCCTGTGGTCCCGCATGAGTCCGAGTCCGAGTCCGTTTGAGCTGAGCGCCGTGCATCACCCCAGCTAGTGGTCTGATGTCATCGGACTCCCCTGGGCTACTTGCAAATGCTGATAAAAGATTATGACAGTTCCGGCCGTTTGACAAGGTACCTGTTGCTATGAAGGAAGGATATTTCCAAATATTGAGTATATATTTTTTAAAAAACAAAACTCCTACTTGCATAATTATGTGATAACACATATATCCTAACAAATCATACACATAGCCATTCTGCTTTTATGCTGTTATGTCGCGTTTTCATTTAAATTCTACCCGAGACAACCTCGTGTCGAGAAAGTAAAAGTTTCATATCCCAGTGCTTTATTTCGCACTAGATACAAATATTGTGCATGTTCAGGAAATCAATTTGAAAACAGTTAATTAGGCGAATGGGTGATACATGAACTTATTGGTTCGCGATTATTGTTTCACATAATTACAGCCGCGGCACACACCAAAGGTAGTAAAGAATCCCTGAGAAAGTCGAATATGGTCGTTTTTATTAGAATTGGCTGTTAAGAAGCTATTAAGAGACTAAAACGTTCTTTACATGTTACATGCCAGTGAATTTCAGACAGATTTGTGCGTACGCTTCTAAAAACTGTTATTAAAGACTATGGAAATGCCTGAAATCCTCTTATTGCAATTAGATTACATCATAGGTGTTATATTAATGTTATATGAATGTAATCTTAGCACTTGGCTTGACCGATATTAAAAAGTTAAATTAAAGTTTCCTTTGAAGGCACCGTCGTAAGTTTGTCAAGATATTTCCCAGCTCACCGCTATATACCGAACTCTGTCATTGTAGAAAAAAAGGCAAAGTAATGAAAATTCAAGTTATTGCTCAGGGCACGGCTCAATCTGGCATCAGAAATGAATCCCGCAATTTAGTCGGAAAGCCTAGAGAAAGGAAGAAGCGGCACCGCGGAAAACGGAGCGAGGGACCGGTGACCCGACACGGGGGCCCGGCACGGGTTTGCGCGCTCGGCAAAGCATCGCGGACAGTCCGACAGTCTTCTTTGCAGGTGTAGATGAATAATAATAATAATAATAAATTAATGAAAAACGAATCGAGGGGGCTTGGGACCTTTGTCGACATATCCCTATGGGTACCCCGGCGCGCGTCCGTCCGCTTCTCTTGCAGGCTACTTCCCTGGATCTGCATGTGCAATGCAGATCCGGGGGGGCAAGTAGGGCCCCAACAACCTGAAACAAACCAGGATAGGCAGCCAGCAGCCGCCGCCGTCCCCCAAGGACGGGTGGGGGGGGGGGGGCAAAAAGAAGCGAACAGATGCGAAGCATAGCGGCCGAGGCGCAGACGCCACCTGCCAGCGGCAGCCAGCGACAAGCGCAAGGGCCACTGCGTATGCGGCCTGAATAATTGAAGGTCGCTTACCGACTTCCTTGGGTCGACAGACAGCGGCCCTCCCCTCCATTTGTTCCCAGTCACAGGTACAAGGTGGGATGAACGAACGGAAAACGAAACTGAAACCCTTTAGGTGAGAGCGGGCTCTTCAAACGCGCGGCGCGCACGATTCCTAAAGCCGGCGTCATCTTAAATATCGGCCTCAACTCTGATACCACGATGGTCGTGTTAACACTTGCTATTGATTAAATAAATATTTGATGGTTCCTTTCTGCGCTGATATGCGGTACAGCTCGATTTAACAGCTTTGCTGCCTTTGTGTTCCCCTTAGCTTTAAGTCATATCCAGCTAGCTAGATATATTTTCCTTGAGACTAGAAACTGGTTAATTATCCTAAATAAATATTTCATTATGACAATAGTGCTAATATACCAACATAAATGCATTAATCACAAATAAGCACTGAATAATCTGTACTAGTTGTTGTTTTCTACAATTTATGTGCAACTGAAATACAGTAAAGATCAGTTAAAGTTCTTTTTGAAATAAAGTTTGGGAGGCTGTAATTTTGCTGGAACCTCACAGGGAAACTCACATGTAGCTGACTGAATGGAGACTAAGAGCCTCGCGACGCGGGTGGCCGGAATGACTGTGTGGATTAAGGTCTAGCTTAATCAGGTCCCTGGTCTTCATGCTCAAGGCTGCAGCCAGTTTCTTAAACTATCAATTACGTCTCTGGCCAAAAGCACACAGTTTGGATTCCGACTCGGATCTGAGCCTCGTGTTGGCGACTGCCCCGAGTGCGGCGATGTCCCTCAGCCGCGTGCTTCTAACTCGGAGCAACACTCAGCGGAGATTTCCTTATTAATGAGCGACTCTGTGACTTTGGCTGGTACTAAAGCATCTGCTCCTCCCAATACCCAGCCCGGGATCGTTGCTTTTTCCAAGTTCGATGTTCCAGCAATTTGAGGCGAAGCAGAACAGGCCTCATGCAGGATCATTAATTTCAATATTTAGTATTGCTGAAACTACGCACTGTTCTAAAGTTATTATATTCCACATTATGCATACACAGATGTTCCCTGTACACATATGACTCTATATATGCATTTATAAACCTGGCGAATAAGATGTCTTCATTTAAGAACACATTCAGAAGCTGTATTGATTTACATACCACACAGATATGTTTTAAGAGACAAATCAGGCAGTTTTGTGGACACCATCAGTTGTCTGTGTCCACCCCATTGACATATTCTCTCTCTCCCTACCAGACACCACACATGTTTCTAAGAAACATTGCATTTCAGTGCAATAAGCACAATTTTAAATGAACAAACAGCCTAAAATTAGTGTTATTCTGTATAAGTGGTCATTGAGATGGAGTGATGTAGATGAAGGAGTTTGGTATGAATGTCACTTAAACATGGACAAGCCCCTGGCTAAAGTGGGGCAGGAAGTCCTTTGTAGCACAGATCTGCAGGGCTTGTTTATTGGGCCCTTATCTTCATCGTACAACGCAGACCCTCCAAGGAGCTCTGCCTTTAACATCTTCTGCATTTTCAGATAATCCCTGACCTTGTGCTTCGAATCTCTTCAAATCATTTACAATCGCACACTTCTTCCATCTGACTCCTCACCCATTTATAACAAGACTATGTGTAAGCCTCGTGCAAAAAAAAAAAATCCCAAAAGTAATAATTAGGAAGCCTGATATTGATCGAGGTATTGATGCATCACTAATTTTTTCGGGTGCATTTATTAATCTTCCACAACTGTACATTATTAACCTTGAGCGGGTGCAATGAAGCCAAATGGGAAAAGGGCGCATCGAGATTAAATCTGAAATAAAAGATTTTGCGTATATTGAGCATGACATAATGTCATAATGTCTATGAACCTACAGCTCACAAAAAGAACAAGCAATTTGTGCCAAACAAAATAATATTTAATGCTTCTTTATTTTTCAGTGAAGTGTTGTAGAGCAGTGAGAATGTTATTTATACGCTCATAATGGTCTCCCTGGTTGCGCATTGAATAAGCATGGCGCAAGTACATCGATCAGTTACTAAAATACGTTATGTATGATTTGGAATGGTGAGGAAAATTTTCTTTAAAACAGGAACGGGCATTAAAAAATACATTTCAAAGTGGATTATATTTGTTTTATTGACATATTGGGCTTCATGGCATCCAAGTGTTCCGTTCTGCCCGTCCTGTCTCCTCCCTGACGTGGCCCTGATGAGCCGTACCTGTTGCTTGTTACCCTTCATTAGTCTTTGTATTTAAGAGCCTGTTTATCTCGTTAGCCCCAGGCCTGTCAGTGGCATCGCTTCTCCTGTCTGCCCGTGTCCTTCCCCATACTCGCCGCCTCCTTTTGACCCCTTGCGGCCTCCTTTGTTTCCCTGCTCCTGCCTCTGAGTCCTTCGTCTTGCTTCTGGTGACACCAAGGTTGCTATCACATGGACTCCTGAATGCAGCACGGCCAAACAGGACAGGGGAAAGTTTCTCAGCAAATTTTGCTGCAAGCTCTATTAACCACTGCAGCTTTGGTTACAGTGAAATATGAACTGCTGATCTGCTGTAGCATTCAGGACTTTTGCAGTCTTATCAAATCGTAACATTTTAAATTGCTTAATTTGTTAAATAGTTGATTACTTATTTTATGCACTTTATGGTATTATCCAGCTTTACTAATTGTGTCATAATGTTGCTGAATCATTGCTACAGAATTCATATTTTGACCACAAGGCATTCCCAAATTGTAGATTAGGGCTGCCAGCTATGGTCAGCTGGCTGGAGTGAGATCTTCAATTTGAGACAAGTCTGCACACGCATTTACATGTATGTAAAAGTTTTAGTACCTTGTAAATAGTCTGTAGGGTTTGAAAACTACCCCAGTGCTTTCGATGTAGCTAATTTTAGGTTTATAATGGAATAATACAGATTTGCCGTAAGATTCCTTGTGTGAGTCTGAAAGCGTGACTGTCGCACCAGATGCGTGAGAGCTGGCAGCTCTTTTGCAGATGATGTTTACAACTGGATACAAACACAGGAAAAAAGTCATGAACGTTTAGTCAAAGAAGGCCAGCTTGTGGACTATTCTTACTCTTTCGCGGCCTGGCTAGCTGAGGAAAGTTGTCACAGGTGTAGTCGTAGTTCCGGGTTCCGGAGCAGTGCTTGGTGCTAGCGTTACAGCCTGGTCAAGTCCCCCATTCCTGACATAAACACACAATGGATGGTATTCCGGCTTCGGCTCACTTGTAATTATGGTTTATTTGTTTTTCTTGAGCCCGCTCTCCTTTAGATTGCAGGGCAAGCCTCTGGTGTTTCAGAGCTGAAGGTGTGTTTGTGCTGTTATGCCCTCTGGCTGGGCTGCCAGCTCATTCCCCCTGATCTGAGCCTGAAGGCGGACTGGCTGAGAATACCGATCACCTTAGCCAGACCTGCTCCTTTGAGCTCTCTCTGGCATCCTCCCCTTCTGCTCCCTTCCTCCTCTGCTCCTCTCTTCCCTTCTGAAGTTGACAACAAAGACATCCTCGGGGTCCTTCTTGATGTAAGACCCACTCTTGATCTTTCTCCCTATTTTTTTGTACCTTAGAGTTGCGCGACTTTCATATTCGGCGAGCACAATATTTACACACTGCATAGACAAAGGGAAAGTGAACCCTTTATGCGGCTCTGGGCGTGATAATGACCCGGCTCTCCATTGATCACCTGATCATTTAAAACCGAAAAGCATTAAGGAAGGCAGACATTAAAATCCCCCCCCCCCCCACTTGCCACCCTCCAGCCCCCTTGTATCCGGCAAGAAGACGGAGCTGTGATAGAACTTCCACGTCTTAGCTAATGTGAACCGCGCGTCTCCGCTGCAAAATTTCCCAACTTGTAACTTCATTACTAAATCATAGTGCCTGCCGCACCAGGTAAGAGATGACTTCCCACGTCAAGCCCGAAACTTTTCGACGGTTCCCTTCTCTCACTGTCGCTCACGGGGGGGGGGGGGGGGGGGGGGGGGGGGGGGGGGGGGGGGGGGGGGGGGGGGGGGGGGGGGGGGGGGGGGGG
>JAODKN010000036.1:162434-192862 GCA_026774425.1 Petrocephalus zakoni
TGATAAAGAGAAATCTCCAAAGAGCTAATTAGTGCCGGGTCGGAGTCCAGGAAGCCGCAGAGATGGAGCGTGAGATCAGCGCCGCGTTCACCATGCCAGTCAGGCCTGACGGGAGGTGACAGAGTGCCGTCGTTACCGTAGGCTGCTAACTGACAGGGACAATAAAGGTGCCCCGGTAGCTGGGAGGCGACTGACAGGCAGCTCCGAGGGCTGTCCGACGGCTTCCAAAACAGCGCGTCCAACAGGAATACCTGCGGTACGGCCCCTCGGATTGGCTGCCGCCCCCTCCGCCGAGTCCCCCGGGCTCCACCCCGCGGACGACGTGCTCCAGTGGCACCGTGACGAGATTAAAGCCAGGAGCTTCAGTGGAGACATATGTCTAGCATGAGAACAGCCTGGCCCATCGCTTTTCATCTTCCATGCCCGGAAAACGGGAAAGTTTAATATCCGATGCAAAATTAATCCCTTAACCGGAACCCAACATGCATCTTGTTAGCAGACCGAAGTGTATGGCGGGGACAGGCGCACCTGTTGCGGTTTGTGTGCCTGTGAAAGGAAGTACCCACAATACCTTGGGATTCAGCACACACTGAGTACTTTGCTCAGGGCTTGTGACCTTGAATGGCATTGGGATTAAGCTTTATTTTTCATTTTTACAAGCACACGTACACCGGAATGTTTTTTGCATATCCCATCGTCCTTTTTAAAGTCATACACGCACATTTAGAAATGAGAGGGAAGCTTGAGGTCTGGGTGCAGAGTCAGCTGTCCATCCAGCGACCCTTTGTCAAAGGCCTAAAGGGGATGTAGCTAATCTGCCAAGCATGGGCTTTGAACTGGCAACCTTCTGGTCACTGAGGCCTACGCTGCAGGGCCACGCCCCTACCCTAATCGTAAGTGTTTAATGTGCATGATAAAGAAGACCATAAGGAAAATGGAGCTACTGTTGAGTGTCTTTGTCATCCACAACAGACAGTTTAAATTGGGCGATTCATTTTTTTTAAACCTATGCAATATTCCTCAGTTGTCTTTAAAATTAGGACACACTTAGTAATATTTACGAACACCGAGTGTTTTGTGGAAGACACTGTCAGGGTGAAGTATGAGACCTCAGGTGTGGAATTCTGAAACAAGAAGGATATGGGAAATATTTTTTTATATTCCCCCCCTGCCAAGGAATCCGCCTGGAATGTGTACCCCCCACCTGTGGAGGAGTTCCAGAGGTGGAGAGAACCTGGAAAAGTTGGCGAAGCTAGTAATTATTAGCTAAACTAAATAAAGGTCAGAGGGTGGGTATTATATTTTCATGAGGATCATTTATTTATTTGTCAAAAAATTCCAATCAGAATGCCGTAGAGCTGGACGGAGAGTGAGCCCCAGTAATTAATAACAGTGGGAGTGTGGCATGCTCGCTCAGGCTACCCTAACCCCTTTCATGTGCTGGGGAGGTGGGCCGCTAAATATTAATGGTGTTGCTGGTGCTTCTTTAAACCCATTCGCAGTGAACTCCGTGGTCCTGGCTGCGGGTTTGACTTCTCGCTAGTCGTGGTCTGTGTGTGTGTGTGTTTTTCCCATGTCCTGATGGAGACACGCACAGATTATTATGCAAAGTTCAGGAAATTCAGAGACTCTAATACCACACAAACCGAAAATTACTGCACTATTCCACTTTTGAACGAAGCGCTCATTTCATGATCTAATGATGGCATCACAGCTTTACAGACTTTGTGTGGACCGCAAAAAAATGTATTCTTCCTCTTATCATCACTGCCTCCCTCTTGGAATAAAAAGGCACATTACATATCATCGGTTCTTGCTAATTAGCTTCTCTGATTTCAGAATGGCTTGTATTCCTTAGTGTCTTTTTTATTTTTCTTATTTTTTTTGCCATTGCACAGTTTGGCAGAGAAAATCGATCACTTAGATCTGAGAGAGGATATCTTTCCATTGCAGGCCTTAGAAATGAACTTAAGACCAACAGACATTTCAACACTTACAAAGACACAAGCACCTTGTTGGGACCAAGGGATATTATTTTATTGTATGTCACTTCAAGTGTGTCACTTGAAACAATCACACACTTATCGTCCGACAGTCATTTTTGTCAGTGATTGCCATATAAAGCAAAATTCGAGAATCTCATCTAATGCAGTTGAGGTTAATCCACTATATGCAGGTGAGAAGGTTAGGATCCTTAATGTCTCTTACAAGACATCTCTCCTAAACGCTACCTAAGCACCACTTGTAAGACTTGTCTCTTAAATTCTTCTGTTCCAGCTATCCCACATACAGTACTGTGCAAAAGCCTTAGGCAGTCAAAGAAAATGACATTCAAATGATCTTCATGTTGGTGTATTATGTCTGTCAAAGTGTACCAGCAAGCAATTTGAAAACCCCTCCTAAAGTCACCCCAGTATTTGCAGCAGCCAACTGTTGTTTTTGTTTGTTGCCTTACTCTTGATTTCCATATGTTCTAATGTTTTGTTTTTTGTTGTTCTGAGCATATACACCCTTTCTACTCCGATGAATAGCTTTAAACACTTCCTCTGACTACCTTAGACTTTAGCATATTATTCTGTAAGTTGTTTTCCAAGGACACCAGGAATGCCTGATAAAATCATGATCTCATAAACATTGATTTTCTTGGGCAACTAATAAACTTTAATTTGGGTCACTTTTGATGCAGTTAAATACGGGCGATATTTATTCCGACCGGTGATATTTATTGAACGCGCGCCTATTGTATTTTGCAGGGAGCGCGTGTCTTCCTATAACAAAACACCCGCTGACCATGCATGAGGCAAACAGTCTCCCGGTACTATTGAGAACATATTATCGAGTATCCCCAGTGCAGAGAATGTGTTTTATTAAACAACGGTTTTAATATAATAAAAACAACGGGACCATCGTGAATTCAGTGTCTGTCTCTTGGATCATCCGTTAGACTACCTGCAGATGCGTGCACACCCCGGTATATAAGTCAAAGCGGCCGGACCCCGGAGCGCAGAGCGCTAATTTTAATGAGCAGCGAGTCCGTGCGATGTCAGCTGCTGCTTCCCCGGCTAAGTGGAGCTGACAGGGTTCTTACCGGTGACCTTCTACCCTGGAGACAAACGAGCCACCGTGTGACTGAAGGAAACATTCCTGGAGGCACCCTGCAAGGCTAATCTCACCCGGAGGCCTGTCACCCTGCGATCGGCGCGGCGATAAGCGGGCTGACTCGCTTCCCCGCACCGCCGCGGCCGCGCTCGCTTCTCCGGCTTTCGGCGCATCCGAGCTCAGCTCACCGGCTTTCCGCGTTAACCCGCTCGCTCCCGCGGCAGGCTTATCAGTCTTTCCTCATATGTTTGATCCCCAATTTAATAAATTAGCATTAAGAATTTTACGATTTAAAATAATAATAATTAATGAAATATCTTTTGGTTGTCAATTTGGCTGTTGTTCCATAATTATGACGCAATCAAATATTAAACAGATCGCTGATCTAACTTCAAAAATAGCTGCTTTAACGAAATTTTAGTTTAATTCATTTTAGTTTCTTTAAGCATACAACAGAAGAAAATACTGGCAGAGAATGAATGAGTTAAAGGTCAAAATATTCATATGGTTGCTTTGACTTGTGATTATGGACATCATTAGGACATCAGTATCTTTCGGGCCATGATTATTCATAACTTATTGAGTTGGTGAAAAAAGAAATATTGTATGTTTTCTGAAATGCGATAGGGGGCCAACTCCAGCGGACTGTCGAGGTTTTTAAAGGTCTAGTTAGCAGAGGTAATGGATGAGAGATGTCAGTTCTGCAGTTTGTTAGCCCTGTAGGTCTCAAGGGCTTCTGCCATAGCCTGCGGCCAGTTCCCGCTTACCTTCAGCATCACCGAGGAGAAACCTCATGCTTCTAGGCATTCTGCATCCCTGCATCTCTCCAAAAATAATTGGAGAGGCATCTTTTCCAAAAAAAAAGACACATAAAAAAAGTCATGGCAGGTAGATAAAATATAGTGTTTGGCAGAATGCCATTGTTATAAAAACAAGTCTGTATGTGTGTAAATAAAATTAATACTTCTACATTTTTTTCTGTGGCTGGTTAAAATCTTGTGTGTTGTGACTGATTTTCCTCACCCAATGAAGTTGTCACCTGTCCCAGTCACTTTCCACAAATTATTTGTCAGTACAGACAGCATAAACAAAGAGAGATTTGGAGTCATTCTGTCATTACTACAGTCAGGGGCCTAGGAACTGGAAGGTGGGGTGGGCTGGAGGCGAGAGACAGAGGGGCATATACCCCCAAGTATTTAATTTGGCTTCATCACCCCTCCCCCAATAAACAGACCCTTGCATCTAAATGTTTGTGTTCCCCTATATTGAACTCTCTCTCTCTCTCTTGCTTGACTTCAGTATAGTAATGGCAGTTCATACTGGTACAGTCACATGACCTGATGGGTGTTTTGTAAATGAAATCATGTGACCAAAAAAAATAAATTATCATGACACCTACTGTTGTTACTCCGTCTTTGTTAATGATGAGCTAATGGCCTCATTATACCCATGCCAGCCTTGAAATGTAATTATGAACATCAATATCCATATAGTCATGATAATCCATAATTTATGGAGTTGCTAAAAATCTGCTTTTTCTCACAAATGTGGAAAAAAAATGACGAGGTCTGCCATTAGGGTTATAGATAAGCATTGTGCTGTTGGGCTGTTTTTACGGGAGCAGAATCATGAGGCTGTAGGTAACCATCGTGTTATTCTCTCACTTTTGTCTCGAGCAGTAATGATTTAGTCATGGCCTCAGGACCGCAGGATATGGGCCTAATCAAATTACCAGTATTTTTGTAACGGGCTGGCAAAAACACAGATATTCAGTTACAATGGCTGTTTAATTTAATGACAAACTAAAGATATTGCTGTTGTGATTATCAACAACAAGAGTAATAATAATAATAATACGCAAAAACCTTGTTTATCCTTTCAGTTTATACAGATTTATACAGATCTTATATATATACGTTTCCCCACACAGATGAAACAGTAAAGTCTACCCTTTCGTTTCCATAAAACCTAGAGACATATTATATTGACTTGGCCTTTCGCTGACAATCCTTCCAGCCTTTAATGACTTTCTTCATGGGAGGTGGATCTCCCCCTCCCCCCCCACCAAAGGAGGTTGAAACACCCAGAAAAGACAATCGCAGCAGGCCCCGGTGTACCTGTGAACCGGCGGCTCGAAGGAGGTGCGGGGGAAATTAAGGAATCATCATTATTCCTCCAATGTGGCGGCACGGGTTTGATCAGAGTGCGAATCAAAGGGCGATTTCTTAGGCTGCTTACACATTCACTTTAAAATGGGAAGTTGATTGTACTTTTATGGTAATATGGCAGCATCAACCAGTCCATCTGCTGCCATCTCCAGGTCCCCGGCTCTCCCAGCTGAATGCACATGCCCGCCTTCATTAGAATTCTCCGGGCGAGGGAGCGGGGAACGCAAGAGAGAGAGATGTAAATTCGGCTGAAGAGGAAAAGGTTCTGATCTTTTTCTGGGGGGGGGGGGGGTGTAAGCACACAGATATATAGTGGTGTTGTTCGACTTGTGACAATGAAAAGATGAATGTTAGGATGGATGTCGTTATAAAGGTCAAGAGTCTCGATGAATAGATGAAAGCTAATGATTTGTTTCGAAAATCTTGAAACTGAAAATAATGTGGGTACAAACATGATTAATTTTCTAACATACCTTCATAATTTCAATTTGAAATATATATGAGTAAGTGTATGTTTATGGGTCATTCGTGTGAAGCTTAGTTTGATGGCGGTGTTGTTAGTAATATACTGCCTTGCTTGTATACCGCTTTGGACAATAGCATCTTCTAAATAAAAGTTGATGTAAATTAAATTCCATTTTTTAGAACTATGTAAACAAATATCAGGAATAATAATTTCACTTGAACTACCCATAATAATATATTTTATTATATCTTAAATATGTAATTTTGTTATGACAAACTGAAAGTTGAGGTAGGGTGTACAGATATGCCAGACAGTGGTGGAAAGTTCCAGTCCATAATGTACAAATCCAGACCAAGGTTTTGTTTCAACCGACCAGCTGAGTACTCTATGACTGACATTTTATACTCAAATGGTTGGTTGAAACACAACCTAGGTCTGGATTTGTACTTTCTGGACCTGAACTTTTCTCTTCTGATGCTAGGTCGAACTGACGTGGCCAAAAAGGTGTTTTGGGGGTGGGTGGGTTTGTGTTCTCAGTTTGACCAGGTTTCTTTGGTAACATCGGAGTGGGGGTTAAGAAAATCTATAAACATCCGGAATCCAAGGAAATCTGTAGTTTTTATGGTACAGTATACAACTAATGAATAGATTCGGTTGGCGCTCCACAACTTTTGCATTACTCATAAAAATCTAATTTAAACAAGAACAACTTATTTTTTCTACCTGTATAACTTTTCATTTTCATTCATTACTAGTGAAGTGAGTGATGTTCCTAAATAACCATTTGCATGTTTTTTAGGGTAACCTTAGAAAGCGCCCACCTCACAAAAGCCTATTGATTTGATTGGATGTGAGGCTCCACCCTTAGGTGTGCACTTCAGAGGCTCTTGTCGCCGTGGCGACACAGAGCACATGACCTCGGACCACTGAAGCGAAGCAGCTTTCTGAGGCAAATTAAAATTGTCACACTGACATTTCACAGCCCATTCCCAGGGCGGAGGTGAAAGAATGGCAGCTAATGTGAGTTGCATGTGTCGTTTGTCGGGGTGGGGGGGGGGGGTGGATTTAGTGATGTATGTTTATACGGAAAACCTCTTTCTGACACAAATGCACAGTATCGCGTTGTTTCCGATTGGATACAGAACTGCAGAATCAGCTTGGAGACGGGCAGTGGTGGCCCAGCATCAACACCCAGGCTCCTTCTGAAGTGCCGTTTATATACTTTATCTTTTATATACTTATCTCTAAAATTTCTGTGTAATGAGTGATGTATGAGTATGCGTGATGAGTGTCTGAGTGATGTATGAGAACAAATATATTCAGTTAAAAGCAAAGGAATTATTTAAGTTGTGCATTCATAGCCTGTATAATAAATAGTTATGGCTTTTTAAATTTATTATGGCACGGTTTAAGAAATTAAGTAAGTGAATATGCATTTTCTGGCATTAACCCAAATCATTATACATGCCTCCTTTCATCCTCCAATCTCCTATCAGGTCAGGTTTGCCCAAGGCCTATCCCAGAATGCACTGGGCACAAGGCAGGGGACACTCAGGATGGGATGCCAGGGCATCACAGGAAATTATTATACAATATGTTTGAGTCTTTGGAATTATAACTCAATCTGTGTGGGAATGTAAATACAGGGTGTCACAGGGCCAATGTCCCCTGCTCATTTGTCCCCCCGCGTTGTGTTTCTCCATCTCATTGCCTCAGCAGAGTGTGCCGTTGTCGTCATGGCTCCTTCCTGCCCCCGCTCCCGCCCCTCACTTAGGCTCCTTGCATCTGGGGTTCGAGCTCAAAGTCGCACAGCTGCACGCGGCCGTGTGACGAGTCCGGCCTCATGATGAGATTGCAGGAAATTAAGAGACCTTTCATCTGCGAACATTTCCACCGGCTGAAGGCAGGGAATGCGGAGATATGTGGGCCGTAATAATCGGCACTTGCTCTGGGAGCCGGCATCAAGGCCGAGGCAGCCGAGCTGGCGATGCTGCACATCCCATAATTACCGAAAAGCCCGAGCAGCATCTGGATGTTAATCAGTCTCTGAGAGACCCCGACTCTGTGTGGTTAGGACGGATTCATGGCATTTTCTATCACACTTTTTTATTAAAGATGATATTTCACACCGAAGGAAGAGGTTCTCCTGACAACCGTTAAAATGCAAAGTTTCTATCATGAAAGCGAAGTGCGAGATTATTCCGAGGCGATTCCGCAGAGGCCGGGAGAGGAAGAATGTGGAACAAAACATCAAAGAGGCTTAAAGGGGGAAAAAACAAAAAGAAAAAGCTGTGAAAAATTTAGTGTGTGTCCAACAGGTGGTCAAGAGTGCGAGGCAGGCCCGCAGTTTAATTAAGATTAATAATGCATGCCTTTTATACTTATGTAAATATATGTTTCAGCTCCTAATTGAGAGAGAAGGGAGATCCATATTTGAACTAAATAATTTTGTACGCATGGGTGTAATTAAATGACAATTATGTTCAATTTAAATTGGGTAACGTTATTGCGGTTAAGTGGTTTTCATTATCGCCTTTAATTTTACTGTACGGCGCTAGCTGATACTGCGTATCCGCACTTTAGCGCGGAGCTGGTGTAAGTTGCTCATGGTAAGCGCCTGACTTGCCATTTCATGTCAGGCATGCTGAGAGGCACTACCCAGGTTAATTTCGGGGGAGAAGAAGATGTGTTTATCACAAATCCCTATGAAATGCATAAACATTCATAAATGTTTATCTCCGTGCCTGTAGCTCTACAGGTAATATGTTCCATGAAGGGCTTGAATCATGAGTTTATCATAGCAGTTTTCTTATGGTTTATACAGAAACGTGCTGTTGTTGAAAATGTGCCCCACTGGGGCGATTTTAGACCTCGCATGTTCCAAACTCAGGATGTGGGACCTATTCCAGTTTTACCGCCGTCTTCATTTATTTAATGTAGCTGAAGCTGAAGCCATGTCACGCCAGCAGGTCTCGACAAGCACGACACGAAGTGGTGAAGACCCGCGCGGGGGCCTGTTACTACCCCACTGAAGCCTTGGCCATTATTAGCGGCCTGACAATGCGGGGACACCGCACACCCGCAGGACAGCATCTCTCCTGCCTTAACACCTTGGCCTCTCGGCGTTGCCACGGTATCCCGCTAGGCAACAGGCACCGGCTCCCAAAATGGGAAGGATCTTCTGGATGTGCCACAGAAACAAACAGACCCTTCCGACAGCTGGCTGCACAGCACGGGACAGCTAACCCAAAGATCACTAATAATTGATCTGCATTTGGGACTGGGATTACCAAAACCCAAACCCCCTAACACTATCTTAAATATAGTGGAATGCAAATGCATTCCTTCATCTGCATTTCTTCTACACCTCCTCCTTGCTAAATATCTTCTCTGAGCCTTCCCAGTAATCCAGATGCAGCAGCAGAGAAAAGGCCTAACCTGTCAGTAGCCTCGGGTCCGAGCCCCAGCTGGAGAGCCGGGGACGGTGCCTGAGTGCTGCCTCTGCAGCTTCTCGGTCTCATGTCGTCCTCTTCCAGCCTGGGCTTTCTTCTCCTCCTTCTTCCATGAATGCTGCCTTGGTGGGGCTTCCAGGCTGTAGTAACCCCACGGACAGTTCCTCTCAGATCTCACCAGCTCTTTTAGAGCCGCCACTAGGCTCTTACTTGCTCTTCTGACTAATTCCCTCCTTACCAGGTCACTGAGATTTGGTGGACTGTTCTCTCCTGGGCAAAATTTCAGTTCATATTGTTGAACTGGTTTTCATTTAATCTACCTGGTAAAATAAAGCTGATGTACATTTTTTTTCAATTTTTTTTTCTTTTTTCTAATAATGGATTCAACAGTGCTCCATGGGACACTCAAAGTTTGGGTTTTTGGGTTATTTAGAAGCCAAGACTGAATGGTTTGAATGGTCAGAAGTTTATCACTGACTAGTTTTGACTAGTTTGACTAGTTTGATCTTTGGTCTTAATGATATTCATTCAGCTTCCATTAACTGGTCTACTTATTTTGGATAGATGTGACACTTTAGTTGGCTGCAGGTTTAAGCCATTCAACTATTTATACATTCAAGAATGTGTATTTGCATTTTATTATTCAAATATTAGGCTACTTTAAGGTGGGTCCAGGGTTTGTTCTGTCACGGAGCTGGTGCACCTGATGAGTTTGTTTATGCCAATGACATCACCTGGACTGATCTTACTAGCTTAGATGGCAAGAGTGCTCAGTGATGATTTTGGAAAATGTTAAATAAAATACATTTAAGACAATTACATATATTATATATATATGGAAAAATTAGAAGAAGAAAAAAAACAACCCATAAAATGTTAATGTACATGAATGTTAGTAGCGCCAGAGTTTCCTGTAAGTTAAGTCCTGGAGGTGCTCCAAATCAATGCTCGAGGTATTTAACAAAGGTGGCCAGAAGAGGGTGCTGTGGGCCTGGACTGGGAGCAGTGGGCAGTCCCTAGAGTCTCTGATCGGAGGCGGAGCTTGAGGAATTCAGCAAGCACCCGTGTGACTGTCAGTTCCCAATGATTTGTCAAGAGGCCTCTGGAGACTGTGAAGAACTGGATGATGAATCACACTCATGCAGGAAAGTGCATTAGCTATATAGATATCTGAATAGTGACCGGAAATAAGGATCGCCACATGGAGGAAGTCTTGAGGACTGTATCCTGGCCTGCTCTTTTACGTCCATGATTTGTGTTGAGCCGGTAACCTGTGTAAGGGCCAGAAGTTTGACCAGCTCAGTTCTGTTATATTACGCTGAAGATTAAAAAAGACCATAATTCATCATTCAGCATAAGAAGCGAAAGACCAGAATAACAAAGGATCATTGTCGTTTCTGTTCACTGCTCCTGCAGAGGGGAAATACTGCATTCAGTCCTCCATCATCACCATCCCAATCTTGTGCACGATCTTGCTGACCCTTACTGAAGCTCTCACACGCCATCCTCTTGTGCTCTGGGCCAGTCGACTCATTTCAAAGTTGCATTCGAAACCACTGGCTACTAAATTTCCTCACTTCTTAGGAAAATTCAACAACTTGCTCATTTTAGGTATTGAACTTGTTTGTATTGAAATGTAATATTACAGGTCGGTCCATTGGCAGCCATTCACAAGTGAAGAAATCATCAATAATCTGAAAAAAGCGTGTGTCCAAGGCACCTTTTTTGCCACTGGCCTCATTAGTCATTTGGCCAGTTGCTCTGTCTGTGTCTCTGTTTGTGCTCTACGTGAAGGTACCCGAGGAGCTTCTCTCACTCTCTGGTGCATCAGCATTCGGCTGAATCGGGCGCTCGAAGATATGCTACAGAAGACTGACAGCGAATGGACGGCCATAGTGACACGGAGGAGAGGGAATCGATAACAAAGGACATCTCAGAGTTAGGAGAGATGCACGGTCCCAGTGATCCCAGACTTGCATTTTCTCCTGTTGCCTCAGTGGGGCGCTGCAGTCCCTACATCCAATAAAGACAACAGGCCAACATAACCATACCTGTGATGAGAGGTAGGGGAACACTAATATGTAAATACAGGCCAGACTGCATTGCCTTAACAAAGCCAGATTTGACTGTTACCTTCCAGTGTGAATAAAGAAAACAAAACAAAATCTGGACCCATTCTGCCCCATTTCTGAACTCTTTATACCACTAGGCCATAATTATACTGGACATGACCAAATAAATGTGGAATATGTTTCATCTTCCTCACCAGGCTGATCAACAGTAATACTTTATTTATGTTAACTGGTGTTCTCAAAGGTGATGCCGTGGTAGTCTATGAATTCAGAGGACTACTGGGGTATTTAATCCAGTAATGACTTCGCTGAGATGACTTCATGTCATCTCAAGGGTTATTGATGGCAGCCTAATGTGAAAGAGATAAGCTGTCTGCAATCGAAGCTAGAATAAAGAGAGCTACTGCCTCTCAGTTTTGCCCGACATGTGCACAATCACCTTCTTCCACTGAAAGGACACTCTCCCTTCAGGCCATACAACCTTGAAGAGTGTTGGATTAAAAATGTGAAACCTACCTGCACGAGTCTACAGCAGAAAAGCACCTGGATGTGTGGCCAGAAAAACTCAGGGGTGTTGGGCAATCGGGTAGCATTCCACCAAAGGAAAGGTCGACAACCTCGACAAGTTAACAGCAAGGCACCGCTGCTGGCTCATTAATCCCAAGACCCTGAGGCCAACCCTGCTACCTTGATCCCCTACAGCTGTTTCCATTGCTCACCGATTTCAGGCACACAGACCTTCCGCCAGATCTGCACCAGTGGAAACAGGTGCCCCCCCCCCCTCCCCAGCCAGGCATGATTTTGAACCTGCCATGATAGTGTGACCAGCTCATGAATACGACACGACAGAGGTTCATTCGCAGAACGCAAGCTGTGCCAGATATACAGCAGCTACACATTTCTGCTCATTATTGGATGGTTTTGAGTAGACTGAAGCAGTACATGTCAGTTTAGCTTGACCATTTTATTTAGCAGAATTGAATGTTTAAACAAGGACTGTAAATGAATTAATGTTGTGTGTGAGATGGACAGGAGGAACAGGAAGAGGAACCGGAAGAGGAACAGGAAGAAGGACAGGAAGTGGCTTGTGAACATGATGATAGCTTAGCATGCACGATGATTGCTTAGCATGCACCATGATAGCTTAGCATGTTCAAAGGTAGCTTAGCATACGTAATGGTAACTTAGCATGCAATCTGCAACTGGATGAGGAACAGCAGATGTAACACTCTAAATCTAATTGATTGAGTATATCAATTATATTTAACTTATCTGGATGCCTTCACATACACATGCATGTATGTGGGTTATGTCCTGTACTTTGACAGCTTCCTCTTTTCTGACATCACCTTTCACATCCTTTGGGCATGTGGCTGAGCAGTTTTGGTGCCTCTTTCTGATTGGATGACCAGGCCCTGCAGTGACTATTATGGAGCTGGGTCCTGTATAGCTGGCAGTTCACCACAATTTGCCAGAAACAGCTGCCCAGTCCCTCCACCCTTGCACACCTCTGTTTCACTTTAGGCCATCAGAGCGGTTAGGCAACATAGCTTATGGTAAAAATGTGATTTTAGCACAGAACTAACAATAAATTATAGAAGATGTGTAACTGCACTAATTCTGCAATGCTTTAGAAAATGCCTTTAAAGATCTACAGGACTTCAGAAGGGCAAAATTCCAAATATGAACCTTGCGCCTCTAAAATTATTAATATACAGGCCTTAGGGGGGACAAACTGCAAGTCTTGCAGCTGCCTCATTAAGTGCTGCTGGAATTTGTGAACAGAGCAGGGCGTTTTATTTTAGGTGGTTTGCTTTGCACTTAGATTCTAGTCGCTAACTACATACAGGTTCAGATCTGCTAATTTGTCCTTTGGCAATTGCTAAACCTAGTTAAGGCTGTGGTCACAATAAGAATAAATGAGTATGCATAAAATATACTGCAGGGGCATATTTTTTATTTTCCCTAATTTCCAAGGCCAGGTTTGTCTACATACCTAGTAGGTTTGATTTTAGGTGCACAGCAGCAGTAGAGTGAATTTGGTTTAATTAATACATAAATTAATACATTTCTGCAAATTCAAAGTAATTTTTCTGCTACAAAATGAGTCTAATTTGCAGATGGATGAGATTGTTAAAATGTATGAAATTTGTTTTATGACTTACAGTGTTGTAAGCGTCAGAATGGTTCACATAGCTTTGTGGCACCGCAGTCGAACACGGTCTCATCTAAATGGCAGTGCTAATGTACTGAGCTGAATGAGCAGACTTTGGGGTTCAGGCGTAGGAGACGCTCAGACCAGGTGTGTCAGATCAGGCATGTAAAGCCTGCGATCATCTCTGCTGGGAGTATCCTCAATGAAAGTGATGCATTCAGCACAGGGAGTTTGACACATTGTCAACTGGATGTCACAGGACGAGAGGGAGGGTGTGACGCTCTCCAGCAGGCTTCTCCAGCTCCGAAGAAGTTATCTCCAGGGAAGTCCTCCTCCTCCTGAGTCGGCCGGCCACCTGCCACACCGTCACACCTCTGAATCTCATCATCGATTCGGCTTCATTGAGGGCCGCTGACAGCAGCAATAAAAGCTACTTACGTGTTATGAATTATTGTATTTCATTCGGAATCTCCCACCTATTTATTGATTTGGGTGCATTAGCTAGCTCTGTATTCTACAAATGCTCGGATAAAAAATGGATTGTTGACAAAATTCCGTCGTGCATCTGCAAATTCCCTTCGGTGTTTTTCCTTTCATTGTACCATATAAAAGAATTAAGTGATATTCTCACGTAGTCACCAATATTCTAGAATCTGCAAAACCACAAAGAGGTTGATACTATGTAAACTGTAATGAGCTTTAAGCTGCAGAGCTTTAGCCTAGTTTCACAGTATGTCTTTTTTAAGTGAAGGACATGACTCCCACTTTTATTGCACATTAGTAGAAATTAAAATAGCTGATATTCAGAGAGGTTAGAAAGCTACCTCCTGCTGTTTACAGGTGTGAAAACCTGTTTGAAGCTCTCTATATCCCTGGCAGAGCCCGTCGGTCAGTATAATTATGTCGGCAATTAAATCCCCGATCTCGTCATTAATTGATACGTTCTCGTTATGTAACAGAAACAGCTGTTATCACTTGTAGTCTCCAAGCCACAGTATTGACCGGTTAGCTTGCGGTCTGAGTGATGTGCGGCTTCAGTGGCAGATCGAAGGCATCGCTTTGCAGAAGCCCAAAACATGAGGGCAAGGGGTTTGGTCCAAAGGCCCCGTGCTTCATGAAGAAGAAGTACTGCCGCATCCAATTAGTTACCTACTTTGGCGGCTCAGTCTGCCGTGGTCTTTAACTTCGCTTGTCAGAGGTCAAGAGGGATGGGACCCCCGTTTCTCTGTGGGGGTGACACATAAACTCTTAAAAGCATTTATTTAAAAATATAAATAAGAATGACTAAAGTCCCAATGAAATATGCATATTCGGCTATAAAAAGAATACTTTCACAGCATGACATCAAAGTTAAAGTGATCTCAAATATACTGTAGGTCGTGCGGTGTAATTTCTATTAAGCCACACCCCATTTATTTCACGATGAATTTGTGTCAAAGGACCAGTGATTTGTGTCTCGTAACTCTATCAGAATAAAACCCTACAGGCTTTAATCTACAGGCTGAATGAAAATATCTCAGTCTTTTTAGTGTAAATTGTCATTTGTTTCAGCTGCAACTTAAAATGCACAAAGACGCAAAACTGCACTGCATCCTTTATGCATTTAGTCACATACGCAGCAATTCAAATATTTTTGCTAATATGAACGGTTAAACTGCCGAAGCTTTTTTTTAGCATGGATCATTCAAAAAAGCCATATTATTTTATTCACTGAGGTGACACTGAAATATTCCACCAAATTTTCCTTATGCCGCTAAACTATTTGGCATCACTAAATGATTCAAGATTCAAAGTGTATTGTCATGTGTATGAAATACAGTGTACAAAGTACCGTGACATTCTTACTTGCATGCCTTCTCCACAGTCTACAGACAATTGACAGGGCAGTGCAGCATTACATTACAAAAAGTCAAGGGTGCAATGGTGACATCATTCAGCTGGCCCTGGGATTTGCACTGACGATATTCTGATCGCAGGAATGGTACCCTGAGCCACAAACCACCCCCTTTCTGCCATAGCCAGTCCTTCGTCCTTGGAAATATGGCTTCTTTCTTTCCATTACAAGTCACTAGAGCCCGATCAGTCCCTTTCCCGGTAAGCGCGATGCTATTTACACGTTGCTGCAGCTGATTAATTTAATAATAGACCTATCTGCGCTTAACAAGAAGTCACAGTTAAGCAATAAGGAGACCCCAGCAGACAGTGAACCGTAGGTCAGTTAATGAAAGACTAAACACTTCCAAACGCTTATATTTTATACGGCAGCTTTTGTTTTGATGTCGCAGTGTCGACAGCAAAAGATGAAGCTGACCTGTGCAAATTAATTAGTTATAACATTTAATATACGATAAATTAAATAAGAAGACATTAAGAAAATTACACTCAACAGGCCCCAAAACGAAGCCTCTACGGAGAGAATCTTCACCGCCCCTAAATATTGGAAAAATGCTATTTTGTGAAACAAAAAGAGTATGCATATTATTACCATAATCAGTCTGAGCGTACGGTTTGGCTGCCCTTTGATGCGCAGAAAAAAAAACGACTAAATTAACTGGCGTGCAGTTTAATCTTCTCCAGAGACAAATAGAACCGGGCAGGGTTACTGTTCCAGCCACAAGACGGGAAGCTGTGACCCCCGCACTATCACGGTGACAGTCAGATGTCATAGCGATGCAATCCGAGTTTCTGGTTTGCAGGCAGTCATCACTGCCCCAAAACTCCTTACAAGAACCAAAATCAAGGTGCAGCATTAAGCTGCACTTCCTGGTAAAGGTCACAGGGGTCACACTCAGGGCCCGGCTGACCACTGGGGACGTGTGTCTAAACAATAAACCGGTTTGATCCGGTAATATGCCTGCCATGTGCTAGAGAGCCGCTGTGTACTTATTACAGCTTGTGTTTGGCACTTTTTAATCCTGCAATTTGTTTTCCCTCCTTCACCTCAGTCCCAATCCTGATTGGGAAGGTGGGCCGCGTGTGGCGCACGTGTGACCTGGGGGCGAGGGGTGGGGCAGGCCCCGGTGCAGGCCCCGGTGCAGGCCGCTGGCCTCGTGCCCGCTCTCTGCTCGCGAGACGTGTCTCCCCATAATGACAGGCCCCTGACTGCCACACCGTAACTAAAGGAAGCGGTGAAACCTCACAGCATCTTGGTCCATTATGTATCATTTTGAAATATTTCCCAAGTCTGCGGAAGAAACTTTCATTTTTAATGATCAGTCATGAATTATTCTATTTATTGTATACAGTGTGTTCTTTCAAAGGCCCAACACTCTGCGAAAGGTGAAGATGAATCATATTGGGATATTTTTTTCCCTGTTAAATAGGCCTTATGGCACAAATGTCACCTGTTGAACATTCTGGAATGTTTTAAAAAAAGAATTTTAAATGGTGGCCTTAAATGTGTGGGACACATCTCTGGGTTTCCCTTTGACTCTCTTTTTTTTACCTTTTCTCTTGTTTCTGATTCATGTGCCTCCTTTTCTTCTTTATTCACCCCAGTGGGGATCTGCAAGGTAGCATCTGAAAAAAAATCAAAACTACAGGCCCAGGTCTAATCCCAGAATCCACAGCAAACCGGTGAAGAAAAACTTTACATTTCTCTTATATAAACCGGAGAAAGAGAGAGCCCAGAAACCGGAGTTGTAGCCTGTTTCGACGCACAATGTAACCAACTACAAATAATTCATATTAAAGCCAAAACAGTTATATATTTATATTTTAACTTAGCAGTAGTTCTTAGTTGAGCTGCAGCGAATCTTCGCCGCTTGACGCAAATTTTCAGAATAATTGCACGTGCGTAATTCCTCTGCAGACCGTGTCGTTAAAGCTGATGCTCCATTTGGCCGGATAATCGAGGCGCTGCTTATCACAAATGAAACGCCCATCATGCATATTAAACCGTTACTATGTCCTCATTTGGCTTTATACTCTCCAGACAAACGTTTTTTCTTTTCAAAGTTCAGTTCACAAAAGCATTGGGCTGGGTAAAGTCCCGCATTCCTCTGGCCAGAGGGGCCATGCAGAATGAGGGTCTTAGGGGGTCTATGAGGGGATTCATGAAATAAAAGTATGTAATTACGCAACATGCTTTTAATCCAATTTAATAAGCATGTTAGGGGGCTTTTTTATCATTTTCATTGTGAAACCATTTAATTTAGACGAGATCCCTGCAATTTGTGAGCTTTTTTTGGGGGGCTTTAATTACTATTGTGTTTCAAGTAAATTTTGCATGTCCTGGGGATTATCTTAATAACAGGGAACTTTCGAAAAGCTGTACTAAAGCTTACGAACTAAAAAAAAGTGATTAACTTTTAAACATCTTTAATTGGTACTTCCTGGGGTGGTGCGTGAGCCTTCTTACCATTTCTCGCAGTTCAGAGACATGCTTGGTATGCTAGTTCAGGAGAGAATGAAAAATTATTTTACTTGTATGAAACTAGACTTAATTTATTTATATAATCCTAATGTTTCAGTCATATGTCTTGCACTAGAAAGTATTCAAAATAATTTCCAAGTACTCTATGCAAAACATTTTAAAATAGTTCTTATAGTAAATTTAGTTCTTTCTAATTATGATTGTATTCTGAAAGAATTTGATCATGTGAAATTTCCCATGACTGTCAGATGTTATAACAAAGGTTTCACACATCAAAAGTTTCCCCTGGCCTGTCCTGCAGTTTGCATGTCCAGCCCATAGGGGTCCTCAGAAACCATATAAAAATCTCGCCATCACCATTTGTCTTGTGAGGCCTTGAAGTCCTTGTATCGGTATGATAATTGAGGGTTTTAATGTTTAAGCAAATGCTAGCGTGCCATATAAAGTGACGAATGAAAGTGACAGATAAATGTCGATTGGTGTCATGACCCTCTCCTATAGATAAGCTACTTGGGGAAAAAAAAGACCAGAGATTGGTGGACTGGCAACCACTGGACAGATATGTAACGATTCCTGACTGTGACAGCTTAAGGTGCGACATGGCTGGGTTGATCTGAATATGTGCTGCATGGCTTTCATCCAGGTATTCTACTTAACTTCCCACAGTCTAAGTACAAGTGCTTAGATTAACTGGAGTATCAAAATTGCCCGTAGGATGTGATTGTTTGTATGACTGTGTGCAAGAATGTGGCCTGCAAGGAAGTGGCATCCAGGCCGGGCTGTACCTCTGCCTAGTGCCCTGTGCCACCTACAATCCCCCCCACTCAACTGACCCAAACTGGATAAACAGACACACTGATGGCCTATTCCTGTCAATGACAATGAGTTAATGAGTTTGATCCTGATGATGGGAATTCAGGTGCACGGCATCATGGGAACACAAGATGCAGACTCCTTCCGGGTTCAAAGGTCAAGTCAAGTCCAGTCCTGCCAAAAAGCATCTAGAAGAATTGGGGGGTGCAAATTCGTCTTTCTGAGAGCAGATACAGGCTTGTGAACTTCCAGTGTTCTTCTCAGACTCTGTAATGTTTTGGATGCCGGGGCAGAGGTCTCCACAGAGGCAGAGGTCTCCACAGAGGCGGAGGTCTCCACAGAGGCAGAGGTCTCCACAAAGGCAGTGGTCACCATGGCACAATTCTGATCGCAGTCCCGTGTCATTCCCGTGTCACTTGCGTGTTGATCACGTTCTTCTCCCATGGGTGGCTGTAGTGACTCTGCGGAGCCTAGGAAGCACAGAGTGGGCCCATGGGACCCGGAGAAACAAAATCATGAATGCAGGAGGATGCATGATAATTATTATTAAATTATTAATAATAATAATAATTATTATTATTATTGATAAAATTATGACCCTATATACCCTATATAATTATTAAAAATTATCTGTCCAATACCCTCCTACATGCGCACAATATCTTCGCGATCTGACATATATCTTAGTCAATAAATAGCATAAATTGTGTGTGTGTGTGTGTGACGGGGAGGGGGGTTGTGCTCTGTTGTGGTACTGCCACACTCTGATCCGGGTGCAGGCTGCCTCTGGGGGGGCCGCGGGGCCTGGGTCAGCCATATGGCACCAGGAGCCCGCCTCCCCCCTTTCCTGGGGGGGGGACACATGTTAGGATGGATGCCGGGCCTGCTACAGCGCCATCCTGTCCACGGGCCAAGAGTGCCCCGAAGAACAAGCAGGTAAGCTGGGGAATTACAGTGCCTGTGCGGCGTGCCCTGCCTGGCCAACAGGAAAACCCGGGGGGGTGCTCAAAATCAGCATTCAGAAACTCCAAGCTGTCTCCTAAGCCATCCCAGCTACAGACCACACTCACACACCAGAGCTCCCCCACACTGCCAGACACGTGGCCTGTTATCCTGGCCACTAATAACAGACACAAACGTGCAGGGGGGTCGACCTGAGGAATTCAGTGGGGAATCCCCTATAGACCACATTCATGATATCTCTGGCCTGTGGTTAATGTATGCCTTACATAAAAAAAACACACAGCAATAATTGCCTGAACTCTGCACCTTTGTAAGCAGAAATATGTTAGAGGGGCTATGAAGACAGTGTTATTGGATGTCAGTGAGGGCTCTGGTTTCGTGTGACAAATCTAATCACATGGGGAATGTAGTCTTTTGGGTGGACCTTGGACTTATTGCTGTTGGACATGCATGGGAAAAAAATCACATTATACATGCATTTTTCAGACGGAGCACTGACTGCTAAGACTGCAAGTCAGGAAAACCATTGATTTTGTTATTTTCCTAATGAACATTCATATATTTGTGTAGACTCTCTGCTCAGCTTTAGAGAGACTGCAGTGTGACTAGGTGCAGATTATTGCAGGTCTTTGCTGACCAAACGATGGGGACCCATGGAGTTTTCTGCCTGTCGTGCTAAGTGGTAGGCTCACCTAACCCAAGGTGCATGATTGAAACACAGGAGAATACATGTCATACTTAATTCACAACAATCACACATTCAGCGTGTGGTGAATGCGCTACCAAGGGACCAGCTTATGATGGGATGCACTTAGCAGGCTAATTTCACTTTGTCACAGATAGGGGGCGCTAGTGGTGAAGCTTACCTAGGGTGCCACATGAGCTTTAACCTACTGGTACCACCCACAACATGCGCATGGAACCGGACCCTGATTTAGCCTGAAAAAAAGCATATCTTCATAGTTGCATAGCTGAGAAATTGCAACATACTAGTTAGTTGGGTCTAATTTTGAGCAACGGCATGGGCACCTTTGGATTAAGAGACAGAAGATGTGAAGGTCAGATTAAACCAACAATCCAGAGCCGGGAGCTGAACACTAAAGAGGCGTGATCTGTAGCAAGTCACACGTCAGCTGTAAAGAGTCACAAGATTAGTGATGTTGTTCGTCCTGAGGACAGGGACGCATGCGACCTCTGTTCTTCAACGTCTGCCCGACCCCCTCCCCAAAAGAGCCCCACTAAACACGGGAGCCCGAAACAGCAGCGCAGTCCGTCAGCCTGGGGTGTTTGCGATCGCCGGTTGGCGCCGTACGGTAACGGGATCGCAGCCTTTTATCACGTGTCCCGACTGGACTATACGTTACTGAGGCTCTATTATATAAAAACACATTAAATTCACACGCAAAACAGGAATCGCTTCTTCTGACCTCGTCGTTAGCAGTCTGAAGTCTCGAATAAGCTCTTGCTGGAAATCTCCCTCACCAGCCCGAAACGCATAGTCCCTAAAAGTGGGCGTCCTAGAAACCGAAAGCCGTTAATCCGGCTTGACAGCGAGCCTGGAACTTGTCCCAGGAAGCACATGGCGCTTGGAGATGGCCGGACGGCGCAAGGCACACGCTGCCACACGGCGGTCAGTTTGGATGCACCCGTTAACCTAAACACATGTCCTAACTGGACAGCAGAAAGGATCCGGAGTAACTGGAGAAAAGCCACACTAACACGGGGAAAATATGCATGTGGCGGAGCTGGGACTCGAACCCGCAACCCTGGCTGCGTTCACTGTATTGGCCACTGAGCCGATAATAAGCAGTATAACAATTATTATCAATAATATTAATAATAATAACAATAATCATGATGAAAATATACTGGATTTCGATTGAATTGTTTAGGTGATAGCTGCTTTCGCACACAAAGCCTAGCCCTGTGTGATTTCCGTTTATGTAAACTGATTAGGGCTTCAGAATAAAACAAAGAGGCAGGTGTACCTCGTAGGTGTCTTTCCCCCATGGGAGCCGGGGAAGAGGTTAAATGCAATTCACAGAGAAAAACGGAGAGTAAAAAAATTCTACTCCCCAGGGATCATGTTTCCAGAAGCAAAGTTTTCACGTTTTATTTTTATTTTCCCAGTGTTGGAAAATCTTTCTGTCATTTTCATTTATTTCATTTTGTCAACGGTGACTGAAGGATGTGAGACCTATACGGCAGGATGTTGACATTTCGGCTGCCTGAACGTTTGGATCGCTTTTTTGTGTACGGCTTGCTTTAATGTTAATGCAATGTGTTTTCGTAATGACTTGTGCACGTGGTGTGGTGGTACAGCGAGGATAGATAGGGCGGAAATGCAGCGGCAGTTTAAAAACATTCCAGCTTTATAAATGATTCCTAATTAATGAAATACATTTATGCAAACTATTACCATTTGTTTTCTTTGTCTGTGCATGAATTGCCTGTGTCCTTTGTGACCAGTGATCTGACCGGATACATGACCCAGCTCTGACTTAAAACCGAGAAACGTTCCGTTTGATAAGCCCAGAAGACTCTAACCAGACATAACATATTCAAATGAGATGTTAAGCAACCAGTATTGTGTGGTGCAGTGTGTCATGTGCTAATGAGCCAATTAGAAATGTTATATATCTGTGCAATATGTTTCAGAGGCAGAATTATAAACTACCTCGAACAGACCCTAATGATGGAGAAGTCGGATCTTCTGATCCAGGGGCGATTCTAGGACTCTAGGTTGGGGGCACGAGAGGGGCCAAAATTAATTTAGAGGGGCCAACGTTTCCATCAGCCAATCATATGTTTTGAAATGTTGAGTGACGGGGGAGGGGCACTCTGTGAGCCATTCAGCTTTCATCTGGGGCCAGTGCTCCTGTTACCCCGCCCCCGTATGTATCAATGACAAGTGTGACACTGGAAGCAAAGACTAAGCAGAAAATATCTATCAGGTAAAATTAAATGCACACCATCGCACAGTGTATCCAACTGTTTGGCCATGAAGACTAACAATCTGCATTCCCTTCGATTATCATTAAACAGCCAATCCCATTAGTTATCCCGAATAATCACTGCTACAGCGCAAAGTTTGATAGCGATTCATCTAAACCCAGGCTGCAGCATGTCGTCGAAATGTAGAACATAATTTAACTTTGTTAAACTCAACCGACCAAATGAGGGGAGAAAAAATCAATTATAACCCATGGATACAAAATTTTTAACAGTGTTTTATTACTCACACTGTGCAGAGCGTGTTTAAAGAAATCCAATCAATTACATAAAATAATTCATGCTCTGCGGCTTTAGGTGTGCATGTTCTTAACAAGCTCATATAATCAAATGCAAATTGAAAATGTATAATTTAAGAAAAATCTCTTCTAAAGAATTGATAGGTAAGTTAATTACACAACACTGGCAGAATGTAATGAAAACTATATATATACCTATATAAATTATGTGGATATGTGTCTATACAACAATATACGATATACAGTATATACACACACATATGTATATACGTAAACACGCACATGTTCAAGAGGATTGATTTCTTAATTGGTATTTAATGTTTTGAATATGTTCCTCTTCTTTGCTGTTCTTCTATTGATTCATTCGCTAATATTCATCTATAAGACACACTGGAGTTGACAGGCCTTTGGTGATGCCTAATGCTATATTCATAATTTCACTGCACTAAGCTGGATATCTCAGAAACACGATATTACTGTATGATATGACTGTAACCTTCACCTATGTTATCCTCATTTCCTATCAATGTATACACTTTCAAACCCGTTTTCACATACAAGTTGTATTTATACCACTTATATATTATAACAGCATTTACAATGAAAAATGAATACATTATTATTCGTGCTTTCCGGTGGTGCGCTCAGTCCTTTTGTGTCTAACAGGGTCTCTCATTAATTTCATCAATTACTATTCCCTTATATTTCTACCGGCAAAACTCTGACTAGACGAAGTGAAATAATTAGTCAATATCGCAGAGGAGCGGGGAGCGGGTCACTCGGTCCATCCCGCAGATTCCGACATTTCAAATTACCTGAACAATACCCGGAGCGATCTTCGGACCTAATTAATATCCTACCAGGGATAAATGCACACATCATTTAAAAAGATAGATAGAGAAGAACCGAAAACTCCACAAAACCCACACACGGTATTTCATTCCCTCCCGACGTGTAAGAATGTAGAATCTTCCGGTGTTCTGTTTTAGAGAAGCCAACCGTTTCCCATCAAGTAATCAATGCACTGTTGAATGAGTTCATTTTAATACACTCAATCACCCCTCTAATGTTCATAGCTCAGGGGTGCGGGCATCAGTAATGCAGGAATGTTATATGCTGGCGGTTTGGGCCATTTCATAAAATATTCATGGCATCAAAAATGTGCATCACAATAGGGGAAGTGAGAATTACATTTATGTTCTCTGGCCAGATCCGCTGGCGCTTATTTGTGTTTAAACATATTTTAAAGGCACGTTGCGCCTGCTGTTCTTATCCAGAGTGCAGGAGAGTGTCGGTGGATGCTGCATTATGCTTTTATTGTACAATATTAAAAAACCCCTTTGTGTTTTTTTTTTTTTTAGATTTCAGGGGCTGCCGTTTGGCTGCGCGTGTGACCCACACGACGAGCACACGCGCACACACACCCGTAAGTGATGCAAAAAGGTGAAATACGGCCGCCCCTCCACCACCACTCTGTCTGACACCCCCACGCCCCCGCCTCGCCTAAGTGTTTACGGCTCTATGGTCTGACTGCCTGTCCCTCCCAGGCAGACCACAGGAAGGGCCCGCTTCACCTAAACGTGGCCAAAAGCCAGAGAGCCTTCTGGCTGGACCTGAGGCCTGCCTGAACCCAAACACCAACCATGTTTCCCCCTCCCATTTGCCTTCGGGGAATGACGTCCTCATATAAAGCATTATGTTTTTTGCTTAGTGACTCATTTACATAGAGATGTACGTAGCAAAAGCACGGTCAGCTAATGTGCCAGGAGTTATTGGGGTTAAGGGTCTTAGTCAAAGGACCAATGGTGATTTGACTATTCTGCCCGGCCATGGGATCTGAACCCACGACCTGCTGGACATGTACACCGATTCCCCAACCCCCTCTGCTAACTCTCCCAGAGCACAATTAACAGCCACGGGTTCTGTCTTCTTTGTTTTACCAGGTCACCACCGCACCAAAACAGCAGTAGATCATCCTGTAAACATCACGATAATGCCTCTTCATGTCCACTTACCACATAATCACTTCTGTAAACATTCTCATTCGTGTGTAGCATTTATCGGTGGCGGTTCTTAGGTTAACCTCTGCGATTAAAGTGTTTGTCTATCCTGATAAACATCCTACCTCATTAGCGTAGGATCATAAACTTTGGGCATCCCGATCTTACGTTCCATTTCAAGGTATCTGATAAAGACGTCTGACTTAAAGGCATCTTGACGAAACGGGGGCCTTCAATATTAATGGACTTTGCTTCCTGTAAAACGTTCTGTTTGTTCTTGTCAGTTTCAAAAGGGGGAACATTTTTGATTTATCTCATTGAATCCTCCCTTTGTACTCCATTCCTCCACACCAGATATCTGACGTGGCGAAAGCTGCTTCTAAAGGTTGTCAGAGCCTGCGGTTGCCAGCAGGCTCGTCCTATTCCCACTGTGACCAGGGGAGCCGGCGAGGGCTCAGAGATCTCCCGAAAATCTCTTCTGCTCGTTCTCCTGTCAGCAAATATCTGCCGTTAAAATGTGATGGTCCAATCTACTTAGAGATACCATGTTCTCCTTCTTCGTAGTTAATTGTCCAGCTTGACCACAGCTTCCAGGAATTAAGAAAGCTGAAATTCTTATCCTGTGTTTTGACAGTGTACCTTCTTCAGTGCTGGTCAACACAATAGGAAATACAGGTAGCTGCCAAGGGCTCTGACGGGGGGCTCTGGTGGTAAAGCTTGCCTAGAGTGCAAAGTGGGCTTTGACCAGTAATAATCGTCTCCCAAGAAACAAAATGGCCTGAGCGCAAACAGATCCTACCCCACGGCGTGAACACATCTCATCTAATATATCTGCTGTTTCCGGTCTATACTGCACTTTAAAGTAATAATCATACCAAAGAATATATATACGCAACAATACTTTCTGTTGCAACAACAATCGCAATGAATTTACACCTTCCTATTAAAGATTATCGTATTGTAAGAAAATAGTTGAACATCCTCTCTGAAGCCTGTATATATGTTTATCTGTGTGCGGTTGCAAACCCAGTTCCCATGGCAGAAATAACACAAAATAACATTACAGGGGGCAAATTCAATTAAAGTGCACGGTATTTTCTTTACCCGCCATATTCTCCGGACTGGAACTTCATTCATTCAAGTGGTAAAGTGGATTTTTGTGACTCTTTAATACCTTAGGTTGAATAGATATAATCTGGCTGGAAGTTGTACTATTCCCAGTTTTAAGCTTGTCATTAACCGCGCCACCTGCTCTCTAGGCCTTACCCCTCCATCCGGAAGGTGACTCCATCACCCTGGTACCAAATCCTACTCAGCTTTTATGGCCCTATAGCATTTTTATGCACAGCTGAAGCACGGCTCTAATGGAGAACCAGCTCGTGCTTGTCCTAAAATATAAATCCAGACGTAGGGTTCAACTGATAAAGACGGCAAACATACGGTGCCGAAGCCCCGCTACAGGCCGGAGCCGTGAATGACAAACTGGGTGTGCAGGTCAGGTCAGCTGGAGAAAGCCCCCGGTCCTTATGAAGGCTTTCCATCATGTGACGAGATGGGGGGGGCTCCCAGGAGGACCCGCGCTCAGACCCTCAGATGAAACACGCTGTCCGGGAGGCTGTAGAAGTCTTCAGAGTGACAAAAACCCGCCTTTCCAGAAATGGGCCTTAGAATCGCCATGTGCCTCTTCAACCAACCCCCTTCCCCGTGACTCCAAAGCTGGTGCCAGAGAACGCGGCAGAAGGTTTGGCCGCAGGATGGCGCCGTTTGGATGGATGCGCTGCCGGCAGACTGGAAGTTTTTGGAAAAGTTTGACTGCTCATTTTTTAAGGGAGACTAAACAAATGTGAGCCCCTGAATATCATCGGATGCACTGCTCACGGACTACTGCATGTATGATAAAAGCCTTGGTTGGATCTTGGTTTATTTCTGAGCAAGCAGTATGACAATTCTCTCAGTCTTCCCAAAATAGGCAGATTAGAGGCTTATCAGAGCTTAACCTAAACAACAGACTTAATGCTTCCAGGATCTGACTTCAAAACGAAACAGGAGGAGATTCGATGATATCTGAAGGCCAAGTTTTAACACCAACTTTCTAAACTTTCTGAATCGCTCCCAGCTCGGTGTCTCAGCAGCTTTTCAAGCTGGGGTCTCAGTGACACGGCAAGACAGGGTATCCTGACAACCAGAAATATGGCTTTCTAGAAAAAAGTCAAGAAGCAACAATTAAATAAAAAAAAAAACAACCCCAGAATTAGCTATCACCCTCTGGAGGTTTTAAACACTGGGTTTTCGTGCCGCTGGTCTCACTCACGGAGCTGGCGACGTCGCAGAGCTTCTCTCTGACGGCGGCGTGACACAAACTGCAACGGACGCCTGTCAGACCCGCTCTATTCCCAGGAAGCGCACCGCGATGCCGGCGAATAAACGAGCGTGTTTTTACAGTGAGATCCTCACGCGGTTTCGCGAGGTCCTGAAAAGCTGACGCATACGCACCAAAACGAGCTTTCATTTTCATAGCCAGATTCACCGCCTCTTATCTCGGATTAAAAAATATACCTTGGTTTGATTTAAGGTTTGGCTATAGCCCCGGGGCAAGTTATTCTAAGAGCCCCCTGATGTCTGTGTGACTGCCGTGCAGAATAAAAGGCAATAAAAGAGTGGCAGGCCTGCATCCATGCATTGTACAAGGACTCCCCGAGGCCTGCCCCACTGCCCTCTGGGTAAATTTCCCACTCAAAGTGTAATAATCCAACTGCAGTGATAAAAAGCAGGGAGATGATTCAAGCAGCCTAGAATCAAACTATACATTTAATTGCTCTTTTGTCCTTAATCTTGATGGTCTCCTTTCACAGCTGCCAGGGATACAAAGGATTAGTTAGGGAGAATGTGAATCAGTAAAACGCAAAAAAAAAAAAAAAAAAGATACAGCTTGTGGCTCTGAGAAGTTCCTTGTTGCTCTTTGTGGGTTACTGAGGGAGTCAGGGCTGAAATGTTAAAAGCATTCAGATTGTGTGTGCACGTGTGAGTGTGTGCCTGTGAGTGTGCGTGTATGAGTGTGCCGTGTGTACATGTGCGCGTGTGAGTGTGCGCATGCGCTGTAGGAGCACTGTATCCACGTGTGTTGTCCATCAGTGATGTGCAATGATGTTTTACACAGTCAGATTTTGTAACTGAGTGCAAACTAATTCTATTGAAACTGCAACATGAAACAATATGGCGAGATATTTAGCACATCATAAAAAGGACATTTAACCTTGTATTACAATGGATTTAAGCCTTGTTCGCGTTTACTGAAATCTACATTTACTGAAATCTACATTTACTCATTTATTAAGTAAGGATTGTGATGATTTAAGGTAGGCACTATTTGGCTTTTTCTGTTCCCTTCCTATTTCAGCATTGATAAAAGAGGCGTTATTCATGTACCTGACTGCTACCTCAGCGCTGTGTTTGATTTGGTGAATGACAGGGCTGTAATATGTCCTAATATCAGCCATCAGATCTCAGCTTCATAACAGTATCAACCTAAGCACTGAGAAAAGCTTTTGGCAGCAATAAGTGGTCTAATTATAGTGGGAAAGGTCAAACTAATTAGCCCTCACTTCAAACCAATCTGTTTAGTCACCTTGTTAATGTGCAAATCTCATCTTACGACCAGACAGCTTTTTGAAGGATGTAGGTAACATATTAAGCCAACTGAACATTTCATACAGAATGCAATACAAAATACAGAACTGCTCCGTTTAAATCTGCCTTCGAAAGGGTAGCTTTTTTTTAAACAAATAAAGCTTTTATACTCTGAAAAACGAATCTTTCCAACATATAATATGCTTTATTATGCACTATACTTTAGATATTTATTGGTACATGGAGCTCATAAACCACTGACTTTTAGAGTAAAAAATGTGAAGAATTATAAAGTTCGTTCTGTTATAACCAAAAGAGGGTCACCCTCTGAACCCCAGCTACATTTGTTGGGAAATGCTAAACGAAGCACCTTATTATCCAATACCTACCTTTAAGTGGTAGCTTTGAGGTCCATAAATTCAATTACAAACAATTTACGCTAAGCATGCGTGATGTAATTCTCCCGCCTGCGACAAGGAGGCCCCCTGACTAAGCCATATTTAACAGCTACTGCCAGGGATTTACATTTATAGTGTGGCTCTAATGGCCCTGCTGACCGCGAGGGCCCCAGATGGGTGCCGGGCTGCAATCAGGGCCTCTCCTCCCCCAGGACCTCGGCCCGTCATTACGCGCGCCCAGCCGGGCCTCCCCCACCATTAGGAGGCGGTCCTACACGCGCGGCTGCTAATGCGCAGTTTAGCGGCCGCCTCTGAGGATGCTAAAGAGGTCCTGACACGAGGCGGGGGCCCCTTGGGGGCCTAAGGAGGGGGACGGGGGCGGACAGGGAGGGGGGGGAGAGCTGGAGGGGGTCTCAGCGGTTGTTCCCCGCTCCTCCATCAGGGTCTTCATCACCCTTTATCCCTTTGTGTGGGAGACCCTCCTCAGGGCAGACCCCCCCCGAGGGGGAGGTAAGGGGAGCAGCTGCAGAGAAGCTGTGCCATTTCCTCCCGCTGTCCCCGCGCCGGCATCCCCGCCATTAATATGCAAAAGAACTTGTTCTCCTCAGTTCCCCACTCCAGTGACATAGCAGGAAAGCACATGCCTGCAAAATTTATGATCTTATACAGTAATTAAGAGGTAATAGAAAGCAGGGAGGAGCCGATCTGCCGGGCAATGCGGTTGTGAGGATGAAACGGCGCCCTCGCGCAGACGCAGCCCACCCCCGATTCCCCGTAGCGCCTAGCCGCGCAAGCCGGCGCGCGACCCCTTTGTTATTTGGAGGGAAGAATAAGTAGCGGCAGCGATATGGGCCGAACGCCGGCTGAAATGGTGGCGGGGCAAACTCCCGCGTCAGGTCGGAGGCCGGCCGCCCCGCTCACCACAGAAAACCGCGATGGAGTTCCCGTAAACCCGCCGCGCTCTGACAGCACTCGGGTGCGAGTTGCAGCGAGCGGAGATAGATACACTGGATGTAAGGATCACATAAATTCTGTCACGGTTCAAAATCATAAGATAAAGCTGGAGTCCAAATTTGTGATTAAATCCCAAATGAACAGCATGCTGAACAGAAGAACAGAATTCATATTTAATTTCTGTAAATTTGTAAATATGTATTCTTAAAGGGGGAGGTGCTGTTTTTTTACATTTTTAATAATTACATACTGAGATGTGATTCATGAGAAATAAAAAAATATATAAGATACATGGCAGACATCAAGCAGTAAACAAACTAATTACTAATTTTTAATCTCTCTGACTGCAGTGTTTCAAGGCCTCAAGATCATGCCTTCTTTCTCAACAAGTCTAGCCTCTATGTTCTAAATCCTTCTATGGTTTAGAGATGATGTATCTGGTACAGCTGATTAAGACACGGAGAGGTCTGTGGTGTCACGGGCCACGTGCATCCGGCATTTTCCAAGGCGGCCTCGGCAGCTGGCCGGAGATCTCCCGCGTCGCTCACTCTCTCTCCGCGTCCCGGCCGCTCCTGTGAGTTTCCGGTGCTACCGGGGACCTCGCTCTCCCTGAGCGGGAGGCAAGATGGAGGCTT
>JAODKN010000036.1:214195-230305 GCA_026774425.1 Petrocephalus zakoni
ACAGGATGGCTTGTTTGGGTCTGTGCGCTGGCTGTGCTCCTACAGGATGGCTTGTTTGGGTCTGTGCGCTGGCTGTGCTCCTACAGGATGGCTTGTTTGGGTCTGTGCGCTGGCTGTGTTCCTACAGGATGGCTTGTTTGGGTCTGTGCGCTGGCTGTGCTCATACAGGATGGCTTGTTTGGGTCTGTGTGCCGTCTGTACTCTTATAAGCTGACTTTTTGGGTCTGTGCGCTGACTGTGTTCCTATAGGCTGTGTTTAGGTCTGTGTGCCTACTGTGTTCCTATAAGCTGGCTTCTTTGGGTCAGGGAACAGAAACCGCACAGAGATTGTTCAGTCTACCATTTAACAACCGGAATTAAAAAGGAACGTCAGCAACATTCTTTTCATTGTTCTTTCTGTTGTCATATATTTATGGAGATCTGCTTCTGTAGCACATTAATGGCCCGTAATTTAATCCAGGGTTATGGTTCTCATTGTCTGTTGGCCGCTCACCATAAATGTATTGAAAGAGACAGCTGAGCTGGAGTAAAGAGCCTTTCACCTCGCCGTCTCCACGGCGCCCCCTTTCTCATTCACCAGCAGTGCAGCTTCCAAGCTGCCAACCTGACTTTAAAGTGGCAGAACAAAGGGGAAGGTGGTGGACTTTGAGATGCTCTCAGCCTCAGATATATGCGAGCGTGGACACCGGGATCCTTTGGGCTGGATAACAATTATAAGATTGCATCAGATCTGTTTCCGGAACAAATGACCAGTATCTACGAGGGCAACTGTTTGAGTTACTGGGTGAGAAAGGTCTTTGGGATAAGTACCAACCCGAAGCAGGATGAGGAATCAGGTCAACAGCAACACTGCCTTTCACAGACAAATTCACTGTCCTCCAAAAACAACGAGATCCAGCCAGAACTTTTGCCCCAATTCACTCCAGGTTACATTTTTTTTGTCCTGCCACATTAAAGTACAATTTCTTACAGTCTTCTTCATTAGTTTGACTTTTTTCCCACCTCAAAACAACATGACCGGCATGTGCAAGTTGAATTTTGTAAATAATTAAGTAGCATTTAAACATATATTAAACAAGTTTATTAGTCGATGGTAAGCACCGCCATAACATCTTCATTTGGCCAATTAAAATGGTATTAAAGACTTTTATGTCGTTCCCTGCAATGGACTTTCACTTCACCCAGCGCGTGGTTCTGGTCGTGCCCTGGAAGATGGATGGATGGAACACATAACATACGGGATGCTATTTCATATTAATTATATGCATAACATAAACACGCATAAAGGGAAAAAGCGCTGGCCTTTTCAGAACCAACGACACGCCATGCAGCGGTGTATTCGCACACCTGTAAGCCAAGCCTGGGAAAGTAATTCATTTTCAGTATGTATACGTTTTAATAGTCAGACCAACCAAAGCGAAATATACAGACGAATTACTCTCGTTTTCCCGCTTCAATAGAATAAAAAATAAAAACTCCAGCGACATCTTTTAGACCGCCGTTTAGAATAACAGGTCACCCTCTGATTGGTTCGGCGGTCGGAGGTTTATACGTCTCATTCATTCATTAAAACCTCGCACACGTAAATGGGGGTAGTATTTTGTATTTCTATAAGTAAAAGTAAATAAATATATATTATATTACTTCGAACAGTCCTATTGCATGTAATTATACATTCTCATGCGATAAAACAACGAGCTAAAACATCCGAATATCGTATTTAGTTCTGACATTGCGTTTTATGTTTAATACCCGTGTTTTGTCTCTTGAAATTCGCTTTCCGGCTAATTTAGTCAATTGCGCCGATAGTTTGTCGTACCTTAGCCCGAGGCCTCTGGCACCGACAACCGTGTCATTTGCTACCAACTGGGCTTTTTGATGAGCGTCTGACCCAGGCGCCTCATCCTTCACCACCGTCTCATTCCCTTTATTTACATCTGTCTTTAGCATTCTAATTACTCTCTTTATTACTTTAGCCCGAAGGAATCAGCAGAAAAAATAAGGACACTGGGTTTTAACCAATAATAAAATTATACCTCTCGCCCACCGGCGCTAAACGCGTGCTTCCTAATTATAGGCTACAGATGATGATCAGTAACTTACGACCTCTCCCTTAATAAAGCGGACCGGGACGGGCCAGAATCTCGGTGTCACTTGCGTTTCTCAATACTTATTTTTAATAACGGTTGATGCTACGGAAAAATGTTTAAAGCCTTGAAAGTTTTGCGCTACAAAAAAAGGTGGGCCTCAGACAATGATGCATTTACTTTTCAATTTACGCCATATCCACTGCAGTCTCGAACGAGCCGCACAATGTTGTTCACTTTGCGGAACCATAATTGCCACCTTTAAGTGTTTAATGTTATTCTCTCTTAATCTTCTCGCACAATCTAATTTCGAAATCAGGCACACTTCGGAATCCTGGTTCTTTTATTGCTGGGCGCCCCTGAAACTGCGAAACCTAAGGTAGTTTGAGAGGGCACGGAATGTATGCAGATTACATTCCGCCTTGTTCCACAACGTGCAATACACTAGCGTCGTGTTTTCGCTGAACACATTTTACATTTGGATAAGAGAAAAAAAAAACCTTTTAATGCTAGGTCCCCTACTAATTTTTAAAAAAATATAAAGTAGCATCAATAACAGGGCACACAGTCTTTAATGAGCTCTCAACTTTAAAGACTTGAAGGATATTATAACAAGCTGCTTGACAAATGGCGCTTAGAAGCACATTAAAGACGCTGCTAATGGAACGCATAATGACGGCTAATTTTCGATCAGATATAAATTAGAGCCCCCAACAGTTATTTGCCTTAAGGACTTTATGTAAATGATTCTGTTCTGTATAAACTGAAAGCTGAAGAGACTCCTTGTGGGTATGATTAATAGATCCGCAGCGGAGCGGGGTTGTCAACTGTGTGAACATATATACGGAGACAGTGCCAGCGCCTCCCTGTCTGGCTACCTGATGCCCAGTCTTCAGTACATCTCACTCATTTGCTGCACACCCCATGCATCCGGATGTGTGCCAGCCGGGTCCCGGCGGAGGACGGCAGTGACCCGCAGTGTGGCCTGGAATCTCTTCACCTTTTTCGGGAGCTTAGGTTTGATCTAAGCACCGCAGTTGTGAGCTATACCAGCGGCATAAAGCTGCCTTGGAGTTTTTTTTTTAGTTTTGACCAGCGTTAATCGCGTTCATTCTTCGTAGTGTCACGTGTTCGGTAGCATTCAGATCCCAGCGGTGAAGCAGGCGCTATGAAATCCCAGACTCTGTTACGGTCCGGTTTAAATAGTTGACAGTCGCTCCAGTACATTTTGCTACGCCCTTGACGCCCATGATTTATTAATTTTAGGACGTGTAGGCAATTTGCTGCGCGCGTGCATTCGCACCGCGATTACCAGCATTAAGCATTATTAGGCTACTTAAGCCTTTCAGGTACTCGGCGTGGATTCAGAACTGTAGGCCTTGGGGAGGCTAAGTGTGGACTGCTATCCAGTGTATATTTTAAATAGATTCAAATTAAACCGATAATCAAGTGTTCGGTTTAATCGATTCGTGTGTAGTGCTGTTTCATTTTGAAGCTGTTTACGTGTGGGTTCTTGTATGAAAAGTTCTTTTGGGATTCAGTTCGACATACCTTTATGAGATGAAATCACAATGAGGAAATTACATGGAAATACCGGAGTATCACAGAAAATCATAGAGGACATTAAGTATAACGCACCTCGAGGCAAGCAGAATTTGCTTCTGTTTAATGGCTGCTACAAATATTTTAATTATGTGCTGACAAAATATCAAAACATTACTTCACCTGTTGGCGCAATTTTAGCTATTCGCTCGCAGTCACTGTTGGCGCAGTCAGTGATGCAGTTTCACGTATCTTTGCTTGTCGTTCTAAATGTACTTCGATCATGACGATGAAGGTGATGAAGACGACGACGATGATGTTGTTGATGATAGTATACTGAGTATACTGCATGGGTGTAGAACTAAGCACTGTTATTGTAGGTCATTATTAAAGCACCAGGCCGGCCCAAACAGCTCTGGTTAGCCTTTCGACATCAGTGGCAGATCAAATCAAAGCCCCTGCCAACATCAAGCCCTCATGGAGAACGCGCGCTCCCCAGTCAGCCAAGTAGGACATAACTTGTCTCGTTGATGTTAATGCTCCTAAACATCTGTCTTTCCACACTGATGGAGTAAAATGGCTCCTTTTTATTATTTAGTGTACTGTGACAGAGACACACAGATGCACACATGTACATGACTGTTTTCTTCGCGAACCACTGTAGGCTACCATTCGAAATTAATTTTACTTTATTCATATATATATATATATGTATATCCTTCTAGAATAACAACCAAATATTTTTCCAAATGACATGAAAAGTTTTGTGACGTTATAACCCTACGGGTATTTCATCACTATAATGTCCCTGACTGTCGCATTAATCCCTTGAACTTGATTATATTAAAATAATACATATGTCAGCAATTAATATACCTTATCGCACAATTGGGTTACGTTATGAATTGCAGGCCTTTATATTTTACAGGAATAGCTAGATTGAATGTTTCAGAATTTTAACTTTGTCAAGAAATATGGCACGGGGCCGGTATTTGTGCTACGTCAGTTACATTTCCGGTCCAACATTTTGTTTTGGAATTAGATCAAAGCTTACATGCGCGATTTACTTTTATTTGAATCATTCTTTATAATTTTAGCTTGCAGGTCTTCCACTACCATAAGTAGTTGCTTATTTTCGTAATTTTGGCAAATATAGTGTTTTTCCCCAAATGGACATGTTACATACAATAATTTGAAATGGAATAATTCAAGATTACGTAACATCATAAGGCCGTCAGACATTGGCAAAATTTAAACGGTGAAATTACGTCGTTCTTAGGTCATACCCATGTTAACCACTTTTATGCATGGTTGCAAATTAATATATTTTCGTTATATATTTCTTATATGTTTTATTAACGCAGTATTTTATACTTAAATTATGACAAAATGTTTTTATATGGCGGTGTCAGGCTTTTTTCCCTAAATTTGTGCTTTTACTTTTAATAGGGAACTATATAGTATTTTATTTTAGTGCTACCTGTCCGCATTCATTCAAAAGCATTATCTTTATTTATAACGCCTTATGAATGATAGCCCAACCTACCGTCATGGATTTGTGCTTTGGCGACTGCTCATGGCACTGTAACATCGCTATCCTCCGTAGGTACTTAACTGAGGAATATCGTTTGGGCATTTTGCGCCGAAACTGCATTCCCCGACGCTTAGAGAATCTGAACGCAAAGTGCATAGAATTAAGGGCATGTGTGTTTCATGGCGAACACATGTAACTTACTTCTCAGCAATGCTTTTGGTAAACTAGCCCCAACCCGTGGACAAACGCAAGGTAGGCGAATTCTCCCTGCCCACAGACCAATTGGAAAAATGTAATAAATTGTTCCTGATCAACTGCCACGGGGAAATTAGTTCAGTATTAAATGTACCATGGTATAGAACTTAAGATAGGAAATTATCCCTTCGAGGGAACTAAGCCTTGCAATACAACCTGTTTCATAGTATTACTAAAATATCTGAGCACAATAAAACTTATTAACTTGAAGGTTTACCTCCGCGCGCTTGAATCCTCTCGTTGCCCATGATTTTTAGGAATAATTATGTGTTGGGTCCTCCAGAGCTTACAGTCGGAGAGATAATTCAGAGCTGTAGAATTTAAATAGACGTTATTAATAAAATGCCTTTCTCGCCACAATTTTCCCTTTTGTCATTTAGGAATAGCGAACAGTCGGTAGTCCACTGTCAATAAAATATATTCCCCGAATGAGCGTGAAATGCCGAAATATGGGCACGTGCGCGGCCGAGCGCGAGAGCGCGCGAGTGGCTGCGCGAGTGCCTGCCGCCTGTGATACGGCCATAGCGCGAGAAGGCGCAGGACGCGCACGCTGCCTTCCCCGGTCTACCGACGAATGGCATTTGCAAATCTGCACGCACGCAAAGAAGCAGGGAAAAACTAACAAATAGCAGAAAAGAACTACAACACGTCTGTTGTACTCACCGGTGCACTGTAAAGAAATACTGCCTGCCCATCTCTCTTATCGCTTCTGTGTCAGCTCCATCGATTAGTTTCTGTAAAACACTTCACATTTTTATAACAACGCGTAACAATTAATATTCAGTTGAATCTACTAAGAACATCAGAATCGCCCAACTACTGGAAATCTACCAAACTTACAAAAAATAAATAAAACCAAGAGCACTGTAACAGATAATTCAGTGACGGCATTCAAAATAATAATAATAAAAAAAAAGATAAATAAAGGATTGTAGTGTCTGGAATTCAATTTCTGGCCCATGGTTCTTCTAATTTGAGAGCAGTCATGTCTTTGAAGGCAGACACTTGGTGTAAATGTACAGTTAAAATATTCTATTCTCTGGTCCCCAGGCGGAGCTCCCACCGTCCCCGGCTTCATTAAATTTTCATCAGCATCCCAGTGAAAGGGGAAAATGTTAAGGGAAAGGAGGAAAATAAAACAGAAGGCCTAATTATAACAAAGGGAAGCAGCGCCGGCCTCTTCTCTGCCAACCAGGCGACACTGGTGTTTCCTTACAACTTAAAACGAAATCAACCAAGATGAAATATAAACGTTTCACTCTTAACAAATGGAGAGTACTACTTGTTACTGCCTTTTCACTCGTTACTTCCCAAATCTCGGAAATAGACATTAATAATATTCTTTTTAAATATAGTTTAAACATGCATATACCCGTGTTCGTGTTTATGCTTAAACAAAGAATTAATATTTAAGAAGCTAAATTGATTTTTTTTCCTCAACTCCTATCAGAATTAAATAAAGAGCGGCATCGCTAGGGAACTGGCGTAATCTCGAGCAGAGTACGGATGTCAAGCAGGGAGAGTCGGCGCACAAAGTTAATTTCAATTCCCGCGGAGAATTTCACATCTCGGCTCTCCCTGACCGACAGTAATTAACAGAGATAACTAATGATTACTTACTTACTCCCAGTAATTATCTGGTTTTCATAATTCGCTGTGTAATTTAATAATTCGCTCATATTAGCGCATTAAGTGAATGGCTCATTTAGGAGATGTGCAAAAATTACTACCAGTCATTGGAAGGGGGATGATTGTATCCGATAAAACATTGGACTTCTACGGCAATAAGTAATTCTGAGTAATTTCTGTATTCTCTCGCTATCTTTGTGACCGTTCGCCAAAACCAGATGTGAATAAAAAAAACAATATTCTCTGTTCACCTGTAAGTATATTACATTTAAAATTTTTTCCGGAATAATGATTCAATTAGCACACATAGTATAGGCCTAAACGACCTGAATGTGCCATATTAATGTGTTTTCCGATGTTACTATTTATGCTTGTGAACACACATGGTCGCTATTATATTCATATAAAGATTTTTGAATGTACACATAAATATTTTCCTTCGAATTTTTTTACGTCCAGATGTCTTAAAAGAATTTTAGATTGTGATGTTTTTTGGCACATTTTCGACAGTTTTATATTTAAAGACGCAATAAGTGAAGAAAATGTTGATAGAAACATTGACTGTTTTTTAGAATCGGTTAATGCGGTTTGGCGGAAGAAACTAGTTAAGTGACAAGTTACTGCGTATAATAGTATTCCCTCGCCTTTATATACGTAAACCACCGCCTCGCTAATACACTGGCACAAACACAGTATTAACCAGCAGTGTTTGAAGAGGATGAGCGAAGTGGTAGATCCGAAAACCTCAGGTGTGGTCGCTTTCCACAGGAACGTAGCTGTCCGTGGTGCTGAACTGATGTTTAATACGCTTTTGTCTGTATTGTGCCCTGAATAATATGTATCCCCGACGAGGACGCGTAATAAAAACATTGTTAAATCCAAATATAAATATAGATTTTTTTCTGGGGGATACTATCAAGTACCAGGAAGAGGCGGAATTCAGAGTGCTTGCTCATGCTATTATTGGAATGGAGTGCTGCTCGTGTATTTATATAAAGATCATCACGCTGGCAGGCGAAGGTGCTTTTGTGGGGGGCTGACATCTGGCAGCGATGCGCTCCGGGGACTTATCGAGATCTCTATAGACTCTCTGATTGGACTCTAATAGAATATTAGCATTTGCTCTCAGGTAGGACACCATAAGCTGCCAGACTCTGTCTCATTTTTCTCTCTCTCTCCCTCAAAAACCCCATCAGTTTCATACGGGTTGAGCCGTAAATGAACTACTCAAAATCAATGCAGATCAAAAATCAGATCAAAGTCGGCGATTTTACGGAAAACATATACACATGAATACAAAACTCAGGTCTTCGGCTTCATTAAAAGCATCGTATTCGCTTAGCAACACCGTTATCTGATGAAGAGTGCCCCATACATTATTTGAATTGAAATATTTTTCAGTCAGTTACAACCTAGTTTAAATACTTCCAGCTTTTCCTTAGATTAATAATTCTAATGATTTTGAGGATGCGAGTCGGCTATTAAAATGCCATTTGATAATTATACCTGGAAATTAAACTCAGTGAAAACTTTATTCCAATAAAATGTTAAAATTATTTCTTTAATGAAACACATATTGCAATTCAATACTCAAATAACTCAAAATACATAAATGTACTAAATGAATGTAATTTGACAAATAACTAAAGCCATCAGACAGTACAGAATGTAATCCGTCAAATAATCTCTGCTAAAACAGTAATACAGCAAAATCTGTACGCATGTATTTATGTGCATCGACTGGTTCAATGAAATATTTACATAATACAAGTATACGTCCATGAAAACTGTTTTCTTTTTCCATCAAGAAAACATTACTAAACAAAGTGATTTAACAACCAACGACGTAATGATGATACGCGAATATTTTATACAAATAAATACCAAGAAACATACATTAAAAATAATTTAAAAAGAGAATGCTATCTAATATATATATATATCTTAATCGTCCCATTTCATACCTTATGAGAAACGACAAAATATTTTGACACGTTTTTCGCTGTGCTTTCCCTGTCGAATACACCATGTTTTGCTCGCCGTCAGAATTTGATTTTCTCAAGCAAAACGGGATAGTAGGGAATCCCAATAAATATGTAATGAAGTAAACATTACCTCACTTAATAAATAGTTTATAAGAATGAGACCCACGCAGTAGTGCAGTAGTATTGCAACCAATAAAAGTCATATTTGGCCAAATAAACCGATTATTTTCAAACATTTGATTCGCTCTTTACATATCTACACAATATTAACGATTAATGACGTAAAAATACCCCTACGCACAAACTGTGTTATTTTATAGCAAATATATCTCTAATATTCCGAGCATTTTTGTAAATCTTTCAGCGATTCGTTGGCCATCATCACCCTTTAGACCAAATACATAAAATTAATTACACCAAGCTCAAAATTAAGTAGATGGCTGTTATTTTTATATAATTTACAGGGTGTGTTTGGCAGAAATGTAATGATTCCGGAAGCGCATTTTCTGTTGTGGCGCCGTGGCTGTTGACAATATACCAGAATCTTAATACACGGGGAGAATAGATACACTAATAATAATAATAATAATAATAATAATAATAATAATAATAATAATAATAATGTCTAAGTGCCCGCGAAGAATTTTATCTAAAATAACACAAGTTCTTCAAGTTCAACAATAATATTATTGTTAGCATTTGTGTTACCACTGTATCTAGCTACTATTGTATTATACCTGAAATCACCAGATTCCATGAATCAACATTTTTACGGTTATTTAAGCGTAACAAGTTTAGTTTTACTGACAAAAACGGTGTAGCGTAGTAAGTGGGGAAAACAAATGTTCTTACTTGTTCTGTCAAACGATCCTCTAAAATGATTCCACATCCTTTCTGGGTAAAGAGGAAAAAGTTTTTTTTTTTAATTCTCAGTCACTTCGCACGTAACGAAAAGTTCGGTTTGTCATGGATGATTGAAAAAACGGTGACCTAAGAAATATTTTACAAATCGTCTTAAGACAGTATGTTGTGTTTTCAGCCTTCACTGTTCTTTAACGTCAATGCTGATGTTAGACGCATGCAGAGTATTTCATTCGTTTTTGTTTCTGCCGCTGGTTGCAGAACCAGACCCGAACCACATTTTTTTTGAGGTCCAGCTTCTCTGCGATCGCTGCGATTTTCTCAGAGGAAGGACGGGGCTGAATGGCAAAGTAAGCCTCCAATGACCTTTTTTCGGGCGCCGCTATCGAAGTGCGTTTTCTCTTCTTCTCTGCGCCGTTGAAGAGCTCTGGTTTGTTCAGTTTCTCCCGGTGCGATTTCTCCGCTTCCTCCAGCCACGCTTGCAGAATCGGCTTCAAAGCGATCATATTATTGTGGGACAGCGTGAGCGACTCGAATCGGCAGATGGTGCTTTGGCTGAGAGAGCCAACACCTGGAATCTTTAGGTTGGCTAGTGCTGAACCCACATCCGCTTGGGTTACCCCGAGTTTGATACGTCTCTGCTTAAACCTTTCAGCAAACGCTTCCAAGTCTCTGGGATCGGCATCCACGTCGCTCATGCAGCCCATGTGGGAAGGTAGCCCGTGGGCATGGGCCATGTTGATCGCTGCCTGGTGCATGTGGTTCATGCCTGCCATGTGGGCGGGATGAGCCGGTGTGGAAACAACCGATCCGTCCGGCCCTGCCATTGCCCCGAGTGCCAGTCCTGGCGTGATGTGATCCAGAAGGTCTCCCTCCAAAGCCTGGTGAGGCTGATGATGGTGGTGGTGATGGTGATGGTGGTGGTGGCCGGCCAGAGCGGAAGGGTGAGAAATAGGAACGGAGGAGGAAGAAGAGGACGAAGATGTACAAGGGAGAGTGTTCATGGTGTGGTAGGTAGCGTCCGGCTTGAAAGGACTGTGGTGAGGAGGGTGATGGTGGCTCTTGGTCTGAGACACTATATCCACCGCCGCGAGAGCTTCGGCGCGGGCCAACAAACTCTCATCCAGACCTCCGAATATATTGCTCTGCAATTGCAAATAGAATGCACACATTACTGTCAGCAGGGAATACTCTCTCCACTCTTCGGATTAAAACATTTCCAGAATGTAAAAAAAGAGATCCTAAAAAAGAACACACAAAACAAGACACATGCAACATCCCAGGTCATAAAAATTAATACGAAAGGCAAACCCGACTGAATACATAAGTTGGGGAGGAAAAAAAATGGAGGTGTTGGGTGATTTGCTGTGCAGACATGAAAAAAACATCAAGCAAAAAAGTGGGCTGTCAAAATGTGCCTTTAAGCGGTGATTATGCAGAATACGTACCGGTGGGGTTGGGAGACAGGCTCGACGCATCGCCTCTGAGCTGCTGCTGCTGCTGATCGTACTACTGTGTCGAGAAGACGAACAGGAAGACGACGGCGCATTCGAAGATGAAGAAGAATGTAAACTGGAATACTTGGGTTCGGGCAGGGTGGTATGTGGCATGGCGAATGCCTGCTTGCTGTTCAGAGACATCATCATCATATTTGCAGGCGACCGAGCAGAGACAAGTTCCTTTTAATAAGTTAAGGCTCCGCCTCTTCGACCGGAGCTCGAGAACAGTTGTTTGCGGAAGTCTCGACTAACTGTGCAATAACTATTGCACTAAAGAATCGAGCCGAGCAGTGGTCTGTCTCGTCTGTGTGTAGCACAGCTTTAATTATCTACAGGTCTCGGGGACTCCAAAGCGAGTTGTTTTTGCTGGGGTGATGTCGATTGAAGGCGGTGCGACCAAGCGTCTCTAATTATCTGGCTGTGGCATGCGGCGACCCCCAAATATGCTCACCTCCTATCTTATTTCCTTTCAGTTTTTTTTATTGTTGAGCGTCTTTATTGCCTTAATTTTTTTTGCCGGCGATGTTTTTGTTAGCTCTTCATGGATGACGACACGAAAAATAAGTGGCATGAAAAGTTTTCTTCTTTTCCCCTCCTTTTGTATTTCCTAAACATTGGTTTGCAAAATCCAGGTCTTTGACATTTTCTGTTTTCGGTTTAACAATTATATTAATTAAATGATTAGGTGAGAGTACCGAGACTTCGACTTTAAGGCTGCGGGGACGCGTTCTGCTTCTTCTCTGAGGCGAAGGGCAGACTGTTTCTCTCTCTCTCTCTCTCTCTCTCTCCCTCGCTCTCGCCCTTCCTCTCTCTCTTTCAATCTCCCTCTCTCTCTCGCTCTCTCTCTCGACTATACCTGAAAAACCCTTCATGATTTATTATTCTTCATTAGCCGCTAGGGCCACTGGGGACTCTGCGCATGGGCAGTCCTCGACAAGACATTCATTTCGAATGGCTAAAGCAAGTATTGTTTCGCTGCGATTAAATTATTCGGATCATATATGCGCTGTACAAAAAAAGCGTATATAATAATAATAATCATTATTATTATTATGATTATTATTATTATTATTATTACAAAGGATAGGGAGAGGCTATTACTGAAAGATGTACGCATAATTACTAATAGATTTATCTAGCGATTGACCGACATAAATCAAACTTAAAAGCCGAAGTAGAATTTCATTATGACATAAAAAGCAATTGAAAGGGGTGGGACAACAATCTATAAGTAAATTATGTCCTACCAAGGAATGTATTATTAGACTGAAATTTCATTTAATATTGTGAATCAGCTTTTCAATAAGTAATCTGCTACTCCTTATCTTATTTTATACGATTAATTCATCTTGACGAATTTATTAGTTTTTATAATGAATATATAACGAAATTTGGTTATGTCGAAATTTGGTTACTTACGGCTGTGTATCATGAAATATATGTTACTGTAAAAAGTCTTTGTATGGGATTTTAAAATTAATGATAACGGGAAGTGGATTTTTAAAAGTCTCCGATTTGATTGCAAACCCAATAAAATTACATACTTGTCGCAGCGGGCTATTATCATATCTTGGCTCTAATTAGGGCATTTAATCAGTGATATAATTAAAAACCCTTAATCATATTGTAATTAACGTGGTTATCTAATTTTCAATAATCTGTTTGAATCTTTTGGAAGAGCTAATTGATTTTAAAAACTGTTGATTAAGTACAAATACTGACACCAGCATAAAATTGTATAATATACGTTTATTTAACACTTTTAATGTATAGATGAATGTACTTAGTAATTAGTACTTGATATATTAAAAAAAAAACGAAGGTTTGATTTACTTAAAAATATTACAATACCATGTCGGTGACGGTTTGTGACGTCTATATTTTTGTTATTCTTCACGGATGAGTTTACACTGTAACTCTCGTAGAGATCGATGTCAAGTGTTAAGCACAGGGTCATTTTCGCGCAATCCGACAATGACATCTATGTCACACACGTTAAGTATGCATATGCACACACCAATATAAAAATATCAAATATTTCGGCATGTAGCGTAATATAGGACAATTACTGGCTTGGAAATTGCAAATGTAAAAAACGCAGTGTTCACGAGTTATCCTGACGTCTATTTTATCAGGGTGCTTGGAAAATGTGTCTTGCAATAGGGCTGGCCGCACTTGGTGTCCTCTTACGACACCCTTCAGCTCTACGTCTGTTAAAAACGTAGGTCTGAGCCTCGGTTTTCATGCATGGAGGCGGCAGGAAGAAAACCATCAGTACACCGTTAGCACCCCTAATTTCTCAGGGATTCTTGCCAGCGGAGTGATTTACCTCTCAAGCGGAATTAACCGCGTTTTGAAGACATACAAGGGGGGCGATCGGTGTCTTCTCACATACAGGCTACCCGACAGACTGATTTATGATCAAACTTTAACGAAATCATTCATATTTCAATACCCCTAAATCGGTGTATGAAAATTTCATTCACAATGAAACACGCAAAAAGTGTATCTTAAGTAAAATAAATCAATCGGCTTGCCTACCTCTCACGGAACTGCTCTTTGAAGTGCATTTTCTGCGCTACGTCAGTATCATTCAATTATATTCATCCAGTACGGACTTTAGGTAACGCGTCATCCCAAGGTAATAACTGTACCGATTTTGCTGCCACATTAAATAATGGTCTATAACACTGTACTTTTTTTGTAAAACGGTAATGCAGTGAGAATCATTAATTATATCTAAAGGGAAGAGATGACCGTATGCTAAAAACGCGTTTATTGCTAACACTGTACGAGTATTTCCTATTTATTTCCTGCCTCGTGCTGTTCTTATACTACAATTATGTTCAGTGCCGTTTGAGGAGCGCAGTGTTCCACATGGCTGAGCATGTCATTGGCCTGTTTAACACGAATCTTCTGCGCTGCTGCGCACCATTATTCATAATTAGAAGGTTTTCCTGGTGTTTCTATTGATGCAGCAGTAAACCGGTTAAGGACACTGATAACACGATGTTGTGTGAAGTTCACGTTCTTTTTTATTTTAATTAAATTCCTCACCTTCTGCAGTCCTTTTGATTTTGATTGATCCTTCTTTTTACTTTCTTGGAATAGGTCATGTGAAAATTCATATAGGCCTAATCATGATTACAGATAACCTGAGAAACATGGAAACTTTCCAAACATATTTTTCCAGTAATACCACCCATTTCTGAACTTTCATAAATGATTTTCTTATTTTGCTCGTTTAGAGATTTTGACAAACATTTTCATCAGACTGTGTTTATTCATAAGAAAGGGGCCGGTCAATCCAATAGGCGAAATAGTCCACCCCCTATAGGGTGTTAGATTCTGAGGGGGTGCCAGTTTCACTTTGTGTTGGATAGGGGGCGCTGGAAGTGATGCTCGTCTAGGGTGCCACGTCAGCGGGAGCCAGTTCTGCAGAAGAATGAAGGAGAAATGATAAAAGTGTATAAATGTGATGTCAGTGTATGCAGGCGTCCCTTCAGCACTCAACAGGATGAGGCACAAACAATCAAAATAACCAAGAGATGAAAATTGTACAGATGTATAATAATATCCTCAGACCTGAATGTAGGCCTAGAGTTACAGCCTTTTCTATTCCTTCCCCTCATATATAGATATTTGCTCATTTTTGCCAGTAAATCAAAATATCAGTCCCTTCCCTGTAAAAATGTGCCTTTTTTGTTTTCTTCAATCGTGTTTTTTTTAACCCTCTGAGGTATTCTGTACGTTCTCCCAGGAGCCTCCAGATGATGAAAATAATTTCTAAACTCAACTGTACCATGTGCGGTAATGCAAAAAAAAGGGAAATTAAACACTGCTTGATCTGATGCAGGTGACTTCTTTGTGTTCGACTTGTGGAAGTAGAAAAGTGTGATGCAGAACTGCATATGTACTTTACAGCAGAGGAAAAGCGCATCTCCCCCAGGATCTCCTGCACGTTAACAATCCCAATTACGGTGCAAAGACCACCAGAGACAGTCTTTTATTCTGACACATTTCCTTTGTGCCACGAACAAGGTAACTGCCGATAGCTTTTGCAAAAAACATACGCACGCCGACATACACACACACACACGCATGCACGCACGCCGATACCCAGACACACAGGAGATGATTTGCACAAGAAGGCTGAAGCATTTTCTCTTCTTGGTGAAAGAATTTTTGTTTTTGTTTATTTGCTTATTTATTTATTTATTGACTCAGTAGTTGCTTGCCAACTGATCCTGGGAGCTCTCAGTCCTAGCACTGGAAATCACAGAAACTGCTTTTCAAATGGCTGATCTATCTGAAGACGTCGGGTCTTTTTAGGTCTTTTGCTGCTCGTTCACACTATGTTATTTATGCTGGCTGGAGACAAGGCAGAAATGCAAATACCGAAATCTTCCATCGTCACGAAAAGGTCAAATGCTTCCCCAACATTATCGATTATGATTTCAAATGGCTGAAAAATGGTAACAAACTCACCAGGCACTTTAACTTGAATTATGTTTGCACTCCTGTTACCTGCTGCTAAATGATCTATCTGTCTATTTATTTGTATTTACACATAATGTATTTGTTAACCTACATACCATTCCATCCACCCCGTTTATGTATATTCTATATGTCTGCCCCGGGGTGGTGTCATGTGCGCTAGGTGTGGGGGGGGGGGGGGGGGGGGGGGGGGGGGGGGGGGGGGGGGGGGGGGGGGGGGG
>JAODKN010000036.1:230405-247626 GCA_026774425.1 Petrocephalus zakoni
CACATTCCTCCACTTTACCCCCCTGTAATTGGGTACGTGCTGCTCCTCCTTGTGTCTTAAGTTGCACCGAGATACTGGGGAAACGATGTCTCGTACCGTTGTATACTTGTATATGGCTAGCATGACTATAAATAGTCTAATACTACTACTACTACAGCTACATTTGAATGCTTTCAATGATTTTACATTAAAGAGCTCAACATTTAATCATCTGTTTTTTTGGTTTAAAATTAAAATGACAGTTTTAACTGCCTCATACTATTATACCATTATGCCATTATTATAACTCTAAACCTCCTTTTAGAATGAAGACATCAGCTTTGAAGCATTTAGAGTATCATGAATATCTACATCTCTGGTGCATAACTAATCAAACAACGTGGTGAGAATGAAGATGTGTGTAGCATTAGTGAATTTTCCATCAAGGGGTAGCGAATTGACCTGCTCTCAGGACCTGGCCCAGGACCGAAGACGTGAGTTGACATGTGGGTGTGGGAGATGTTTTGAAAAGCTCAGCAGTCTCTAAAATGTGTCAGCTGGAGCATAGAGTATCTTGTAAAATAGACAGGAAGCTGAGAATCTGAAAAAAAAACACATCACGGTGGTTTTCTTTAACTGTAGACCTTAGTGTTGTCAGTCACCTTGAATCATCAGCTCACCTGCTAGTATATTATGTTGTTGAGTCACTGCAGTCTCTCAAGGGTTCTTGCTGTTACTTGCAGACATTAATGAGGAGGGAGACCTAAACACCCAGGCACAAAAGGATTATCATCATATGTATGTGAATCAGCATACTACGAAAATCAGTATGTCACTAAAAGACAACTTCTTGGTCAAAAACTTAATGCAGCCATTTATGCACAAAGAAAAGATTAATGCACAAATCATGCACACAATGCAGGACACAAACTAATTATGGCAGAACAATTAGTAACCATTTAAATTTATATCAATTCAATCAATTCATCAACAATTCTGGCTACCACTTTGGTACATCATTAACATGCACATAATTGACATATGTTTTATTTACATGCACAGGCTGACTTAAGATTACAACACAGCAGCTCCCTGTTGTCAGGTTGCACAGTCTAAAACTGTCCAGACATGTCCCCCCCCCCCAACCTGTCTGCTTGACTGAAAAAAAGAAGCAAAGCTGGTGAGACTGATTAGAGAAGAAGAAAGGGAGGTGAGATATGAGGTCAGCAAAACAAATAATACATACCAATTTCCAGATGACAGACCACCGCTGATGTCCGTTGGGGAGGCATTAGATTCCACGAGCCTGAATAGCCCACAGAAGCTGCAGGGCAATGGATGGATGATAAGGTCAATCCTTATAATGATGTCACATACCTCTAGGTCCTCAAAATCAATATAGAAGGCCCAATGCACCTGTCAGCAAGTAAAATAAGGCACCAGTGAGAAAGTCATTCGCTTAAAATTGTCTCAGCTATTGATAATATAAGAAATTCAACCCCCTTTTGGCATTGTTAATCTTGCCCCTGAATCAAAGAATACCACCTGATGGTATGAACTCTCCCGATGCTTCAAGGCGCACGTGTCAAAATGGTAATGTTTACGCTTCGATTGTGAGTGATCTGCATTTTAATCAACATCCAAGTAAAACGAGACCTTTCATGGAGGTCCAAATAACATACTAATGACACTGTGAAGCTGGGACGTTCCAGAGTTTGGAGATATCATTTCCCCATTTTTCATCAGGGAATATATCCCTGTATTGACTTTCTGCAGAGCTGAAGTCAGTAAGTATGCATCAGTTCCACCCAGATATGCAGAATTATTTAAACAAACAGGGAATCGGGTTAAAAACTAAAATTATTTAACAGTTTTTGTGAAAATGTAACACATATGTAACACATTAGTCTTCCAGTTTTCAAAATTGCCAAATGTCAATAACTGCCTCTTTTGAAGGTGCATTGTTTCATATCACACTAGCACAGGTGTCATAGTAACATTTAAAGTGATTATGTGCGCGATGTTTGGCAATGTGCATGCCTGGTTGGCGATTAAATAAAAACATCAAACATGGCTTAAGAAAACTGTTATAAATGAAATAGGGGGGTACGGTTTCAACAGGAACGATGCCCTTACATAGATTCCATTAGTTTGGAGTTGTTAAGTCACGGAGCAACACGCATAGATGCAAACGGAGGACGTCAGGTTCAAGGCTACCTAAGCGGGTAACTGTGCGCATGTCGCTGAGGATGACGAGTCAATGACAATATGCTTTTAGAGAATAACATTTATAGATGAGTCGGTGCAGGACAAATGAGCAGTCGCCAAAAAAAATGAGAGGATTACGTCCCTTAACAAGCCAATACGCTCTGCAGGAGTAGCAGTAGCTCCCTGCAGTGTAGTAATTGCAAATTGCAATAAAAAAAGCAGATTCATAATTTTCGTACATAAGCTAAACGAACTTTCCCAACAATAATGCATCGGTTCAAGTTTGGCATCATAATACCGGTATGAACCGAACAGTTCCCATTTGTTAATTCTACATAGGTCAGATGTGAAGGAAGCCTTGCATTCCTGAACTATTGGGTGAGCCCATAAAACTTCAAATATACGCGCAAAGCATATGACTAATATGACAAAAGGCAAACGCACAGTACCTACAGTGCAGAGAAGGCGACTGACCGCAGATTTTTTTAAAAATCTGTGATTATTTTAAATGCCCACTCGTACTTATTTTGAGAGAAGTTTTTTTTTTGGATAATGAAAATCACCATGGATGTCTGCCGGGATATGCGCAAATGTAGGTATTTTACGGTTGTTCCGGGCACGTTCCGTTCACGGAGACGTTTCTTGCAAAATAAAGCACAGCTTCTGGGGGAAGTTCTTGAGAAGTTTATGATCGAGAAAGAATAACCGCTCCAGTTGAGATAAAGGTAGGTCATTTTAGACCACACGTAACGCTAACTTGATTTTACATCAGTTTTCTTGAAAGTACTCTCCAGAATGTTTTCGAAATGGTAAATATATAACGTAAAAGGTAAATACGTGATATGTGTCATAACGCACACTATTTTCGGACAACCAGCGCGGGAAAAATATCGGACATTACATACTTTATGTTAGTGTCGGGGGCTAAATCAGGAAACTCGGTTACTCTCCTCGAATTCGTATAGCTTTTTATTAATGACAAAAAAGCTACAGCGGAAGTAAATTTAGTGACATTTTTTTTCAAAGGTTTCTTTCTGACAGAAAACCCAACAAAAATAATGTGAAAGCGGCTCGAGCGCGAGCGTTTTCCCCGCGCCGCGCGCGCGCCGTCTGCAGAGGCTCCTTGGATCCTCATTGTCGCCTCGGGCGCTTCTGCTTTGCTAAAGTTTCGTGTCACTGACATAAACGTGTGCAATAATATCAAAACATTTCATAAATGGGTTATTCTGATACATTTAAATCCATTTTTTACCCCCCTGGCATTTTTTTTCAGGTGCTGCAACTTGCATAGTATGGTAGATCATTGTAATAAAACGTGCGTATTATAAATACTGCCATTGTCAGCATAACATTGAAACGAGGCTAAACTTGATTTCAGCATCCTACCAACTGTAGGTCTCCGCGTTTAGGTTTGTGCAGAATTTCTTATCTGCAAAAATACCTTATCAGGTGTCTTGTGTGTTTTGTAATATGTTGCCTAAACATTTGCTGTGAATAATGCTATATAAATGTATCACGTGCATATATGGTAAATGGGGTGATAATCTGTATCACTTAGATGCTGACCTACACAGGCAGCGAAAAAAATTCTGTTTATAAATAAAACATCTCTGCATGGACTTTGCAGTCTGTCTGATTGTCAAAGCATCAAAGGTTGCCTGAAACAGAAAGTATCGCAATGTTTTCTCGTCATTTATAGTTAAACTTAAAAATCGTTTACAGGGAAGCTACATTGTGCTTTAGGCCCAAAATGATCACACTTTCCAGAAAGTTTGGAGAAATTCCTAATTTAAACAATTTAAAACATCTTAACAGTAGATCAGTTAAAAATAAATTGCTAAAGAAAATTTGAACTGTGATGCCATTCCGTCACACCAGTATTAAAAATAGGTCAATTTCATCTAACCTTTGACCTCAATTAAGTTGAAGTATAGAAATGGTTTCGTTTAGCTTGGGTCAGATGAAGTTTACCTTTGATCTCAATTAACTGAAGAACCGCATGTATGTTACAAATTGTGCCTCTTTATTTTTAAAGCTTTAGCATCAAATGCTTTGCAGTTGTTCCATCAGTCTTAGCGATAAGTAATGGGAAATTGTGCCAAATGGCAAAAAAAATTCTCGTCAGTCTTTGCACCAGTTAGTTGTAGCACAACTTCTGGGGTCTCCCCTCTGTAGCGTAACGCCTTCTCATTAGTTTGGCTGTCCCCCATGATAATGCGAGGACTTGTCATTGGTTGTCTAATGGTTGATGCTAATTGACCTCCTTCCCTCTTTTCTTCTCCACAAATGAAAAGGTTTCACCTGTTCTCTGATGGTGTGTGTCACCATCTGATCCTACAAATTGAAAAGCTCCCTCCTGTCAGGCTGTCATTGCTCTGTGACTGCTTCTCGTCAGCTATAATGATCACTCTTCCTCATTGAAACAGATGCGCATTGCGCCATCCAGTGTGTAGTGCACTGCGTCGTGCATATGACCCCACCCACCAGCCATTGGACTGTGTGGGAGCATGACCCATCTCATAGACTTGAGTGCCATGTAGGGTACACAACATACACACAATTGCCTGGTACACTTTGTGAACACCTGCTTCCTAATACAAACGCCTTGCTTCCATACACAGTGAATTATGTAACTGAATACAGTACTCACAGAAAGTCATGGGATACTTGCTTCATTCTGTAAAAATGTTGTAAACAAGCAATGCTAAGCATATCTGCGCATATTTCCGCACAGACATTTTCTTTTTATTAAGTGTTATAATTAATTATAAGTTTTAAGTTATAAGTTTTTTGACTGATTCATTAAGTTCTATTCTTTCTATTCTATTTCTATTTGTAGTGCTAAAGATGTCTCTTTACATTGTTTTGGATTTATTTTGTGAAGTAGTTTTTGCGTTTTGGCCTTGAAATAATGGATTTTTGGATATGTGTTTCTTATTGGACAGCGACAGTATACAGCATAGGGTGAACCGATTCGATTAGAACAGCTAAGGTGTCTGATCTAAGCAGTTTTGAATGTGGTGTGATTTTTTGCTGTATGCTGTGATTGCAGCATCTGAGAAACAGCCACCCTTATTTGAGGAACAGAGTGAGTAAATCGACACTAACAACAAGTTACCAGAGTTCTTTTTTTCCCGCTGAGACACCCAACCACCTCCCCCTATATGATGTAATTTATACTAGCAATGGTAATAACAAATATAAAATGAAACTGTTAATCGTGAACTGTCTGGTACATTGCCTGCCCTCATTGCTTTTTCATTTTCATTTTCATACATTTTCACACGTCTTGCTTGAGATGGAAGATGATTATGAAGTCAGCGACGGGAGTGTTGTTATGGGTTTTCTTTTGTTAACCTAGCAGCTCAGTAGTGATGTTTCAGGTCCATCGAGTTGCCTCATCTCCACAGAGGTCTGTCTCATCTCAATCCTAGGAGCCGGAGCGCTGAATGTTGTCTAAGTGTATAAAGCGCTGGACTTCTATGAAGCCTGCAACATGCGGAGGTCATCGGTGAGTTCAAAGCTGCTATGGACTGTGGGATGCTTTGCCCCCACCCGCCCCCCCCTGCCCAGCAGGCAGGCTAACCAGAGAGGTCAGAGCAGGTGATGAGGTAATATGGGCCAGCCACTGCTGCAATGGTCTCCTCTAGCAGTGAAATACATAAAGAGAAACATATTTATGGATGTTTTTATTTATTTATTTATTCATTCGGCTCGATATTTCGAGGGGAACTTTGCCGATCAGCACAGCAGCTGAAGTCTCCTCACAGATGCGATTACTCAGAATCATGGTGCCACTGCCATGGCGATAGATGTAATGTGGGGATGGCGGGGGGAGGATTGGGGGTGGAGCTATACCCAAAGAGAAGCAGGGGGCCCTGGGGGGTCCTTGCACCGCTCATTAATCCCCGCTTTGCATCTCCACTGTATGTAATATGTATGGGTCACCGGAGCCATGTGGTGTGTGACAGGGAACACCAAGGGGCGGGAGAAACGATGCCACCATCAATGGCGCAATGGCCTATGGTGTGTCCTCCAGCACCATTCGTCGGAACTCCCTCCCAGTGATACACACCCCCCCCCCCCAGAATGTCACAGAGTTAGGGTCTGGTGGGACTGACGTTTCCATTCACCAGGTTAAATGTAACCGGCTCTAGCCTAATTGTTAGGACATGAGAGGCTGATTTTTTTTTTACTGATTCAGCAGTAGGTTGACCTTCTGTCTAGAGATGTGTTTGTGTGTGTGTGTGTGTGTGTGTGTGTTTATCAAAAACTCTGGCAGACTGATCATGTGAATTTGGGGTGGCGTTACTTGCCTTGTCTGGGCATCTAGTCCTCTCTGTCGATCCTTCCAGAGATGTTGTTTTCCCATCAAGGAGGCTTTTTGAAGGGTTATCCGAGGTGTGGTTCATCATCAACTTCTGCTGTATGTCACAGCAGGATTCTATTTCATATTACACTTCGTAACCCTTTCATTCATTTATTGTATGTATAGCCGTGTAGATAACGAGGTAAGGAGCGGATCTTCCCAGCCCAGGCCCCTCTAAATGTCTTCCTGGGGAATAGGAAGGAGTGCCTGTGTGTTGGCCTATGGCTCCATGGCGGGGCCTGTTTAAGTCGCTGCTCCTGGTTGCTGGGGCTTAGGAAACCCCAGTGGAAGCTAGCCTGCTGGACCCCTATGGAGATTTGAGGACCACTTTGGAACTCTAATCCACTCAAAATGTGCTGATAATTTCCCTTGCCAGGACACTCTCTGCCTGGTGTCGCGAGAGTGGTCTCCTGGGACCAGATCAGCCAATGGTAACAAAGTAGCCAGATGTCTGGTTCTGGCAAAGTCCCAGAAGCCAAGCAGCGGCACGCCACAGCCTCCGCCATGGCCCGGAGATCAAAGGTACCTGAGAATTACTTACGGGCACAAAATATGTGTTGCTTATTCCACGGCTCCCATTAATAACAATCTGGGTGAATTTGTATTTCTAATTAACTCTTTCTTTTGGCGTAGAAGCGCTGCAGGATTTTTTAAGCCGCGGCAGAACCTGCGGCCGCCGGGGCGAGCGAACGGATGTGTGATCTAGCAGCAGTGGAAGGGAAAAAAAACTTCTAATGCATGTTTTCTTTGCCGTCGTAAACATATTTTTGCTCTCAGAAAATATGCACAAACTAGTGGCGTGATATTGGAAAGCTGGTTTGGGGATGAACCTGGTCCTTTGGTCCAGCAGCATCCCTGTTGCAGACGAAGCATCACACAGTGCTTTAATATTACTCCACTGCCTGGGGTGGGTCGATTGTATAACGGCCTCAAAGTGTCTTCGCTTTCTTTATGATGAAAGAGCCCCAAACGCACGTCGATAGCTGTCTAAGTGTGCCGGGCTAATGTGGGAGCTGGGCCAGTGGGTTTGGGGTCAGGAGTGGTTGTGGGATTGGAGGGGATGCTGAGGACCTTTTTAAGACCTGAGATCCATGGGGGAGACCACCAAACATCTCACTTGTTAATCACACCGTCCACAAAGGCAACGTCGAGTGGATCTCAGGGAAAGCAGCCTTTTTGCCCCCTTGGAGGGACGTTTTCGAAGGTGCCAAGATGCCAAGGGCTTATTTGTCCAAGCTACCTATATAATTTAAAAGATTGTTTGGAGGAGGCTTTACGAACTTTGTTTTCTAACTTTTAATGTGATCTGGGAATATTTTACACCGCATTACAGACGGATGTTATGGGGGGATGCACACTGCCATTCCCTGGGGGGCCCGTATCACTTTTAAGAGCGGCCTATTAATTCAATCGCGCACATTTTTTATCTTAATATACAAATATTTAGAATAGGTCCCTGGCTTTGAAGTAACAGAAACAACAAGAATCTCACGGCTGTACTCGGTACCTTGGGAAGGCGCTCACTTCGTGTTGTTGTTATGGGAGGCCGGCCCGTTTCCATCTCACGTGGCGTCGTCGCACGTTTTCCACGCATTCGGCCTTCCACAGGCGCGATCTGAAGCTTTGCTGGATGGGCTCGCGCTGAGCATTGGCGAGCAGGCGGCGAGCTCAGAAGACGCCCCGTCTGTAAATGTTGTATGCGTTGGCACTTGCCAGAGAACGGACACCATGGACGGGCATGAGAGGGTTAGGGGCACGGCTGGTAGGAGGGTCATGTGCATGTGAGGCAGTGCTCTTTGCTTAGAGGGCATTTTTGACAGCATGGTGAAATCCTGTGTATTCATATGCAGATATGTAAAGCGGCCGGATGGGAGAGAATCACGAAATGTCACTCTCCGCCGTAACACCGCGTTCCACCCCCAATCTGTGATTCCGTTTTGTTCTTTTAAATTACTTTGAGGCAGTTGAGGGTAAAAAATCCTTTCTTGAGGTTTGTAAAATAGGTCATTTTTTATTTTCCATGGAATTTAACTTTGGCAGAAGTTTTAGAAAAAAAAAAAACATGCCCTGTCTCCTAGATTCATCAGCTAGCCATTCTTAGAATAGCCTCCTCCTTTGCTTTGACTGCCGCTCTTACAAATGACTCCTGAATAATTAATCAGTGTGAAACGATTGTGGCCTTTTCTTTTTCCTTAGCTTCTTGCCCGCACAATTAAAGAATATTATTGTGATTCCAGCTGAACATAAATTATTACGCCTTATTTTTTCATGTCTCTCAGCGTACTGTATTTTACAGCCCTGCCATGACCTGAACTCTGCATGTCTTGCATCTTGAAAGCAGACTGTACGCCCCCGATTAGAAAATGCTGTGTACCTCTTTGATTCTTTCTATACGTAAAAAGGCATCTCAGGTTTGTAGAGTGCTTATTTTTGAATCCTCTGAATCGGAAGCTGTCTGGATGTGTTCACGTTGTGTTTTATTTATTTATTTGGGTGGGTGGTTAGGTGCAGCTCAGTGTTGTGTGAGACGGCCTGTGATGAATGCTGATGTGTAGCCCCGGTCACACGGTGATGTCAGGGAGATCACCCTGCTCCTTACAGAGGCGAATTTCACCAGTCTCTCGACCGTATTCCTAGTGGACAACTGTCCACATCTCAACAACCATCCCCACAATTGGCAGTAATTGGCACGTTGCCTGGGAATTCCTCCGAGAGATCTGAGAGAGAAGCAGGCACGGGGCTGGTCGCCCTTTCCACCAATTAGAAAGCCCCCCCTCCCCCCCCAAGCCCCTCCACCTTCCCGGGGGGGCGGGGGTGGGGGGTGGCTGGCAGAGGCCTACCGCACGACTTGATCAGGCGACTTGCGGAGATGCTTCCTTCATGGAGCTTGATGTTTGGCCGCAGTGGGACATGAGCGCTGGGCCGAGCCCCGCTTCCTGACTGCCAACTCCGCCCCCCCACTCTGCTCTTTGAAGCTCCCACCTCCTGCCTTGACCACTGAAAAAAAAAAATTGCTGTGTGCCATCCGTCCGTTAAAAAAATAAATGAAATTCTCAGTGCTGCGTTGTAGGTTTCCATCCTGGCATTGTTATGGAGACGGTGACAAAGGGAGTATTCCCTGTCACACACATGCCGATGCAAAAAAAAAAAAGTGACTGGGGACCAGCCAAGGAACAAAGGCTCCCAGGCTCGGAGCTCCCAATGAGCGTTCCCGAGCATCGAGAAAGCTCCAGAGATCGTTTATACCATCGCAGTCAAAGCCGCCGCCACTGCTATGCTTTCGTGACTTTGGTAAATAAGACTGGAAGAGGATATGGGGTGGAAGAATGGGGGCTTGTGGAGGGCGGGGGGGGGGGGGTTTGCGTTTCCTTTGCTGACAGAATGTTGTCTGTGATTGTCCCCCGAACTGCATGGCAGCCCCCTGAAAGGTGCGGGGGCCTTGCGGCACTGCGGATATTTGAAGTTCAAATTGGCTGTCATTCATGGCGCGAGGCGCGGCGTGGCTGCACTGGCTAGCAGAATGGAGCAGCTGCAGCAAAGGAAATAGTCATTAGCTGCTGTAAGTATATTCAGTTATGTGGAGTGCTTTAATTCTGCCTTTGTTTTTTTGTGTCTGCCATTGTTTTTAAGATCTGTAAATAACTGCAGTCTTGAATTTAATGAAACAGTTGATATACTTACCTTTTTTCATTACCGGGGCCGTTGTGTAATACACGTTTTAATGCACTATATGTGACTGTGCTGGCGGGGAGTGCTACAGGTTGACAGGCAAGTGATAAGGCAGCTTGCACGAGGACCCTCACAGGGGGCCTACCTAATATGCTGTCTGCCCCGAGGGCCTATGGGAGCGCAGTTGGATTATTATGTTAATGCATGAGCCCGCTGCCCTCTCTGTATCCCAGCTGGCCTTCCTGTCGCTAGGAACTGCTTTGCTCATACGGCGCAGTAATATGGTCCGTGATTGAAAGGCTGAAGGGACCAAGCAGCAGAAGGAAAAGGTCCAGGCCGATAATAAAAACGTGCCGTCGTGCAAGAGCCTTGGAGAAATGGACACTCCCGTGGATGCCAGCGAAATCATCCATGATAAGGATGCGTGGCACTAGTTCTAGTTACATGGTGTACTTGCTCCTGCTACTAGTCAGTACGTGTTTCTTTTTCATATAGGTGGATTCATGCATGTCTGTCTGCTCTGTTTGATTTCACACTGGAGCAGAAAGTCTCACTGAACAGCAAGGGAGTGGCAGGATGTTTTGTCTAGCATGTACCATCATAGTGTGGCCTTGCAAACCATTTTATTCTGTGCTTAACTGGAAATGATGGACCATGCTGCAGGAGTACCCCAAACTGGTATTGCTTAATAAGTCGTTGGCTCTTATTTTAATGTTGCTCTTATTTTGATGGACCGCTCATTCCCACAGTAGTCTTTATAAATACCTTAATGGTGCTCGGAGCTGATAATATTGAAGAATCGACGATGGTCCAATCGACGATGGTCCTACTTGGTCCGTTCACCCTCTGTGTTTGGAATTTCGCCCTCCTTAGCGCAAATATAGAAGTGGTGGGGTTTTTGTGTAAAGCTGGGGGGGAGGTGGCCAGGAAGCTCAGTTTGGGAGCTTGGTGATATCTCTGCGATAGTGTTAACAGTGCAAATGTGTCAGAAGGCACCCGGCAGTGGAGCTGTCATCATCCGCCCAAATAAGCGTCACGTCTCTTTGCTGGCAAATATCTGCTGATTACAGTTTCCATTACCATTATAAGCTTGAGGAATGTTTGTGTTTTTCCTCTCTCTCCCTCTCTCTCTCTCCGGCTGATGTGCGCGCGGCCTGCTTGCTCCGTCGTCTCTCGTCGTCTTGGCGGCGAGCTCCTCCGGTGAAGCGCCACGCTGCTCGTGTCATTAGATTCGGGCCCTCCTGTTAACGAGATGACGAGAAGGAGCGGGTAATTGCTGGGTAAATGCTTTGCTGAGACTAAACGTCAATACAAAGACAGGCACTGCAGCCCCAGCAGCCTGTTCTGCTCCGAGCAGCAGATCTGAATGAGGCGGAGCGGGAGAGGCTTGCGGCGCTTGTAATTGACGACTTCTTTTCCTTTTTACCTGCAACTGTGGATCACTCGCTGACTGCTTTTCTCACATTACAGCCTCCATTTCTTTCCTGTGACCAAGAAAGAAAGCAACAAAATTTTCTGTCTTTGAACTGATTTATCAAGCCCTTTTCTGGCTAATTGTAATAGCTAACCTGAGATCCACAGAGGCACATCTTTGTTTCTTGTAAGCCTTTCTTGTCTGCTGATTTTGCCATTATCCCTTGTACATACCTCATATCTCAAGGATATTTATAGGACCTCGAGTGAGTAGCATCATCACGTAGGCTGGGTACTACCCAAATGACATCACCATATAGGCATGGCACTGTGGAAATGACATCAACCTGTAAGGAGGGTGCTGCATGAATGACATCACCATGTAGGCAGGCCACTGCATGAATGACATCACTGTGCAGGCAGGGTACTATGTGAATGACATCACTGTGCAGGCAGGGTACTATGTGAATGACATCACCATATACTGTAGATGGGGCACAGTGTGAATGACATCGCCACTGTATTAGCAGCGTGCAACATGAGGGATATCACCATATAGGCGGGGCGCAGCATCATTGACATTACCATATAGGCAGGGCTAGATGGCTGTGATGTTACCGGCCTAAGAACAGGGAATTGTACTTGTAGGCTGCTTTAGACATATGGGTCTGCTAAATAATGTTTTGTTTGAGGTTTTGAGGTTTTGTGTAGCAAAGGTCTTTATAGCCTCAAAGTTGCACTAAACATAATTGTAAAATAATGGATCCTGAAGGATGATGCTGTCAGGAAACTGACATGAAAACTTCACATGCAGTCTTCACACTCACCTGGGTGCATTTCAAGTCATTTACCCCCAGTCGAAGCACTGCTGTCTGCACTGCACAGGTAGGAAGAGCTTCCGGTGACGCTCCTGGACGCTGGCTCTCCGGATCTGCCCGTGTCGTCAGGCCACCGTTTGCTTTCCCATGCCTGCTCACTGTAGTGGCTTGCCCCAAGCCCAGATCCATACCGCTGCTCTGATTCGCACCCTTTGCATTTATCACGCACCCCCCTGATACAGCGAGAGATACCCCTGGGGAGGCGGGTGGCTAAGCTCTGGCATTGACATTTGAAATTGAGGAATCATTATGTTTGACACCTGTGTTTAGCAGACCCCCCCCCATAAGGTCTATTGGCTGCCTAATGAATTGGCAAATAGACCATTTCGCCCCGCCTCCGAGCAGGACCCGGCAGGTCATGTGGAACAGAGCTGCTCGCCGGAGTGGCTCACACCCACCTGTATGTTCGGCACAAGGTTCCGGGGATGGTGTGTCCACAGTGTTCACTGTTCTATTATTTGAAACTTAAATAAACTTTCGAAAAGGCTCTGTGTGCAGCTCCCCCCATACAGCTGAGGCTGAATTTCACATCTGGATGCCTGGATGCAGAAGTCTAGGTGAAGTTCAGATCCTGAGCCCCCCACAAAATGTGGGGCCACGGTGTGCAGGCAGGCGGGCCCGCATCACTCAGGCCATTAAAGATGGAGCACAGCTGCCTGGCCTGGAAGCAGCTGGAGCAGAGCAGGCCTGACGCTTCCTCAGTAATGAGCCAGGTCTGACCGGCTGGGTCAATAATTCATACGGAACGCGAGTCGACGCGGGCCGGGTGGTTCCCGCCTCAGTGGCTCCGCCGGCAGGCCGTCACCATGCGGACTCGGTGCCACGGGCCGGCGCTTCGCTGCCCTTCACTCTTAATAGCCGTCGCCACGGCTACCCCGGCACGTGGCTAGCTGCCGTCGCTGGGCTTAGCGGCCCCCTTCAGAGCGATCTGTTACGCAGGCGGTAGCTTTCAGGCGTCACGCGCCGCACTGGAATGCAGAAAATGGAAAGGTATTAGCGCCTCTGCTGCTTAAGTAACATCAGCATTTCCCAGCCTGCTTCAGCGGGCACTGAATCATGGTGACAGGGGTCAGGCCCCTGGGAAAGACGGCTGCGCGGACCCCTCTAGCTCAGACGTGCTCCGCTCGAGAGGCAGGCCCCATCACTAATGCCCCCGTCAGGGCTCCCCAACGCCGCCGTCTGTCAGGAAACAAATTAGGGCGTGCTGGCAGAGAATGGGGGGGCCACAGGGGTCAACGTTTATAAAGCTCAGAGTGCCCCTCCCTTCATATTTATCGCAAGGCTGCACCAATGCCTGGGGTGGGGTGGTGAGACAGGACCGGTCCGCCCTTTCGCTGCTACCTGCTTTCTGCCACACGAAGGGTCAGTGTTCATCATAGCTGCCTTTAAAACCTGCAATGTGACCCACATCTGATAATTACTCCAACATCATATTATATCATATATAATATACGCACACAGATAAATATATATCGACCACTAACATTGCACATCTATACACCTCCAGTCATCGAAATTAACCAATTAGAATATATGTACATATGACAGTACTCGTGTGTGTTTCTTAAGATAAACTTCATTGATCACGGGGGGAATCTTGTTTGCATACAGCAGCAGGTACGTTCACTTTATGAATGGAGCCTGGACTTGTTTTTGGCTGTTCCTCTGGCAACTCTTAAGTGGAGTCACAAAGAGACTCTGGGTTGTTCCGGAACGCCAGACATCTTTTGCAGTCCCGTGTCCGCGGCACATCATTGACCCATTATTAAATGAAACCGATTTTTCGGAAATGGAGCCACCATAAATGCCTCTCACAGCTAGGGGGTGGCGGCGGGGGCGTTGCGTGCATGAACACCAGGGCAATAAATCAGTGTGCGGTAATGACCGTAATCAAGGGCCGTATGTAAAAATATAGCTTGCATATAAGATCCACCTTATTAGCTGTCACCGTGCATGCGATAAATGTTCAAATAAATGTTTAGCAATAACCATGCTGGAGAGGAATGCACCCCTTTACCTCATCACGGAGGGGGCCTGGTGGGGGGGGTGAAAAATCGGCAGTGGGACCCGACACAGATATTGTCCTGCTGTAGCTATTGTCCATCCCATCCGTCACTGTCGGCCGGCCCGCCTCTCATTAAAGACCCCCCTTCCTCAGAACCACTTAATTTCCTTAAGAGGACTAGACACCTGATTCAATTTTGCACCCATTACACCGAGGCCAGATTTGTTTTTCCGCTCAGGCAGTATTGAGATGAACGATCATGCAAGGTTAAGCAAAAGAAGATTCCTTAAAATTAAATGTTGTCAACACAATTTCCCTGGCCCCCATGGCCCTGGCCTTAGACGTCCTGTAGTCCTCCGATCTCATTTCACATCCTTCTGCACACATTGGTGACCTGCCTGGATAATCCGTTTACTGTCCGCGGCTGGATCTGCCTGGTAAAGTGTCTGGCACAATGTGGGAATGAATTTATTTTACGTTCCTGCTTGCAATTCAGTCGCTGTGCCCTTCACACTTGTACAGGGTTTGTCTAAATAGCTTGTGTTCAGAGATTACATGGGTATAAAGTTCTTTCTACAAGGCCTGCTCTAGGTTGAGCATCTCTGGCATTTGTGTGAAGATTGTTAAAGGGAAGTTTATCTCCTCTGGGTTCTTGTACTTATGAGAGACCACTGTCAGTGTGACCTCCTGCCTATACCGACTGGGCTCAGACCAAGGAGGGGGACGTCTCTCTTTTTTGTCTTTATTTATCTGCCAGAGCTTTCATCTGCAGCGTGTAAATGTGTTTGATCTCACACCCTCCCAAGTGACATGAAAATGGCATGCATGCATTTTTTTGTTTATTTCCTGTCGTGTACAGCACGTCAATTACTGGGGAACTCACCGTCGTCGAGTTGGGGAGACGTGTAGCTTCCGGAAGCCTGGAGCTCTGAGACCAGACCTGGAGAAGCCGGGTCCTCCAGGACGTCGTCCCAGAGGCTTTCGAGCTCTTCATGCTGCTCAGCCACCAGAAGAGGTCCTGTCACCTGCTCTGACTGCTGGCTGGCTGGCTGGATTTGCATCGGCAGACTTCTGACAGTGTTTCCCCCTAAGAAGGCCTGCCTCCCTGCTCCTCCAAGGATCAAACGCTGTAGGACACACACAGGGTTTCTTGAAGAGCACCAAGTGGTGTCCCTTAGGGTGGGGAACCAGCAGATGCTCAAACTGCAGAATTACATCAAGGGCGGAGAACCGTTCTCGCCTGCTTTTCTGTGTCGCGCTGTCAGGTATCTGAAAGATTGTGCATGGAGCCGAGTAAAAATATCTTCTTTTTTGTCTCTAAATGTTGCAAAGCAAACATGAATTTTTTTATGACTACAGTAAGGCTACAGAATGTCTGCTGCCTCTGGCAATTTTACTATTTTATTGTGTTTTGGGCCAATTTGGCGGGAGAGAATGGTTGAAAATGCACCAAGGATACCCAGGGTGAATCCTAAGGTGTTTTGGCTGGGTTTTGTTTGGGCCGCATTCGTGTCTGCGTGGTTGGGCCCCCTGCATCCCGCCTGTGTGGCACAGAGGCTGTGGGCGCTGTCTCAGGGCACAGGATGGTGTTCCTCGCGTCCAGGCCGCCGCTCCTCTGTGTTGCCTTGGCGACAGCTTCCCGTTCTCCCGTTTGAGTCTGTCTTGCAGCAGGTTGGCTAAAGAGCAGCAGTAACGTGTCCTGTTCTCCCTCTTTAATTGAACACAAAAGGCATTCAGGCGGCCATTAAAAGGCATTAAACGTGTAATTTTCCAGCAGAATATGGTTTTTGATTTGCTCCTTTCACATTTTTATTATGATTCTATGAAGCACAGTACAGGCCTTAATTAATCATTAGTCTGTGCGTGGGGACGAGCGTGCTGTTATGTGCGTCGCCGTGTTTGTTATTGTAATAATTTTTTCATTATGCTGAGATGGGTTATTTTGAAGGGCGCACATGAATATTGTTTATGCCATGGAATATGTATGTGCTGGCAACTTTTTAAGATTAGTCCTCTCTCAGGCTTCTCTTCATCAGCCGTCGCATTGAATGCCGATGTCGTAGGGTTAAGCAAAAGGATCCAGCCTTTAAAAGATCATTTGGAGGGCATCAGTGCTGGCTAGCTACCAGCGGACTGCAAGAAATGGATGCAGCTCTCTATATGTGCAACTAAATGGTAAGGTAAGATGCTCTGTGTGTGTCGGGGGGGGAAAGAAATGGCTTCCTGCTAGGCAAGGGTGTGAAATGTGTAACTGCATTTGATCTCTTGATCAAATAATCAAAAGGGGTTTGTGTGCTCATGTAGCGGGGGCTGGCCCAGGGAAGTAGGCGAGATGGTCTCTACACATGTAATCCTTGTCATTAAATTCAAGCAATCTTTTTTTATTATTAATGAATATTTCAGTAGTTATTGCAAGGGGGCTTCTCATTTGATTCCTCTGCCTTTCCTCACTGGTGAATTATTATTCCTGGAATCTCTTAATTAATAGCATTGTGCGGGTGGGTGAGACGCCGCCCGTGTGGGCCCGGGCTGGCCCGGCCCGGCGGTGTGAGCGGGGCTGTGGGGCTTCCTGCTGAGGACACGCCGTTATTTCAAAGTAAGTAAACAAATGGGTCCCCCTGATGCCATCGCCACTCATGCCCGGGTCCCAGTGAGCTACTTCCTGGCGTTGGGGGGTTGGGGGGAGGTGGGGGATTGGGG
>JAODKN010000036.1:262295-282275 GCA_026774425.1 Petrocephalus zakoni
GATGGATGGAATTGGATAGATAGATGGATGTGGTTTGCTGGTGCGCGCGCACACACACACACACACACACACACACAGATTAGATATCTATATCTTTTTGTATGGGCATAACCCAAATCCCAACTTTGATACCCTTAACCTCTACCTAGCCCAAACCTTAACCAATATAATAAAATATAAGACTTCTACCTATTTTTGTATTTTGCTTGCAGGCACAGATTTTTATGAAATAAAATTTTCTGTGTGGGGACACGGGAAATGTCCCCACAATGTAATATATACATGCCCACACAGACACACACAGCATAAGCACTGAGCCGAACTGCGGGAGTGTGTCTTGTAATGAAAACGTCAGCACACACAAGGTGGTCTCAGCCTGGGCAAGAGGCCGGGCTGCAAGCCAGAAACGGCTTGAATTCTTTGGCCCTTTTCTCACGAAATGCTACGGCCCTTAAGTCCCGTAGTCGGGACACCCGTGACACCCATCCGTGCCCCCACCCCCCAAAGCCTTTAATAAACATTATGTCACAGGAAACCAAATCAGAGCTGGCTGCAAGCAAGTGAGGAAATCAATTAAAACCGAGTCAGGGGCCGACGACTGGATTGTCTCTGGCATTTATTGGATGTAATATAGTTAATATTTCTAGCTGGGTAAATTAGCACAATTTTGCCACTGTAGATTTAAGGGGGGGGGGGCTGTCTCCTGAGGATGGGGCCGAGTCAGAGTAATAAGTGCTTAAAGTAAACAATAGCCAGGGTCGACCAAGAAGCCCCACGGATCCATATTAAGTCGAATTGAAAATAATGAAAACTCTTGCCTTTCATCGGGAGGCCCGAAAGGCTCGCAGCGCCCCCATCAGCTCCGCCCCAGGCCCTGCCCCCCTCATCCGCACGCTGCCATGATTCATGTGCGGCCTTGGATCATTTGTACCGTGTCACAGTGCTATTGATTCGGAGGCGGGGAGGAAGGGGGCGGGATGTCCACCGGGCCGTCTGCTGGGAACCGCCTCTGAGCCAGGCGGGGGGTTGGGGGGGTCCTCTGGGGTCACACCGGATCATTCGCACCCTGCCCTCAGCCCGGCTTCCGTCTAACGACCGTGAGTGATGGGGGATAGACGAGTGAGTGCTCGAGAAAGCTGCTGTCAGTTAAAGGCGAGGTCAGGCGTGATGCGGAGATCGCCGTGCTCCCCTGTATGCGCGTAAATCTCAGTGCTACTCAGCCTCCAGATTCATAAACACAACCTTTAAGATAAAAGATAAAAACTAATGAGGAAATAGCATCCATCTGGCTGTCCTTCAGCCTCTTATCCTGGTCAGGGGCTTGGGAACAATGAAACGCTTGACAGTAATAAATGAGGGGGACAGGATACTTGTTTTTAAGACGATTATCTCTGTTTTATCACATTTCCTGGAGAAGCCCCACGCAGACCTACTTAAACCTTGGGAAGGGACAGTCTGAATTAACATAGCTCTCCGTAGCCACAGCGGGTTTATTTTTATATAAATATATATATGCGCACATTACATTGTGGGGAGCAAATGTTCCATTGATGTGATTAAAAAAACTGTTGTGGATGTTGAGGAGGCCAGTTTTTCAGTCCCCACAAGGGGAAAATAAATGTTATAACAAATCTGTGACTTAAAATGTACTTTGTTTGGTTACTTATGGCTGGGTAGGGGTGATGGTTGTCATCATTGGGATTTGGGGTTATTTTTGGATGTGTGTGTGTGTGTGAGGAGGGCTTCTGCTCCCTCCTCCCCCCAGGAGCCATGCCCCCCCTCCCCCGACACCCGCTGCCACCGGCCAGCACATAAAGGCTGCCGTGCTGCCGCTGAGCGAGCAGTCGGCTGCAAAGCCGTCGCCGAGGCTCATCTAGCTCAGTCGCACGCGCTGAATGCCACACGCCACAGCCCGCCGCGAGCAGCCCGCAGAGGCTCCTCCCTCACATTCTGTGTAACGTTTAATAATCCCCCCCCAAAAAATATATATATATATATATATCTCACTCCATGTCTCTTTCAGCAGCCGTCTGGGTCTGAGAGGCATGGCGCGTGCCACCAGACAGGGCTGCTAATCATCTCTCTGTTTGAGGGTGCACACACACTCAGACACGCACACACACATCCTCTAGCTCTGGGGTGGGGGCTGCAGCGGGGGGGCGCTATAATCACTTGTTAGAAGCTTGGCATGGATGCTAAAGGCTGGTTCACATCCCGTTTACAATGCACGCCCCTTTTTCATCTCTTCTTCAGGTCTCTCCTAAATCCCCCAACCCCACCTCCCTGTGGAGGGGCGGGACAGGATCTAACACCTTCCACCAATCAAAAGGTGCGATCAGGTAGCACAGCTGCCCAGGGAGGAGAAAAGCGGGTGACAGACGAGGATATTTCACACACGTATTTCTGAACCTAACGTCAGATAATAGCGGGTCTGAGACCAGCCTGTAGGGGGAGTAGCGTGGGCCTCATCAATAGCCGTGCTGATATATCGATCATTGACACCTTCTGGCCACGCTACCTGAACAGGTGACGGCCTTTCGAGGGTGCCACTTTTTCTGCAGCCTTGGGAATTTAAACTGGACCCCTCACCTAAATGTCCGATCCCTGTGTGGCTCCTGCTGTTGGCTCGAATGGCTTGTAAGCATCCTGTGGTGTGAGTCCTAGCGAGGCTAACGGCGGCCAAATGGTGAGCGCTGATGACATCGCCCTGTGAGGAGTGTGGCGGAGCCCCTTTTAATGCCGTGGGTCCGAAAAGCAGAAGAAAAATCCCAATAGTAGTGAGACAGGAGGGAGAACCCGACACGGTGTTTACCGAGGGGCGGAGGGCTGTCCGCTTAATGCACTGACGGAGAACAAACGCATGCAGCAGTGCGGTTGCGGCGCATCTCTTGCCATTAGATGTTCTCTTTCGGCTGTCAGCAGACGGCACATTTGCCTGCCAAGCGGCCGGCCTGAGCAGCGCCTACAGCCAGCCCCGCAGCTCCACTTTGACTAAAAGTGTTGATTTCACTTCTCTTGGCCTCATTCGCATGTGGTGCTAAAACCCTGCCTCTCGCAGCGTGGGTGTATGTGTGTACGTGCCAATGTTTGTGTGTACGTGCACATGTGTCCATGTGTGTGTCTGTGTGTGTGTGTGTGTGTGTGTGCACTTGTGGGGGCCCCTGGCAGCTCCGGGGGGGGAGGGTGCACCACGCACAGGAGCTTTTCAACACAGGAGTGGCTGGGGGGGAGTAATGTGTTAATCACCCTGTATGGTGTTTCAGCCCCACCCCATCTCTCTGAAATAGAGGCTGCGTGACACACACACACCCCCTGCCCCCACATGTCGCTGGCTGCCTGCCGTGGGGTCAGCGCGCTCGAGTGGAATTTAAAGAGGCCCCCCCTTTGAGCATAATGGCTCCTGACTGACGTGTTGCGTGCTCTAGAGTGCCCATTGATTGAGAGCTGGTTTGTTAAATCACTGCTGGTTTAGCTGCACGGTGACACACGTGGTCACTGCTGCCTGGCCGTGGGGAGGCTTGTTTATGTTATTAGAGAGGGGGGGCTCCTTCACTGGAGTCTGGCCACCCCCTCCCCAAGCAGACTGCTTTTTGCAGCTTGGAGACACGGTGGCTGAAACAGGTCAGTGACCGAGGTCATTGTCATAGCTGACTGAGTGTGGGGGGGGGGTGGGACACGCTGGCAGAGTGATTCGGCTGCGACTCTGTGACTCCCCTCCCAAAGCACGGACCTTTGCCAGCCGTCTCCCTGTGAATACCGCCCATGTCATTCGCAACGCAGACAGGTAGGGGCGTTTCCATCCATCAATGTGGGCACAACTGGGAAGGCCCTGCAATCGGCTCCCAGAAACCAGATGATGTGACGTCAGCTTTGGCTGCCTTAAGTTCAGTCTTGGTTTTGTGCTTTGTAAGACAATGTTTGTCCAATAATACACCGCACAGCGGCCCATAGTGGCACTGGCTGCAGCTGAAAGCTGATTGGGCCCCAGGGTGCCCCCTCCCCTGTCACTCAACGATTCAAAACTTGTCATTGGCAAATGAAAAGGTTGGCCCCTCTGTATGAATTTTGCTCCCCACCTGAAAATGTTCCTGCCAAATGGGCCATGCCTGTTCATTATAAGGGAGCTGCTTTTGTACCATAGCACTTTTTAGCAGAGTATTGGACCTAAACCTTAGTAACTATCCATCAGTATGGAGTAAACAGCATTGATTAAAATGTCCATTAAACATATTCTTCCAGCTTCCCTGTTTTGCCAATCAGTCCAGTTAAGATCCTCCAGCTGATACAGCGTGAAATCATTCCTGAGGACTATGAGACCTTGACCAGTGACCAGTCATTCCCGTGGCCTTTTCATAGACCCCCCCCCCTTCTTAGTTGTGGTCCAAATTGTGAGAAAGTTTCAGCCGCACTGGTTCGGCCCATCCATTACAGGCCGGAAGGTGCAGATAAATCATATTACCAGGCCCGTTTTTCTCCACAAACCTGCAACCCACAGCATGGCCAGAACATCCATCAAACTCAGCAGCATGAAGCCTGCTTTAAGATTAGGCCTAACACCTGGTTGTTCTGGCAGAGGGAGGCCAGGCTGATGACTGGAGGGGGGTTGAAGGAACTTCTGAAAGTATCATTGGCCTAGCTCCCAGTGCTCCCAGCATGCACACCACAGAGGCCCAGAGATTGGCCGTTTAGGTCGTCAAATGTTTGGGAGGCATCTAGCGAGCATGAGACTGGCGACAGGTAATGTACATTACCTCATATTTATTTGTCAGACGGTTTTATCCAAAGCGACATGCGATAGTGAAAGCAGAGACAGCCAGTCCCTCATCAGTGGGTTAGGGTCCTTGCTCAAGGGGCCGATAGCAAGATTACTCGACTGACCCTGGGATTCGAACTAGCAACCTTCCGACCACAGACACGGCAACCTGGCCCACCAAAAGCTGGCCGCACCAGATGATGCGCTCTTTCGGCGGCTTTCGGCGTTCTCCATGCGCGGTGATCCTGTGCAGGTTGGGGTTCCCCAGGACGGCCCCCCACCCCCCAAAGGAAGCAGGGCATGCAGTGCGGGGGTCCTTCAGACATGGGAAGGCTGGCAAGGGAAGCCCTCCATTGGGGCCTCTCACCAGCAGCACAGGAAGCGTGTTCAAGAGCTGTTCAATGATTCAAGATGGTGGATGTGAATCACAAGTAATTACCCTTGTTAGTCCGAGTATCAAGGTCTTCGACGAGATCAGTTCGACCGCTCATGTATTTTGAACTGCGGTACATAACTAAAACGAGCAGGATGATCATTAATTAATGCCTCAGCATCAAACTTGTCAATATCTTGTTTTGGTACTGGTGTATGTGTGTTTTTAATGCAGTCTTAAGTTGTTCCTCATTTCTTGTTTGTTACAATTGCAGGGATAAAAAAGGTCAAAGTTGAAATAGTGGCGTGGGGCAAAAGCTAAGGGCTGTGCTTGTTTGAGGGCCATGATGTTAGGAAACCAAATCAGTCCTAATTAGATGGGCCAGGTGGGTAGGAATCAAGTCCCTGGAAGACTCATCCCGAATTGCTTAAGGGGGGTATAGACGGCCTGGCGGATGTGATGGGGGTTCGAGCTATAGAAACCAAAAACCAGAATGCTCTGAGCCGTGTGTCTGATCCAGGACGTGGACAACCTGCCGTGTAGCTTAGCTGTTCTTATGCCACTCGTGGTCAGCATGTGCATGACAGTCGCGTCCATACTGTCTCCGGGACAGCTGGCCTGGGCACAATCTTCAAATCAGTGTTTAACGGAGACCTTACACTCCCGCGCATAATTCACCTTGATATAACTTAGCACCGACATCAAATGAAATAACACAGTGATTTTTAAGTGGCTTGTGCCGGGTTGCTTAGCAACCATAATGATCTGACCTTTTAAGAGGCCTTTTGAAAAATTGGGCGTACGGCTGATGTAAGGATGACACACATTTGTAATGCTGTCTGTAGGTCAGCCCTGCGCACTGGCAGCGTTACCTGAACCCTGGTACCCTAACCTCAGGTTTTAAAGATACCATATTGTCACCTCTCTACCCTTGACAATACCAGAGCAGTAAAGCCCCCCTCCCCTTGCTGTGTGGAACATGTTTTTCTCACCGTCAGGCTGTCACTTTCAGGAACCGCCATTGGTATTCAGCAGCAGAGGCGTTTCAGGTTTTAAACATCTTAACCGCGATTTGGGCTGTCTCTAGAGGGCAGGTGTGCTGGGGGTTTTTTAAAAAGGAAACAACGGGTATCACACAGTTGTCTTGAAGCTGAATTTGCACTGTAAATAAGGATCTGATGGATTGGATCGTGCAGGTATGTCCTTGCGCTGTGTTTCCGTCTTTTTTTTCCTCCTTCTTCAAACATTTGGCTAACCCTCAGAATTAAATGTGAAATAGGAAACAGTAATGTAGCTCCCAGTGCAACTGTGTATGGACAAGCATGGGATACGGGGACAAGCCCCTGATGGCGATTCTGTCCAAGGAACTGCTTGTTATATCGTATTTCGGCGTTGGGCCATTGGGAGAGCCCTAGGCACTAACTATGAGAAGCAGATCTATCATTTAAGGAGATGTTGCGGTCTAATGATGTGCCCTTTTTCATGGAACGAGTGTGCGTTAATGCTATAATGCACATTTATTTCGATACAACTCACAAGACACCTAACCATGTGGGAATTCAGCCTGTTTATCCAGAGCGGTACAAAATGTGAATTTTATTAGCATTCCAGACAGATTAATTAGAGACAATTTGTATGTTTTCACATCTATGTTTGAAGTTTTAAATTTCAACTGACAGAGTTATAAATATATCCAAAGGGTAGGCAGAGCGCATGGAAACTCTTGGGGAGTGTTAGCACGCTCCCATTAGCATCCGTCTTAGGAGCACCATGTTCGGTGCATTTGATTGGCTGGGGGTCTCGCCGATGTTATGCTAATCTGTCAATCTTTTAGCATTTTCAGGGCTCCTAGTAAGAGTCGTTTATCACCAGGACTCCGGCACTCGTCCTGAAATGGTTTTCATGCGTCTTGGGTGGAGCGTTCCACCCAACTTTGTAGCAGTTAGGCCCCCGAAGTCAGAGTCAGCTGTGGTGCTTCACAGCGTGCTTTTTCTGCTCATGTTTCGACAGCTATCTGACCGGCCAGGTCCTCCATTGCAGCACAGCACTCGTTCCGTCCCTTTTGTTGAAGCGTCCACCTCAGTTTTTCTCCAGACAGTCGTGCACGGGGCGCCCAAAGAGCCGACCGCCACGAATCAGACGCTGGCGCGGTGGGACTCGCTCCAGTTGGTGGGAAGAGGCGTTCGAATGTCAGCCCGCCGCGTGTGTGCGTGTGGTTTTTTTTCCACTCCGTTTAAGCCTTTCGCAAGGCATCTTCTCTGCTGGCACCATGGCTGTATATTTCCATTCATAATTGATGCCCCCAAGTCCAGACAGACAGCTCGGTACATGTGTAATACGGATCCACCCAGAGTCTCAGATGCGTGGCGATGTTTGGGCCGCAAGCCGCCGCTGCTGCGTGTCTCTGCCTCCCGCCTCCTGTCCCCCCCCACGCCCCCCGCCCCACGTGCCTGGCCCGGTGAGCTCTGATGTGGTTCCATGCGACTCGCTCTGCTTGCAGTGGCCTCGAACACAGCGGTGGCCATGCCTGGAAGAGCAGCGGGGCTTCTGGCTACGGGATGCGACGTGTCCGGGCCGCGGTATTTCATGTGAGGGCTGGCGCCCGGCCTAGAGAGCCAGGGCCTGCGTCGCCATCGCAGAAAAATGAAACTTGATGGGTCAGAATGAAGTAGTTCTGTTTGAGAGACGGATTCAGGGGGATGAAAGAAGGATGAAGTACCTTTTCTCTAAGTACAGTTCACCGAGGGCAGAATTTCTACCCTTGGTTCCCATAGCAACACTTCACACGTATAGCAATTTTCCCTCCTCCTCTTCTCCTTCTGTGTGGAGCCCAAAGATCGGGCCGTACCTCCACGTGTGAAAATTCAGTCCAGCCCAAGCGGAGTTTTGGGGCATTCCGGCGTGATGTCAGCATGAAATACGAGAAAGCAGGTCCATGCCTGCACTGTAGGTCCGTGCCGAGCTTTAGTTCCATGCCGAGCTATAGGTCCATGCCAGGCTGTAGGTCCGAGCCAAGCTGTAGGTCTATGCCGAGCTATAGGTCCATTCCCGGTCATGTGCATAATTAATCCCCATTCTCTTTTGATTCATACAATTGGCGGAGAGAGCTGGGAAATATGTAATGTGGTCTCACACTACTCATAGTGCAGACTCACACTGTCACACTTGGCTCCTGTAGGTTTTTTTTCCTGTATAGATAAAGGTCCCACAAAAGAGTTGGCTTGACCTGCTTTGATGCACCAAAGTGACATATCACCAGTTTATAATACTAAACCACAGCCCTGTCTGGCGCTGCTGTCTTTATGGGCAACCTAGTTGGGTTGCGGTAAGTGTGTAACTGTAGGCAGGCGTCACGCTGTTCAGGGACTGTGGGCTGCCAGCCCAGCGCTGCTGCTAATGCTGGCACCTCCGGCCTTCGCCCTGTGTCTGAGCTGCAGGAAGGTCTGGGAGATCCTTTACATTTTCCCATCTGTGAAAAGGTACATGGACCTGTTTCCGCTCACTCAAACATTCATCTGTGCGTCTGTCTCAAACTGATGAGTTTGTGTTTATGCCATTCATGTTGTAAGTAACATATTTCATGGTATGCAATAAAGCCTGTGTGTTTTCCCGCTTTGTGACGATTAGCGTAGGAAATCCCTTACGCTTGCATGTTTATTTTTAGCTGCTAGCTTCTTTCTAGCTCGTTTCCTTTTAGCTTATTTCAGTGTGCAGCCAGGTAGGTGGTGGAATATGGAATATATAGGCAGACGGGAGCAACTAAAGCTTTGATATTTGCTATGGAAGTGGGTGAAACATTCGGACAGGCAGTCACTCTTCGCTCGCACGCCCATACGAAGAGCCGCAGGCTGAGAAGTGTTTCCTTGACCTCTTCCCTGTGAATGAATCCAGTCATGCATGAATGCGTCTCCTCGTGAAGTTCTGCTGTGTATTTAGGGTTCAGTGGCTCCGGGCCACGCCCTTGGCGATTGACTGTCTGGTGCCCCCCGTCCCCCCGACCTTCTCCTCCCTGAGGCGAGGTGCTGGAGTCCCATGAGTGGAGCAGGCGGGGGCCAGATGCTCACCTGCTTCTCCTGTGCTACTGTAGTCTACCTCGAGTTGTCAGAGAGCCCGTGGTCGCCCCAGTGACCCTTACTGTGAAGGAAGTGCTGGAACATCTCCAAACCCTGGGCCTGTTGGTCCGGAGGAGCCCAGAGTTCACCTGCCAAGAGCCCTATGATACCCTGGGTCCTCTAGAGAAACAGATGTCAGGCTTGTGCAGTGGCCATCCCAGCATGAAGAGTGCCGTCGGCTTGAGGGACACAGACCTTCCAGCTCGGCAAGACATCATCGCAGACCTGCTGTAACATCGGTGTTGAGGAAAGTGAGGCTGGGTCGGGCTGGCCTCCCAAAAAAGGCCCATCTGAAGTTCTAGTCTGTGGAGATACGGCAAAGTTCCTGTCTTGCTGGCCAAGCTCATGCAGCTTGCATGGCCTCTGTGCAAGGCAGCATGTTCATAGCATGTGAGCACATGTGATCTGGCGTGTCCGAGGCATGTGAGCATGTGTACAGCCTGTTAGCCTGCGTGTGAGCTCTGAGATGGCGTTATGGCACTTGAGTATATGTGAGCTGTGGCGTGTCCGAGGCGTGTACAGCCTGTTAGCCTGCGTGTGAGCTCTGAGATGGCATGTTTATAGCACTCGAGTATATGTGAGCTGTGGCGTGTCCGAGGCGTGTACAGCCTGTTAGCCTGCGTGTGAGCTCTGAGATGGCATGTTTATAGCACTCGAGTATATGTGAGCTGTGGCGTGTCCGAGGCGTGTGAGCCTTTGTACAGCCTGATAGCATGCATGTGAGCTCTCAGACATAATGTTCATAGTATATGAATGTGTGTGCCGTGGCATGTCTGTAGCAGGTCTGCGTGTGTAACCTTAAAGTTATTAGATGAGGTATCTGAAACTTTGGCCAGGTTGGGACTGTCGGTTTGCGTGATTCTGGCTGCCAGTGGGGTCACTGCTGCCTTTGGATGCCCCATATTTGATGAAGGTGAAAAATCTCATCATACCACTTTTTCTTGCAGTAAAAAAGAAATTTTGTTGGACGACTGGCCCTGTTACGACATGCAGTGCCGATGCCTCGCAGCGCCCCCTCTGGTTAGCCTCGATAACGAGGAAGCTACAGAAGCGGGGAAGGCAGAAGGATCCGCACACCTCCGAGGCGGAAAGTCGTGTGCGCACCCGTTGATCTGCTGCTGGGTCCTTAAACTCGATAGTTTTCGTGTGCTGTGAAGCACTTTCGGACCCCTGGTGTGCCTGCAGAGGAGGACTTTTACAAACTGTTTGCTGGATCTGGGGATGAATCCAGATTAATGGATCACATTCCAAACAGTGACCATCTCAAAACGTAATTTCCCTGAGCGGTAAAGGCTGTTGATTAGTTCTGTTTGGTCAGTTAAAAGTACAATGTGAAGATAACTCAGGAATTCGGTCTAGTAGTGCAGCACAGTGTGATGAAACATTGTGGTAATGTATTTGAGGTCTCCTCCCAAAATGAGACTATACTCCCATTCAGCTAACCCATAAGGAACTGAGGGTCACTCTTAAATAGAGGCACTCAGAATACTTTGAGGTATTATACCTGTCACAGATTCAGAACCATTATATAGTTCTCATTCGGGTTTAATGATTGGTACCAAAAACAAATTACATTAGCAATAGTGTTCTGCTTAATATCTTGAGCACTTAGTGAGGAAAGGCCACCATACTTGTCCTGAAATTGAATTGGTGTGGCCAGCCAGGCCCCGGACAGGCAGAATCTGAAGGACGACGGCGCCATCTAGTGGAAAATATGGTCTGGCAGGCCTACCTTCAAGTACGCTGCAATACAAACGTGAGCCATGGCCCCCTTTTTAGTACTGACTTTGCTTAATGTAAAAATAGACATCTGTTATAAACATCACAAATTTAACAAGTTCAGGTTAAAGCGTCGGCTGTTAATGCAGTTATTCTTCGTGCAATTTTACTGCAAGGAGCATTAGAACGGATACAGCATAGAGCTGATGCTTTGGCTGTGTGCTTGTGAAGGCCTGCTTTTATCTACAGCGATTCAGCAGAAGGGTGGCCGCTCTACTTGGGCCTCCTTAGGGCCAAAAAACATCACAGTAAATTCAAGCACCACCCTCTCCGTTAAGCTTGATTCATGCCGCCTTTTTACAGAAACACGTGTGCAAACCGCGGATTTGACATCCGTAGCCAGTTGGGCACGTGTGACCCAGATGCAGCCGCGCCATCTCTGTTCCACTGGCGGATCGCAGGCATCGGGGTCTTTTTCACCGGGAATAGTGGCCCGCGGTGTCTCATGAAGCGAGGGATGAAAGGAGGGGAAAAGGAGAAGAGGCGTTCACTTAGCAGCCTGTACCATAGCCTGGGGTGTGGGGGGCACGCATAGCCTGGGGTGTGGGGGGCACGAGTGTCTGCCACGCCCGATCATCCCCTCCCACATGCGCTTAATCCACTCCTCGGGGTTTCTGATCATCGCCGGATCGATCATACGTGGAGGAGCCCCAAAGGCCATCGCAGCCGCCCAGAGGAGCAGAGAGAACAGGCTCTGTCAGCTGGCCTTGCACAGGAGCGCTCTGCAGTCCGCACAGACACGGCCGTCAGGACGGAGGGCGGGAGGCGGCTTGATGAAACCCCGGCGAAATGCCTTTGGATGAGCGGGGGGGAGGAACACTACTTAGGAATTAACAGATGGCAGGCACTCGGAAAACACACCTTTCATATTTTAATAGTTGTCTTTCACTCTGCATACAGAAAAACAGCCGGGGTAATAAGGCTGGCGTTAATGCTACATGACACGAGTGCTACTTTGATACGGGTTAGCATTACCTTGGTTATGTGCTAAAAGCAGCTGATATGATAGAATAGGGAAGGAGATGTAGGGGGCTGTCTGCTTTTAAGTGCAGGGAGGGTGTCACGTCGCCATGGCGCTGCCAGCCAGCCGTCGCTTTCCTCCCTTTGTGCTTTGTGTTTTTTTCCCGGAGTCGACGTCTCGTTCTCGGCGACGTTCTCCCATCTCAGGGGTCTTCCTCGGGTGCTCCTCCCCTGGGTCCTGCTGAGTCGCATAGCGTTTGAAAAATGCCTGCTGAGGCACCTCACGCGATTGGGGGCGGGGGGGGGGTTCTCCACCCTTCATCCCTTGTTGAGTATTTTGTGTTTTGTAGTGATATTACAAGGGTGCGTCGAGAGCTGGGAGATCATGACTGTAGTGTGTCGCGTGTGATTCGTGGCGGTCTGGCCCTTTCAGCCTGGTGGTTTGAACCTCTGCATGGTCTCTGGTCATTATGGTACTTTTTGTTTTCTGGGTGTCTGGCAGAATTTTGAAAGTTGCGAGCAGCATACTCAGCGTTTGTAGCATGAATTGCTGACAGTGTGTGTAATATAGTCTCTCTCTGACTGAGTTGTCTTTAACAGCATTTCTGTACAGCTGACCGTTTACCGAGTCTGGCCATGGTTGATAGTAGGCCTGATTATACTTCCGTCTGTGAATGCCTGTGTGTAGCACACAGTATCTTTTAAATGGTGTTTCACATTGTCCTTATTATGGAGCCCACAGATCATAAAGGACGCAATTTGCAGCCCAAATTGACCCTGTCTGTATCCTACCCTCTGTATAGCACACAGAGTCACTGACGTCATTTGTTTGAAGATGTTACTATCACTATTCCTGTTTGCCTAATGATCACAGAATTGCTAACTCTGTTTGCATGAATATCTCAGTACTCCCTTTGCATGAAGAGCGCAGTATCACTAACCCAACATGTGTGAAGATCACAATACCACTAACCCCACATGTGTGTAGATGGTGTCACTAACCCTGTCTGTGTGAAGATCACAGTAGTAACAATAGTACTAATCCCCTTTCCTAGAAGATCCCAGTATCATTAACCCCATTTGCATGAAGATCGTTTAATCACTGACACAAAGATCCCAGCATCACTGACCCCTTTTGCAAGGAGATTGTGGTATCACTAACCGTATCTGTGTAAAGATCACAGAATTACTAACCTTGTTTGCATGTAGATTGCGGTATCACTGATTCAGCCCCTTTTGCCTGAAGATCCCAGTATCGCTAACGTTTGCATGAGCTTTGTGGTATCGCTAACTGCATTTGTGTGAAGATTGCAGTACCAAAAACCCCATTTGCATGAAGGTCTCAATATCACTAACCCTGTTTATGTGAAGATCACAATGTCACTTACACCGTTTGTGATTGCGGTATCACTAACCCATATAGCATGAAGATTGTGGTATCACTAACCCCGATAGTGTGAAGACAGCGGTATCACTAACCCCGATAGTGTGAAGACTGCGGTATCGCTAACCCCGATAGTGTGAAGACTGCGGTATCGCTAACCCCGTCTGTGCGATGCTCATAGTTTCTCTGAGATGGTCTGTGCTCCCTTGCTGCTCTATCTCTGGACGTGTGCCTGGTTCTTCAAGCAAAAGCTTTCTGTGAGAGATGCCTGCAGATCTTGATTAAATGCCTGAAACGGTCCCTCAATTTGAAATGGCCACAGAGGAGCAAAAAGAAATAAAAACAGCGTCTGCTGGCGTCCCTGTGGTAAACCAGCATTGATTTTTCCGTTGATCCTGTCATTTAATCTGCCATATTGTGATGTAACTCGCTTATGGGCGCTGTGCGGACAGAGCACATTCTGTATCTCTCGTGCCATATTAATACCCGATCCATCGATGAATGACTCAAAGCATGTTCTCTGTTGCTGAATGCCTTTAGACCGTAACTGAAACCTTTATGACACGTTTAACCTGTCTTACTTCTTTTATTGCCGCTGATGCTGATGTGGTTTTGTGTCCGCGCCTGATTCCAGAAGAAAACGTCTGTCCTGAAACTGGGAAATGGTTCTGCTTTTGCACCGGCTTATCCGGATTTCGGGCTGCATTTGTGGCCCGTGCTCCGCGCCGTTTATTTATATCCCAGAAGGCGCTTTTTTTCAGGCCGGCATCGCATCGCCCCCCCCCTGTCAGCACCGACAAGCTCCTTCGCTTCTCATGCTGAGGCCCGGGCCCGTCGGAAAAAGGTGGACTTGGGGGATCAGCAGTACGTAGCCGGCATTGTTGTGGCAACTCAGAGGCAGTATCACTCGGCTGCCATCACCAGCCTTTTTCGGGCCGCACGCTCAGCCCTGCCTCACGGTTCTGCCTCTCTTGACCTACATAATCATTCCAGTTCAAGGGCATGCTTAGCATCCCAGCCCTTTGCACTCTGCTGTATTACAGTGATTTAGTATTAAGGATTTCAGAAATTATTATTAAGGAGTTACTCTTTTAAAGACTATAGTGGATGTATAAGATGCACTTTTTCAAAGCTTCCAGAATCTAGGTTTCGTTCCGTGTTGTTAGCTTGAGGTACTGCTGTGTTGTCATTGCCTCTGCTGGTGTAATTGCACCGCTGGCTTCCTGTTTGTTACTGGAGCCCGGTTGGGTCAGAAAGTCCCATCTTGCTGCCATCGTGCACCCTCAAAGAGCTGATAGGACCTGCTTCTGATCGGCACCACCTAAAGGGTAGGTCACTTTAGGATGACTCATTTGGTCCAGCACTAGCACATTCTAGATGTCAAAATTTGCTGTGCATCAATCCAGTCAATGCAAGCCCCCTTAGCCTTTGATAGTACTCCTATTAAACAATAGAAGATTTAGTATTGCTGTACTAGTAAATCTCGCTTTTTTTTTTTTTTTTTTTTGAGTGGGGAAACAAAAGGTCTGTGTGATGAATAAAAGAAAATATGTATAAAGCGGTATTACAGCAATATTCTTTTTTGTAGAGGTTATTTTTTCTGCTTTGAGTTTTATGGTACCTTTCTCAATTTTCCCAGGGCTAAAAGACTGCTTTTACATATATTACCTTTTGATTAATGGAGTTATATTCATTATTCTGCCCTTCTGCTAATTAAAAAACACAAAGCTAACGAAATGTGCTGGCATTGGGACTTGCCCACTAGCCATTGTACTGCACCACGTTTACTCTGTTCCACACTAAATACCTACCTATGTACCTTCCAATCACCGTCGTGCCGTTGGCTTACGATCGCACGCCCGCGCCATGCTACTGCGGCACTCCTTCTTCCTCTGCAGCCTAATGAGTGGCGCTGGCCTGTAGGTTTCTGACGGCCTAACACATCTCCCATTGGATTATTTCAGCGCTCCATATATATAGTGCTGGCTTTAATACTTCTGGAATGGAGTGGTCCTTGTTCCCGTGGCGACAGTGCCCTCTGTCTGAGTGTGCCCGGTGAGCATTGCATCAGCCTGGTCCTGGTCATCTACCCCTGTCTTTATGGATTAGTCAGTAGTCAGCCAGCCCTCTGCTCCTCCCTGCATGTTCTAGGCATGTGGGATGGCTCTTGGTGGTGCGTAGGCCAGCATCAGGCCTTTGTGCCTCCAGTGTTGTACCCAAGAGCAGCTGGAAGGGCTTCTTTGCCATACCTACAGCTATACTGAAGCTCGGTGCGGCTCGCCAGAGGGTGTGGAGGTGTTGAGATGTACGATGGACAGGGATGCCTAGAAACAGGAGAGTTTGGCGAGGTTTCGGTAATCTGCAGTTTTCTGCGATTAGACTGTATTTCGCCATTCCTACCGTCAAGTGTCTGAACACTCAGGGCAGCAACGTGGTGTCCGCTGGGAGTTAACCTCTGGTCCCCTGGCCTTAGAGAGCTGTGGCTTCGCTCCCACCCCCCACCCCGGCTAAGGTCAGCCACACGCGGGCCGTTTTTGCCACTCTGCCTCGGCTTCAGCCGCCGCTCTCGTCCGGAGACTTAAAGTAGAGCGTGCCCGTCTGACCCCGTCGTAAATTGAGATTCGGCCCGGCGTCTACGGCAGACTGGAAGCCCTCCTCCGAGTTCATCGTGTGAGTAAACGCCTCCCGCGGCATTTCTCTTTTAATTACACTTTAGCGCAGCCAGTTTTATCTCAAAGAACAGAAGCAATTAGAAGCATGTTCTTTCCCGTTAGTGGAGAGAGGATGAGTTTTAAAGACGTGCCCTCATATTAACACTTATTATGGTTAAGTTGCTCCCAACTCCCCCACAATGTTGGCAGAGCCACGGCGTTGTGCTACAGGGGGCTCCGGTAATGAGCCCCCACCAGCAGCCTTCGGACCTGGGCCCCAGAGGTCCTCAAGAGCCCGGGTTCGAGGCGATGGCGGCAAGGGGGAGTCGCGGGGCACTGTTCCAGGAAGGGGGGGGGCTTCGCGTCCGAAGGGCCCGCGACATGGCAGATGGGGGGGGCACCACCCACCACAAGAGTCGGCCCGCTACTCCATCGCCTGCGCCACATCTCCGCCTTCCTGGACAGCTGATTGATTCTGACAGTCTATATTGGGTATTTCATATGAAAGAGAATTTTCTGATTAAATGTTAATGAGCGCGAATTTCTCTCTGTGCTTTTATTACAGGCCGCCAGTTTTGAACATTTTTCAAAGTAACACACCCAAATCCACTGTTTGCGATGAATTAATAATACAGGCTTGTCACTGCAGTATCATGCATTCTTTAATCAGCGTGCTTGAAACAGAAGCTTTCTGAAAGGTATTTTTATGATCAGAACAATTAGAACTTAGGAGATATCAAACAGAGATTTGTGCATTTGTTTGTGACCCCCTGCTCCTTTCCCTTTCGTTGCTTGTTTATGATATAATTAAAGTATAATCTAAGAAAGAGTAGTGGTATTAGGGGTGGCCGAGCGCAGCTTAGCCACGGGCTTTATGAACTACAAAAGAAGCGCATTGTGCCTTTGTTCTAAGCTCTGGAAGCACTAACCTACTAAAATAAACATTGGCGAGCCACTCTGTTTTTTGGTTTCTTAGTTTCTAGCCAGATCAGAGCCGGTGAGGTCACCCCGTGATGTATTTGGCCGCGTTTCTCCATGTTTCATTTGAGTGTCTGCCTCACTTTCGCGTGGTTCACTTCCCGTGCTTCTTGTGCGAGTTTTGGGCAGTAGAGCTCTGATGGGGAAATCATTTGGCCAGTCAGCTCCCATTAGGAGTGTGTCTTGGCAGGTTGGAATGCTGTTTTTGTGATTGAAAGGTCATTGGTTCAAATCCCAGTGCCGGCCGGGTGGTTTTGCTGTTAGGCCTCTGAGTAACGCCCTTAACCCCCAACTGCTGCTGGGACTGGCTGACCCTGCTTGCCCAAAAACTCATGTTGCCCTGGATATAAAGCACATGCTAAATAAATTAATGTTATCCCCCTGTCATCAACATGTGACTAAAAGTCTTTTTTTCTGTCTATCAAACCCGCACAGGATGTTCCCAGTGTGGTTAGACGTAACTAAACAAATGTCGGAATGAAAGGTTTACCTATGAATACGGTTGACAAGTGATGAGGTTTACCTATGAATACTGTTGATGTAGGGAGCATTCGGGCCCTCACATGCAGACCAAAGACGGGACATAGAGCTCCAGCCCGGGGAGGTGAGATAGCAGTGCACCACCGCGGCTGGAGCGTGTGATTTTTATATGAGACAGGATCAGGACATGCCAGGCGAGCCAGGACAACCTCCCACTGCCGTTCCCGAGGGCCTGCCGTCCCACTAGACATGGAACAGCATGGAGGGAACTCTGGCCAAATTTTTTCTTTCCCCAAGTTGAATCTTTATAATTAGTTTTTTATCAAATAGGGTTTTTGTCTTCAAAAAATCGCCAGAGGGAAATTAAGTGGTCAAGAGGTGAGGTACCTGTAAATGAATAAATTAACAGAAAGTGTAACCTGGAGCAGTAATACATTCATACACCTGTTATTATTCTGACAGAAACGTGTGGCCATTTTAATAGACTCTGAGCGGACTCCTCTGGTCTAAAAAAGTCTCTGTATTTTTAAAATATATATGTAATGATTAATCTCTGTGTTCCCATCCTGAATATTTCACACATCTTCATGGATATCGCCCTTCCCCATATGTCCTACTGAAGCACATTAATTAGGTGGTTTTATGATAAATATAATAATATAATTAAATCAAATAAGTAATGGTTTCTTGGGCCTCTTTGTCCTCTACCTACATGAGAAACTTTCGGGTGATGATGGATTTGTGCGGAGTGGGCTTAGGGGGGTCCCGCGGACTTTGAAAGCTGCACGCGATCAAACGAGGAGGATGTTCTGAAGCCACCCAACCTAATTATCTGCAGGAGTTGCACCTCAGCCGTACGTTGGGTTTGAATGTGATTTCTTCTGCCCATATCTTGGCATCGACCACTTCCCCCTCCGGCTCTGGCCTCCGCCTGGAAGCTCACACGCTCACACACGCCTTTGTCTTCAGATTAACAGAAAGACTAGATATGGGCCGGCTGAATAATTTACGCTCCCACAACACACGCACTTCAGATTTTCAGGCATGACTTATAATTTAATTAGAAACTTCTGGTGCGTTGCTGGCTGTTTAAATATTAAAATCTTCCGCTGATCACTTTCGATTAGCCGTCCCTGTGAAATTCCTTAAGATGTCACCGGGCCCGTTTCCTCGTCTCCAGAGCCCATGCTCGAAATCGTTTGCCAGCGCCGAGTGTCCTCCTGCCGTTGCTTCTGTCCATTAAGGCGGATGGTGGGGTCCAACCATGATGGGGGCCTGTGGAAATGTCTCTTACGGTCAGTCCTGGAGCTGGGTACAGAAGTATAACGCTAAAGTTCATTTGAGTGCCCGAGCGATTTGCTTTTTCCTGTCTCGATGACCTCCTTGTTGGCCGTTTTCTTCCGTTATTATTATTCCATTATTATTTCGTTATTCTCTCTTTCTGGCTACATTTGGAGATAATCCTCATCCTTTCATGTTCTCCAGCCCTCGTTCGTGTATAATCCAGCTAATCACTGTGCCATCTTTGGATCTCCATGTGAATAATCTGGCTCATTCCCAAGAGGCAGGTTGCTCAATTCTGCCCGGCCGTTCCCCAGACGTCTCCAGTAAATCACCAGTGGCAAAGATGTACTAGGGAACCCTCGCTATCTGCACCCCGGCTAATTATACGCCTGCATCTGCTTTAATCTTGTCCAACCATCTATTTGCTGTCCCACACATTAGGGGCAGTCTATCAGCACCAGGGGTCACCAGCCTGGGTGGAGGAGAGCTGTGAGGTGAAGCCCCTTCTGTTCCCTGCCAAGATAGTCACATGGAACGTTGCCTGAGGACCTCACCGGTATGTTCAGGAATATTCCGGAGTGAACCTGCGTCTGCATCTCCTCACACACGGCATGCTGCGTTGTGTTTATAAAGTCAGTAGGGAGCAATTACACATGGGTGTCTCTCTCTGTTTCAGGGAAGCGGCTTAAAACTGTTTTAAAGGCACACCGTCTAAATCGAGATACATGAAATTCCAGATGGATAAGAACTTTGCAGGGTCCTGCTGGAAAATATGTCCAAATACAAGGCAGTCAAACTCTCATGCACAGAGGCTAAAGTGTTTGTCTGGAGCTTTGCTTCATTGTGCTGGGGAACAGGACGTTATTTGATGAAGACTGACTTTCTTGCCGCCTGCATCATTCTATTTGAGGATGGGGTTTGGAGCCTGAGCTAATGAAGGATTAATATCGGCCCGTTCATGTAAAATGCAAACATGTCTACAGATTACATGATACATAACAGGTCCTTTCAAGTCAAACACTCCTTTTTACTCCTCTGCTGAGATTCGGGCAGGGGGGGGGGTGTGGCTGGGGCACGGAGGAAGCTCTTGTTTGCCTTGTCGGCATTTCAATTGGGGGCCACTCCAGACAATCTTATGAGGCCTGTTTGGGGGGGCCTGTATATCACTGGTCCAACCCCTTCTCACTCAACCCTTTTCATGTAAGTAACCTCCCCCCCCCCCAAAC
>JAODKN010000037.1:23942-35137 GCA_026774425.1 Petrocephalus zakoni
GTTGAGGTTATCCACTAACTTACCCTTAAACTTACCTGGGTATGTCACATAACCTGCTTTCTGGAATACCCCCCAGGTGAAACTCATCATCATTAAATGCTGACAATGTTTTTTTAAAGATCACACCTAATTTTACATATTTAAATTTTAAGTTTTATTAACCAGTCTAATCCCACCGACAACAATTGTTGCTATCATAATCAACATAAAATAAAAAAAAATTATACATATAGTCGCCCCTCATTTATCGCGTTTAATCTGTTCCAGACTCTACCGCATAGTAGGATTCTTTATTTATAAATTGAATATTTTCGTAGTTAGAGCATAGAAACCCTGTTTATGACCTTCTAAATACGCTTTTTAACTTTATTAGAGCCCTCTAGACATGAAAACAACACCCTTTAGTAACTTCAATTTACACTCGTATTACCCAATATATGACAAAATAAGCGAAAATAAGACATATTAGACGTTACAAATATCATTATTATTATTATTATTATTATTGTACATTTAATTACACACACACACACAGGTCTTACACCAAACCATTAACCTACGAACATTAGAAGAAGCAGCATGTTTAGGAGCCATGATGGGGCTTTAGTAAAAGTACTCAGAAATCACAAATAAAGATGCTTCTGTTGCATAGCGATGTAAAAGCGTGTATGAGAGAAACAAACTTCAGTCAGTCAGTGGCCAGGGTAGGAAGAGGATATAATTGACTCAGACAACCGAGCGTGCGCTGTATCATTTTCCCTGTCTCGATTTACTTTTTAATGAATATACAGTACTGTAAATTTTAATGAGCACAGCACTGTATTTGGAAAAAAAAAAAACACTATAGAGTGAAGCCGAAAAAGTCAAAGCGCGAAGTAGCGAGGGACGACTGTACATATGTGTTAGGGAGGTCTAAGGAGTGAGCTGCATGCACTTATTTGAGAGAGAAAAATTTGGGATTAAATGGGTTAAAGGCGATGTAAACTTTTCAGCTTGCCATTAAAGGTGAATCTGGACTTAGACTAAACTATTTTAACTTTGAGGCATTTTGACAAAGGTTTTCAGAGGAAAAACACCTAGAAATGATCACAGAAGGACTAGGGGGGATGCAAACTTTTGCATCAACTGTATTTTATCCCTGTATATGCGGCTATAGAGACTGTCTGAGGAGGCCCAACTTGGCAGGACAATGAAGTGGATAACACTGTGAGGAGCCAGTGAGTACGATGGGCATCCATCACGTGCACACATACATGCATGCATGTATGCAGCTACCTCTGGGAACAACTCACCTGCTCCTGTGCCCGACTCAGCATGCAGATGGCATTCACATCAAAGGGGTTTTCAGCCAGCCGCTTCTGTGCCGCTGCCCTCTCACTCACAGCGAGCGTAATGTCCACAGGCTGGGAGAAAGAGCACTCAGTCAACTACAGTGCATACATGCACACCTCCCTTCTGCATGGGAGAGAGAGCACCCCGTCATGGACACCCTGGTCCTTGGGAAGCTACTTGCATCAATTCTAACTTGTAGGAAACACACATAAATGAGGGGAAGTGAGCAAACAAGGGAAGTCATAGAATTGGAGTAAAAGAAAAAAAAAAACATAAATCTGATAAAACTTTGTGACCTTCTTTCATTGTTAAATTAAGCATCATAAATCTCAGATGTTGATTAAACCCAAATTGGATGCAGACACTTCAATCCTTACAATTAATTTCTACAAACAATGCAACTGAATATTCCCAGAGCAGAAGTAGTCATGAACTACAGCTTCATTATTACCATTGTTATAAGTATTCATTTTTTATTTGAAAATACAATACTTGTCAGGGTCATGAGGGTTTACACAAATGGGCAATTACACACAAAGGTTTGTTTGATGTTCTTTGAGGCTGTTCGATTATGGAGAGAATCATGATTTTGGTCAATACTAAAATCATGATTATTTAACACGATTACTCATATTGCTCATTGCCTCTGGAAACGCATTGCATTTATTGCACATAAACAGCAAATGTGAATTTTTTACTGATGCCTTCCTGTTGAACTTTCCCCTAAAATAATGGGAAGTATAACATTCAAATATTGTATAAAATAGTAACGATATGTAAATAAAATCAGCAATGTAGTGCAGTTCCACAATCTATTGAAAACAAAATACTAAATTAAAAATAAAATACAAAAAATGAAAAATATAAAAATATATTACCAAATAAATAAGTTGCACTATAGAATGCATCTTTTATTGATGGTGTTGTGAAGGAGGTCGATGTGAGTTTACTACTTTGCCTTTTCTGTTTCTGTATTAGTTGGTTGTAAATCACTCAGTGTTAGAATTTTAGGTGATTGAAGAGATTCGCGGTGTTGCTGAATGGCGCAGACATCACAGAGTAGCAAAGCCTGCACATAATGTTTTTGATCCATGTCCGTCTCTTCATATCAAAAGTGTTCCCACACCAGTGAACTTACTTTACTTTTCTTGCGGACTAAACGCTGCTGCTGCTCCTCTCCTCCTTCTGCCATCCTTACTCGCGCTGGCTTTTTAAAACGCCACCACCAGAATACACGTTGGGAAGGGGCGAAAGTGCGCGTGCGCGCATCATTCGGAACGCAAGACAAAATAAGAGTACACTTGCAGAGCGTAATGCAGCAAAATGATTTTAACAATAATTGTTTTTTTGTCGATTACTTTGTTTTTGTGATTGTTTGGAGCCGAAATAAAAATTGCACAGCCTTATTTGATGATACAGACAACACTGCTATGTATTGTTAACCTGTACATTTTATATTATACATGTTTGTATTTTCAGGATGCCTATATTTCTGAAATAAAGAGAAATACAGGCTGGCCTGGGGTGAAATAATGAGTCTTCTTAATCTGGTGTAGGACAAATTGAAAAGACAAACACACTGGAAATTGGCCCTCAGTGCATTGTGACAGGTCTCTGCTTCTATGCAACCAACAGATTATTGCAGACCTACAGAAGCACATCTGTAGTTGATTCTTTAGCTGTGTCCTGCATCTGTGCATGCATTGATCACATTTCTGTTGCACTATGTACAAAACTATGTACTACGTTCCGCAGGAGGGGATGCCTTGCATGACACTAAAATTAGTTTGCATGCCATTCACCCTTACTCCCTGTGACGTCTTCGAGTCTGGTTCCTCTCAAGGAGTTTTTCCTTGCCACTGGAGTTTGAGATATCAATAAACCAGCTAATGACCTCAGAATAGTGCGTTTTGCTCAAAAGGTACAGTTTTATTTAGTGGAACAGGGTACAGTTTGACATGTCCTACAGGTCAAAGCAACATGTGCAGGCTCTTATGGTTATTCGAAAAGCATGCCCAATGCAGGACATGTGGACATATTAGCAAGCAGCAGGGGCTAGAAGGGTGAGCCCACATGAGCAGTATGGCAGTCTGTGGCACGTTCTACCTGAAGGAGAGCGTCAGGGAAGACGCTGTCACTATTCTTGCACTCTTCCTCCCCCGCTGTGCTCTCTGAGATGGATGTGCACGCTGCCTTGTCCCTCTCTGCCTTCCTGTCCACCGGCACCCACTCCCCGTAGCCTCCCTCACTCTCCTTCTTACGGTGCTGTGACCCAGAAGATACTGGAAACTCCTTGGCAAAGGCTGCCTCTGTCCTCACTGCCGGCTTCGCCGAAGGGTTCTGTAGGGGGGAGGGAAAGGGTACATACCAGGAGGTGAGAGAAAGAGCATAAAGGACAGAGGGGGGTAGGAGTGTTACTGCAAAATTTGGAAAAACAGATGTGATCAACTGGGTGAACGGGTAAGAAAAGCCTTATAACTAAAGGAACAACAAGGTGAAAAATGTTCCTGCACCAGTATGGAAAGGAAAAAAAAAAAACTGCGATGAAGGTTCATTTTAAACTCTCACCAAGTAACGCTGAAAAGTAAAAGTAAAGCTGAAGTAGGCTGATGTATAGGGGTGGGGGAGTATAGCCCCCACAAACGGAGAGGCACCGTGTCCACTTAGCTTATTCAATCAGTCGAACCCATTTCTGAAACCATTATATATCAGAAGCACATAAATCATAAAAGGTGCTGCAGAGAGCAATATGTTAAGTTTAACAGTGTTGAATCATTTAACAAAATCTACAGTATTTTTAAAGCCTTATATAGGCCAAGTATTTAAGATACACAAGTAAAGGTGGTGGGCACTTATTATTTAAGCATTATTGTAATATAACATGAAGTTTGTGGATGCAGCCCAAAAGATGCATTTCTGGAATGTTCAGGAAATAGAAGTATTACAATCAGGCTGAAGGAGATGCCCTTGCTCTCCCGGAAGGCTCCTCCACCAAATGGCTTGTCATCATCCTCATCATCAGACATATGTGGCTGAGCTACAGCCATTTCTTCCTTGCTCTCAGCAATCATCTTGCACTTCTGCAAAACAGGAACAAGCAGAGAGAGTGCTATCACTCCCACACTAGGTCTATTACCACAGCCATCTATCCATCCAGCCAGCACAGGAACAATATTACTTATAAAGTTAAATAACCTTTCAAGAGATTTTTCAGAGCTTGGAAACTCTGAAAATGTTCATCAATTTAAAGAGCTTAAGGTCCTACAAAGATTCCTTGCTGGGACAGGCTGTGCCAGCCTCTCACCTCTGTAAGTTCCTTGATGCTGATGCTGTTAGCCTTCTGTGTTACCTTCCTCTTGACCTCCTCGATGTTGGCAGTGTTGGGTACAGCTGTGGGAGGGGGCTTGTTGGTGATGCTAGGCAGAGCAGGCATGTTGGCCAGGGCACCCATGTTGGTCAGAGCAGCAGTCATGGTGGCAGCAGTCATAGTTGCCATTGCTGCATTCATGCTAATGTTAGGCATGCCCAGGGGCATTCCCAAGGACAGATTCAAAGGCAGGGGCAGGTTCAGGGGGGAAGAAACTGAGGGGGGAGTAGCCTTAGGCCTCAGGCTTTCAGGAATGGGCATGCCAGCCTTGACACACATGGCTGCGGCATTGGCCTTGGCAATCTCCAGAAGCTGCTCTTTGTCTGCCAGGAAGACATCAGATTGACAGAGTTAATATGACTAATTCAGGTGGCACAACATTTTACCCAAGAGTCAGAATTGTCTGTATTAGTAATTACTTGATTTTGACCATTATACCCAATGTAAATATAAGACAATGCTGATAATTATATATTATAAACTCGTACCTAGCTCAGTAAGGCGTGGAGGGCTTTTGCTTGTGCTGCGACGGGTCCGTGAGGCAGACCTCTTTTTGCGAAGGATAACGACAGGAGAGTTGCTCGGTTCACGTCTCCATCTGTCCCTGCGGTCAAATGAGCGGCTGCGAAAACCACCTCTTTGTCTGCGGGATACGGACCGAGACCTTCTAGACCGAGAACGGCGGCTACGGTTTCTAGATCGTGAGCGCATCCTCCTCTTTCTAGCTGGGGAGACTGATTTTGAGTGTCTGCTTTTATCTGCAGATCTGGATCTTCTCTGAGCTGCTGATTTGGAGTGTTTCCTCCTCGGGGAGTGAGACTTTGAGTGCTTTTTTTGAATGGGTGTTCTGGACTTAGACCGCTTCCTTTTGGTGAATCTAGAAGAAGACTTTGATCGTGACTTCTTTAGTTTAGATCTTGATCTCCTCTTCTTTGTAGGTGATTTAGATTTTTTATTCTGACCACAGGATTGAGAAAGGGACTTCTTCCTCCCAGGAGACCTAGATCTTGACTTCCTCCTCCGAGTGGTTGATGTTGACTGCGAACGCCTCCTTCGAGGAGATGAATTTGATCTTGAATGCCTCCGCCCAGCAGACTCAGACTTCTTTCTTCTTGAGGGAGATCTTGATTTTGACCGTTTTTTTCTTGATGAGGATGGCGACACTGATCGGCCCTCTTTGGATGAGCTTTCCTTTTTGTTCAAAGGAGACATGGGCTCAGAATCCCTCTTTTCTCTTGCAGGCTCACCTTCTTTCAAGGTTGACGGTGATATGGAATAATCTAGGTTAGTTTCAGTTTTTGAATTGTCATTCTTGCTGGGAGATCTTGACATTTGTTCATATGAAAATGTCATATCAGGCTCAATCGTTATGTCTGTGAATGAAACAGGACCAGAAATTTCAGACAAACTATTTTTTGACACCAGTGATGATTTAGGTGGCTTGTTGGACTGGGGAGAGCAGGACCTACATCCAAATTCAGACTCCTTGCCTTCATCTTGTGACTTGCTACTGTTCTGAAGATTGTCATGTGACATCAAGTCCTGAGAAGTCAAAGGAGTTTTTTCCATCTCATTCATCTTTGGACATTTACATTCTTCAGGTAGCTCTGAGAGCTTGATGGCAGCTGAAGGGATGCCATTGAGACTTTCTGTTGCAGAAACAGGCTTAGGATTTGCATTGCTGTCCACCAGAAAGGGTACTGGCCTCCAAGATCCAACTGAAAATGCTACTTTATTTGCATTATCAGTGCAACTTCCCATAAGAGCATGTTCCAATTTAAGATCACTGGGATCTACTGGAATTTCTTCTCTTAGATATGATGCCTTTAAATTCACAGACTGGACAGTTTTGTCTGTAAATACTGCATCTTCGTCCTCTCTTTTCTCCATACCACATTCAGAGGCATGAATTTCAGTTGGGGGTATGGTGCAGTCTCCCGAGTCTTTCTTCTCTTTTGGTAGTATTGGGCTCTTTTCACATGACTGTGTATCTCCTGAAATTGATCTACATTTTGATTTGTTTTTAGTTGGAGATCTTGACTGTCTGCTCTTTTTAAGAGACTTTGACTGTTTTCGGTCACCACAAGGAGATTTAGAGTGGGAACATCTAGTAGGCGATCTTGACCTCTTACTGCGTTGAGGGGATGAAGTTAGTCTCCGCCTAGCCTGTGACATTGACCTAGAACGCCTGGATCTCGGTGGTGAATGAGATTTAGACTGATGTCTTCTTGCAGACACAGACCTAGACCGTGACCACCTATTCCTCCTCAATAATGACCTTGATCTTGAATGCCTTAGGATTACAATGGACCTAGACCGAGCTCGCCTGGTCCGCCTAACAGACCTGGAACGAGACCTCCTTGAATGAGACCTATGATAACGCGAACGAGACCGTGATCTAAAGCGACAGCCCCTTCTTGCTGATCGAGACCTCTGGTTGTGCCGAGACCGTGACAGTTTAGATCTTGAACGTGACCTTTTAAATCTCGACCGTGACCTTCTGTGCCTAGAAAAAGACCCTGAATGAGATCGATGTCGTACAATAGATCTAGATCGTAAGCAATGTCTGGATCTTGACCTGGATCTCCTATGCCTTGTAGCAAAGCACCTGGAATATGAGTGTTCCCGCTTCCTGGTCAATAAAGAACTGGATTTCTGTTCAGATCTCTTGACAGATGAAGACCGAGATTTGTGTCTTCTAGATCGAGACCTGGAATGCTTCTTTCTAGGACTACTCCTTCTTGAGGAGGACCTGGAAGAAGAACAAACCCTTCGGGAATCAGATTTGTCAATGGTTCGCTTTGGGGTCTGGGAACAGCTTGGGTGTTTCTGTGAAGAACTGCAACATGGCACTGTAGTCTTTGACAGAGACCTTGACATGGATCGTGATGAAGAGCGGCTTCTACATTTCTCTTCATTCACTGACTCCTGGTTCTCTTCTATGTCTTTTTGTACATAGGCGTTCATCCTACCTTCTTCCTCGTGGGCATTTTCTACCTTAGGAACAATATCAGGCAAATCTAGTACTCTGGCAATATTCACTTGGTTATCTATTCGATTAGTGGCCACAACTTTTGCTTCCTGAGTAGAAACTACTTTCTCAACATCCACAGCTTTTGAATGCTCCTCAAACACTTCACACTGGAAAGGTGTAATTTCCTCTGATAGCTTTTTTGGGGTTTTTTTGGGGGGGCTCCCAATGGATGAGCTTTCCTGATTTTTCTCATGATAAGATGTGGGTGACATCTTTGAGGGAGATTCTGAACCAGACGAGCTCTCTGATCTGGAACAAGGGGGAGATTTTTTCTCATACTTCTCCTCATCTTTCTTCTTTCTTTTTTTCTTTTTTTTGGCCACATGTCGTTTATGCCTTTTAGGTCTGCCATCCGTTTCTTCCATGGGATGGTCTGCCAAATTATAAAACAAAATTTCTCAACATGTATTTATAATTTTCTGCTTACACCCAGATATGTTAGCTATAAAATACTACATTTGTATTTGGTGGAATGGTTTAAAAACAGGATACATGAAAAGAAATTCTTGAGTAGGAATGGGTATCGTTAAGATTTTAACGGCAATACTACTTTTAGAGGGGTTTTCCACCACAGCAAGTACCGTATTTTTGGTACCTCAATAAAGTACCAAAAGTACCATACTTCCTTTGTGTTGGTTTTCCACTCCCGCAAAAACTGGTGCCGGCGTTGAATAAAAGGACAACGTGACTATAAATAAAAAGTAAAAAGTAGCTATACACTTTTCTAGACATGCTGAATGATGCAAGAAATCCAATTTCTATTCATGTTCCACTTCTTTGAAAGTCTTAAATCTTAAGGTACCACACATTAAATCACATTCAATTGAGATACAGTATGACAGGTCCTTGCCTGTTGATACACCAACAACAGCAGTCCTGTCATCTTCTGCTGCCCCCTCTCTGCCAGAAGGGCACCGACTCTTCACACTGCAGACAGAACCACAACACAGAAATGCACTGAAGTGATGCTCTATTACCACTGCAAGCTGTACAATGCCACATACCCAGCGGCCCACAATCTCGCATGCACTGCGGGTCACAGTTGAATTACAACCCCTCATGCACTGTGGCCCAGCTGATTTACAATTCCATGTGCACTGCAGCCCAGCTGCATTTTTCCCCAGGTGGGTGGTTTACCGAGCATGATTCTCTGCACCAGACTCCAGCCCAGATTCAGAGCTGCTCTCTTTTTCTTCCTTGCGCTTCTTCTTCTTCTTCTTCTTCTTGCTTTTATGTCGCTTGTGCTTTTTGTTCTTCTTGTGGAGAACCACGCTGCCCTCCTTGCTGATGGCCACATCCACAGTGGCCACGTCCTCTGTGAAGCCAGCTTGCTCTCATTAACAATATGGATCACTGTCAGCTACCACAATAACCGTCCCACTGCCAGAACGTTGTATATAATTTGCCTCCCGCCAAAAAAAGAGATCCAGAGAATGAGCACCTCTTAAAAAAAATGAACTACAGAAGCACCTAACAGTTTCATAAATTACACTTTTCTTACTCTTAACATTTAACTGAGGAATATTACACCGGTATCCTTAAGAATGCATTTTTAAAGAAAATGAAATGGTCTATAACTAAAAATCCAGATAACTCACCCGCCTGTGCATCTTCAGAATATTTTGCCACTTCAGAAGATGCGTGTTCATGTACATCCCTGTGATTCTCCATTACCACTGCAACCTCTTTTCCAAACCCTATTTTCTCCACAGAATGCGGCACACTGCCGTTTGAATGTCCCTCGCTGGTCACTCTGCAACATATAGCAGGGTGTAAACAAACAGACCTAGCACACAAGCTTCAGGGACGGACATTGCTGTATGGAAACATTAATGTTTCCTTAGAGACAATACTGAGTTAAGTGATTTGTCGGCACAGCTTTGTGCCTGTTGGTACAACTGGAGGAAAAACCACCAACTTATTTGACATTCTACTGGGAGATAGACAATGTGAACTTCACTTAGCATCATTCAGCCATTATTAATACACACAATGGCCCTCATTTATCAAGCGTGCGTATGGCAGAAAATTTCAACGTAAATTTCGGGATTTAAGCATTTGGACATGAGCGCAGGATCCACAGACACAGATATTAAGTTAAGTATCATTCCCTGCCTGATCTGCATGCGAATTGTGCTTGTTTTATGGTACCGCAGATGTGTAGCAATGCGTTCTCTGTCCCATTTGTGAATGCAGAAACAAACTTTTCATGCAATTCTGTTGACATTGTAAGCTGACAAATACTCCCCTTGCATGGGAGTTACAATATTACTAAAATCATAATAAAATAAAAACATACACAATCTTTTTGTTACTTTTAATTCTTTCTAACGACTTCTCAGTCCACAAAGAGTTTGTGTGCATTTATTTTACTGTCTTATCACATAAAATGCTTCGTATCTGCATGGCAGGCATACTGTACTTCTCATATATTTCTAACTAAGGGATATTAAGTTAAAGTATGTGATTGTGTATGTATGGTTTTATATCTTATATCTATAAAAAACTATTTTTATATTTGTGCACAATCAGGCTGGGTCCAGGGGATGTCAGTATACAAATCACACACAACCATAAGCAGAACAGAACTTTGAACATGCAGATTGGGCAGCAACACCAGCGTCTGTGTGCGAGTGTGAGTGTGCGTGTGATAGTTTCCCCGTGCACCACACACGCGTGAGTTTACACAAGATTAACATTTTAATCAGTAAAGGAGCTGGTCAGATAAACTAGGAAAGGTTACGTTTATGTAGAAACAAAAAAAATCTGATTTATTAATTTCTCCAGTACCGAAGGCAATACTGTTAACGTGAGAGCTTATTGATACTCCAGTCTTTAAAAATTTAGCCCCGGGGCAATTTAGTGCTGGGTTTCGGTACTCATCCCTAGTTTCCACTGTATTTGAATCAGCGACTTTCAGATGGCAGCCATAAATTTCAGAATTTGCACTTTAAGAAACATTTTTGTTCATTGTGAAAGCTGCAACTGAATAAAACAAAGAAGCAGACGTGAATCATGTTGTCCGAGCTGGGTGGTATGACCAAAAATTCACGGTATATCACGGAAAATTAAGATGGTGGATCGGACGCAGCGGCTGTGTGCTCTCCGACTCAGTTTGTTTTTTCCATTCTGCCCGGTTAAATACACCTATAGTCGGCAGGACATTTTATCTTTCAGTCTGCGGAATGACAGCTGCTCGACATTCTTCGTCTCTGGTGAACAAACTGGATGAGTGGAATCTGCGGATTGCAACCGAAAAAATCATCAGAGACTGCTGCATTCTACCGATCACGGAGACGTGGCTGAATACACTAATACCGGACACGGCTATCGAGATAACAGGCTACACAGCACACTGGCAAGACAGACCAATCACCAATCACAATGCTTCAATGCATTTAGGGGTGTGGTCCTGGTCAAGACAATCTCCTGAACTCCAAACTGAATGTCAGAATGGGAAAG
>JAODKN010000037.1:55628-71148 GCA_026774425.1 Petrocephalus zakoni
CCCATGTAAAGCGCCCTGGGACAACCCTGTTGTGAAGGGCGCTATATAAAAATAAACTGAATTGAATTGAATTGAGTCACAGAGTGCTCAACTAGTTGGTTGAAACAAAATCCTGGTCTTGATTTTTACTTTCTGGACCTGAAATTGACACCTCTGGATGTAAGGTAATGTTAAAGACATATATCAAGACTGTTTAACTAGTAATATTTCATTAAGACAAATGCTGTGCTGGTCCATTACTGTGTTTTGCTTTTGTATAGCATAATGGTAAGTCAAAAGTTGAGTTCTGTACTTCAGCATTGCATTTTAGCCCCATCCTCTGGAATTTTCATAGGAGATATAAGAGATCCCAAGCCTGCAGGTATGTATGTCTCTGCCACTCAAAAGACATTGTCTAGTGACCAGCAGACGTACAATAGGTCAAAGATTTGGTGCTGAGACTGCCAAAACATGCTACATTACTGCCATCTGCTGGTGACCTTTTCTCTATTACAACTGAGCTAATGAGAAATTTCCATATTGTCTGATGTTGAAACGGAGCTTTATCCAGTCCTGTTAGAATCTTATAGACCTGGATCTTCCTGGTCAAAGAAGACCTGGTCTTCTTTGCTCGAGGCTGAACAGATTTAGCTCAGCTAACCTGTCCTCATATGAATTCCATTCTGTTTGTGGGGGACAGCATCAAAGGCCTTCTGGAAATCTAAGCAGATCACATCGTAGGCTGTTTTGTGATTAATTTCTCTTGTGGCATTCTCAACAAACTCCAGTAGATTAGTTAAACAAGTTATACCCCTCCTAAATCCACAAAAACCCTCCCACAGCAGGCTAATGCCGGAGCGAGAAAAAAGTGGGAAATGTCCTCCCGGTCCCGACTGGCGACCGAGAAAAGATCAGGAGCAACTGTCCTTTTCCGGCGCCGGGTAACGTTACCGACATTAGATATTATTAGATATTATTGCCCCGCGGGTGTTTGTTGCGAAGTTATACGCGGTAGAGTTGGGCGATTCATGACTCACCCAGGTGAATAACCCGGATCCGTTAAATAACTCATGAGTCACGAATCTGAGTTCTCAATTAACCCGAATCCATCAAGTCCTAACTACACCATGACTAAACTATAAACCCCATCACGTGCATACGGCTTATAATAATTTCAAACTCATTACTAGATCAGTACAGCCATAGTAGCAAGTATAGCTAAAATTTCATACGCACCTGGATTGCACACAGCCATGAGTGAATTAGCTGCCCCTACAACCGGAATCATGCAGCCGGGTCGGAGCCGCGCACCCAGATCACACACAGCCATGAGTAAATCGGCCGGAACCAGTTCTGAACCGCGCACCCGGATCGCACACAGCTATGAGTGAATCCACTGGATTCGGTTCTGAACCGCGCACCCAGATCGCACACAGCCATGAGGGAAATGACGAATGATTAATTTAATTTTTAGCCTATTTGCTCAGCAGTTTACACATTTAGCATTTTTCTTCCATTTGCTGTTGTTCTTATATTTAACACATTTGTTAGGTTAAAAGTAATTTGTACATTTGTTATGTTTAAAATGATGCACATTTTGCATATGCATTATTTTAGAATTTTATTCTTGGCTGTCACGTCCTGCCCGTTCAATCCTCCTGTGTGCCACGCAGGGCTGGCCCGAGCCTTTATGAGGCCCTAAGCAGAATTTGATTTGCCCCCCCCCAAATCAAGATATCTTGACATTTCAAGCACTCATGGGGGCCCCCTGGTGGCGTAGGGGCCCCAAGCGGCTGCTTAGTTCGCTTATGCCTTGGGCTGGCTCTGGTGCCACGCCCCCTCGTTACCCTCGTGTGAATTCCTGCATTTCTCAGCTGTTTCCTGTTATCCGTAATCAGTCCTGTGTATTTCAGTCCACGTTAGAGTTTGTTTCCCCAGTCCTGTCATTGATGTTTTGTAGTGCTGCTCCCTGTCTGTCTAGTTATCCGAATAAATACCGTGTTTCCTAGTACTTTGGCTTCCTGTCCGTGCTTCCCTGTTCCGTGACCGGCAGTGATCATCACATTGGCTAACTTCTGATTTGCACAGTTAGCTGTTTTTCTCCATTTGGTTAGTGTTTTTATATTTAACGTTTTATTTTTTGCTTTTTGGCTATAAGCAGTTACCACATTTTGCATTTCTTTCATTTGCAACTTTTATTTGATATTTCATTCTTAGGCTATGTTCTAAGTAATTTTCACATTTTCCAAGTGCATTGATTCTCATCACAAGCCACGTATACTTTCTTCTATGAAAAACAAACGTTTCGGCTGGCGATATTGACAATACAGGCTCAGGTGACTCATGTGAGTCGCAGACCCGGATCAGTTTAGTGAGTGACTCAGAGGGAGGCAAATCCTAAAAAGGAACTGAATATTACAGCTCTAATACGCGGAGAGAAAACGCCGCTCAAGCGATACTCGCAGCTGCAGCTCACTGTCGGTAACACTCGCGCTGTTAATTAACAGGCATTAATTAAGGACAGACAGCACTCACGCCGACCGAAATAAAACCGACAGCCACCCACGTAAACCGTTCTAGCCACAAACACTCAAATATACTCAAATGCTGGCTGGAGGGTGGGACTGGAATGCATGTTGGCCTGGGGGGGTCACCAACCTGGCAGTGTGCTGTACCATTGCATGCTCTCCAACCTGACCTGATTTCAATTCAATTCAATTTATTTTTATATAGCACCTTTCACAACATTGTAGCCTCGGGGATGCTTTACATGGGTGTGTTGTGCCACGTTCCTACATCATTTATACAGAATAATTCAAAAACATGAAAAAAGGCAAGTCAAAGAAACAAGAAGAGAAAGAAAATGATGGCCACCATCTGAGCTGGAGTCCAGTTTCAGTCCCATGGAAGGGAGACGTCGTAGATGCGACTTATGAACTTTAACATTATGAGTGCAGCAAATTCTCCTAAGATCCTGGCAGTAACCCTTGCAGGAACAGGTGGAGTGGAGAGTGTCCTAGTGAGGAGGCATTTAGCAACTCTGCCTCACACATCATGTTTTGATTTTTGTTCTATTTCTTATTAATTAGATCATTTATACATTAATCTATTTATTTATTTATTACTATATTTGTGCTTATTGGTTTGTATGCTGTACAGCACTTTAATCAACATGTGTTGCCATTGACATTGACACTGCATGACACTACGTAACAAGACTGACGAAGGTAAGGACTGAGCTCAACAAGCATAGCCTATAACAAAGAGGCAGAGGTGCCACTGGCATCATCTGTGCTACCACTGTGAGGAAGCAAGACACAAAGCGTGCAACTACTCAGCTCCAATATGAAGACCCAGTGATGGTCTACCACCTGGGGAACTAAATGCTCAGCATGCCATGACATGGGATCCATAGCCTCATTCCTGTCACTGTTGGCAATCTTCAATCTGATTGGATACCTATCACAGTGCAGATAAAGACTATGACTAGTAAATGGGCAAGGATCAAGAGGAACAGGCTCTTGCAGGCAGCTGTCAGGACCCATGAGGTCATGTGTAAATTCTGACTGGTGGTACATTCAAGATCCTTGTGTTTTAGGGTTAGAACTGCTAGGGTTCTGGGGGCATATATTGATGTATTTGTGGCCACCATCCACCTTGGTACTCAAACCATGGATCTCTAGAGTGGCTGTCAGGTTGTTTAAGGCTGGTGAGTCCATTGTAGTCCCTGTCAATGTTCCCATGCCCTGTTGCAGCGGTATCTGGTGGGTCACCCTATGGAACACACAGAGGTGGATGTCGTCAGTCTATTTCCTTCTATGCACTTGGGGTACTATGTCTCGAGGATCATGCATTACTTCACTACGTGGCCAGAGGTACATGTGAAAAGTTGAATCCACTGAAAAGCTGGTGAAGGAAATGTTCTGCACGGTGACCAAGGATGGAACTTTAAGATGCAGGTGTTTGGCAAGGTCTTCCGGGAGTTGGGGATCTAAACTGCCTGTGCTGCTTCCCTTCACTGAGAGTGGTAGCCTCATGGAATGCTTACTTCGGACCCTGACCATCCTGCATCTTTATCAGCCAGCATCTGTAGAGACGTGTATAAGCACATAGTTTAATTGAAAGCAGTTCTCCTGAGATTGAAACAGACTGACTGCCTGAACTTTTCACAGTTCCAATTATCTAGCTCCCAATTCCTTATATTTTGCTTTTCATATTGCTTGGCTGCTTTCACAGACTTTCTGTGAGTCATTGCATAGTTCACATTCTAGAAGGCCACAAATGGTTCCTCTGTACTGTATGACTGATAGTAATATTCTATTAAGATAGACATAGGGTCCATGAAGGAACTAATCACACACATGCTGTTGAGGGGTATAGTATTCCTTCAGTGTCATAGAAAGTCAAACAAAGTACTATGTGGGATGCCATAACAGTGCAGCCTGCCCCAACAGTAATGGTGAGTTCTGCTACTATAACCCTGAAAACCTGACCCAACAGCACCCATCTCAGCCCCCTCCAAGCAGTATGTGCTGATAATCACAGCATCACACTAATCCTACAGATGAGGCATCTGTCTTTTTCCCTCCCACTCTTCCTCTGTCTCTCCCTCTTTCTCGCCCACGGCAGCATTTACTGTGTCTCATCAATAGGGTCCTGCGGGAGATTGGAATGGGTTCCTAGGTGTGCAGGTGTTTCTGGCAAGTACTGTTGCAAGGTGGCATATGAGGCTAAGGGGACTGGCTACCTCTTTATTGTCAAGGCCAAAGTACAGTGTCAGGAAGCTGTGCAGTTATATCAAACTGCATGTGGTAGGCCATGTTGCGAACTCTGCCAAAAGTACAGTCATGACGCAGAGGATTAGACAGCTTCCCTTTTTTCTGCAGATTACAGCATCCCAATGTCTCACTGTGACGTCAGTTATAGGTATTGAGCACAGAGACAGCAGACTGCTTAGTCACTTTACTTCCATCCTGCTTTTGTTAGTTCCAGTATACCACATCGTTTATTGAAAGGGAGCACCCAAGAGTGAATGTCACCACAATTTTTTCCAAGTCATGCTTTATTAGCACATCTCTCTGTAGCCAGTAGAGGGAGATATAAGGCAATATGTCCTACCAAGGGATTATAAAACAGCTATGTCTTATGGATGGATTTCTCTCTTCCTCCCAGGTGGCGTATGGGACAATATGAAACTTAGATACTGTGGGTGCACAGGGCCAGGGCCTCAAGACGGAATGTGAATCTGTCTTTCATTGCTACATGTGGAGCAGATGACTCTTCATGTATGTTTATTTGTCTGTTGGTCTGTGTGAAATGCTCATTTAAGTACATTCAGACACCTTACCCCCCCCCCACACACACACACACATCCTTTGAAATGCTTAATTTGTGCCAATCCTGCTGGAACCCTTTCCTGGACATCTTTGTTTTGCACTGTCTGCGTTCCAGCACCTAACTGCATGTATCCGGCAGGTCTTTGGTTAAAGAAAAACTAAAACAATCACATAAAATAAACAAAACAAAAAATGGCCGAATGGCCTTCTCTCGTTTGAATATTTCTTATGTTCTTATAATATATTTCAGAGAGGACACTTAATGCATTAATGAAAGCCAGAGAGTATTTTTGATTTAGTGATTTGTATAAAATCAGAATAATGATATAAAGCAACTGCTTTTATAAAGAAGAAAAAGAGTGCTAATAAAATTAGCCATAAATTAGGTCACTCACTTTTACATAGTTATGCACGGGGTTTAAATGCGGTTATAGAGCGTAAAGTCACAATAGCATACTCTGTTAGGGAGGGTTTATGGTCAACATGGAGGAATGGTCATGTGACAGCAGTAATTCAAACTCATTGGTTGTACCGGCCTCTCACTCTCCCCAGTTTATTAGCATTTTTGTATTCACTTTATTCCCCCCCCCCCCAAAAAAATGAAGATAATGAAAAATGAAATACGTATATGTTTTAATTAACAGACCAATTTTCACAGAATTCCATATCTTTGATTAGTTTCCATTTGTTCTTAAAGGTACAAAGCATGTTTTCAGCACAGTGTTTTCTACGCATTCTGGGACCTATGCCACCAGCAGGACAGATTAGAACATAAGAACATAAGAAATTTACAAACAAGAGGAGGCTGTTCAGCCCATCATGCTTGTTTGGGGAGAGTTCCACTAATAGCTCAGAGTTATTAAAATTGTATCTAAAACCCAAGGTTTTATCTTGCACTACACTAGCAGGAAGACTATGCCATACTCTAACTACGCACTGTGTAAAGAAGTTTTTTCTCAACTCCAGTTTGAAACATTTTCCGGCTAATTTCCACCTATGACTACAAGTTCTTTTATTTGAACTAATATTTAAGCAATTATTTAACTGAACAGCATCCAGACCTATTAGAATTTTATATCCTTGGATCATGTTCTGCCTTAGTCTCCTTTGCTTGAGGCTGAACAGATTTATAACCTCTCCACATAAGATTCCTTTAAGCCCAGGAATCATTTTTGTAGCCCTGCGTTGAACCCTCTCTAAGGCAGCAATGTCCTTTTTAAGGTAAGGTTACCAGAGCTGCACACAATGTTCTAGATGGGGTCTTACCAAGGAATTGTATAGTCCTAACATTACCTCCCTTGACTTAAACTCCACACACCTGGAGATGTAACCCAACATCCTACATTCTAAAAAAAAGGGTACTAATTTGTGCCTTTCTTGTCATTGGGGCTGTACTCTCAAGGGTCTTGTACCTTTTAAGATACAGTAATGAACTATGAGGAACTTTTTTGTACCATTGGAGGTACAATAATGTTGTTTGTACCTAGGGGATGCATTTATGTACCTTAAAAGGTGCTACTACCTACAGCTAAGGGTACAATTGGCAGAACCTTGAGAGTATAGCCCCAGTGACAAGCAAAGGTACAGATTGGTGCCCGTTTTTCTGACAGTGTATTGGCCTTTTTAATTGCTTGGTGTCAATATCATTTATATAAATTTGGATTAATAGTGGCCCTAAAATTGAACCCTGTGGTACCCCACTATGAATGCAGAGCCACCAAGACATTATGCCCCTAATAACTACCCACTGCTTCCTATCTGTTAACCAGTTTACAGTCCAAGCTACTATAGTTCCTATAATCCCTGTCACTTTGATCTTAAGTAGGAGCCTCTGGAGTGGGACAAAATCAAAGGCCTTGTAGAAATACAAGTAGATGACATCATAGACCTTTTTATGATCAATTTCCCTAGTAGCTTCCTCAAAGAACTTCAGCAGATTTGTTAAACAGGATCTACCTCTCCGAAATTCATGCTGGCTATTCCTCAGAATGTTATAGCTTCCATAACTTTACCTCAAGATTCTTTATTTGTCACTTGTAGTTATAGCTGCTACAACATACAGTGAAATGCTTTTTCTGGCAAAAAGTACCCCCGGCTGTGCTATACATGGAAAGAAAAATAAATAAGGTGTATATAAATATATATAATACATGTAAGTATACGTAAACATTGCACTGTAAAAGTATAAATTGCACTGTATACCGATTGCACTGTGAAGATATAAATCTCACTGTAAGTGTACCATAAAGTGCAAATATGCAAATATTTTATAAGTTAATGAAATGTGTGTGTGTCGTTGTCCGTTATGTGCTGTGGTTGAGGAGTCTCACTGTTTGTGGGTAAAAACTCCTCCTATACCGTTCAGTTCTTGACTTCAGGCTGCAGAGGCGTTTCCCTGACCTCAGTGCTCTGAACAGTTTGTGGGCGGGATGGCTGGAGTCCTTAGTGATCCTGGTGGCCCGGGATCTGCACCTTTCAGTATAGATGTCCTGCAGGGCTGGAAGAGAGGTTCTCATAGTGCGTTCCGCTGTGCGCACTACCCTCTGCAGGGCTTTCTGCTGCTGTACAGTGCAGTTCGCATACCACGCCGTGATGTTGCTGGTCAGGATGCTCTCGATGACTCCAGTATTGAATCTCCTCTAGATGTTGTTGGAGATCCTAAACCTCTTCAGACACCTCAGGTGATAGAGGCGCTGTCTGCCTTTAGTGATGAGGAAGTCTGTGTGTGTGCTCCAGGTGAGATCCTCATTGATGTGGACACCAAAGAAAGGTACTAAGGTACCTGTTAAGCAAGTTAAACTAATTAGCCTATAATTTTATGAATTAGTTCTATCCCCTTTTTTGATTATGGGTGTTTTGTTGGCATGCTTCCAATAAGAAGATACCACACCAGCAGATTAGGATGTCTGGAATAGCAAAGTTAAAGGCCTACTTCTCTTTTAAAACTGTAGGTAAAATGCCATCAAAGCCCTGCAATGTATTTATTTTGAGCTTGGCTAGGCTTTGTAGCACGTCAGCTTCAGTTATACATATATCAGTCAAAGTTGAAGCTGGATAAGTTAAGTTTCCATTTGTGGTACAGAGCCATTTTCCTTCTGACTTAATCTCAGTAGTAAATCACCTTAGGTGCAGTTTCATAGATTTAGTTTTGCTGTATACTGGTATGAAGTCCCCTTGCACTTGTTTTTAAAACATTCCCATGCCTCTTCAACAGTTTTGTTATTTAATTCCATGCAGTTTGCTTCTGCCTGTTTTATGGGGAATACAGGCTAAGAACGCAGGAGACAGACATCAGCACTGCTGCTGCTGTGCAGTGGCTCCTACTTCCTGTTGGAGTGATTTTACTTTGGGCAGGTGAAAGCCCCTATTAAGAGTCTGGCACCTGTGTCCTTGTTGAATTTTCTAGCCTAGGGGGTAGAACCCAGGAGCAGGGTGCCTGGTCTGTCTGATGGCAATTTTATTCTTAAACTAATCACAAGTATTTGTGATTCATAAGGCAATAAAGTGAAACTGCAGACCTAGTTTCTTTCAGGATAATGTTTACAGTTTTAGTTAGTGTTTAGCCTACAGCCAGTCTCTGAAGGATTGAACCAATGAGCCGTGGCTGTTTACTCTTGTATTGCACACACACCCGATGGGATTGAGGACATAGACCAGTCGTCAGTTAAAAATATGACTTTTGTGTCAGCATCATCTTTCTATGTATGTCTGTGTTTGGGGACATCTAACTCGAACCTAGTATGACCTAAGACAGATTTGCAGACTTGTAGAAACCTTGTAGACTTGTAGAAATAGTAAGAGCATTAACTACCTTTTCCTTTTTTGACTGCCCTGAGGTCAGTAAGAAATAGCCATCACAATCCTTCTATATGGCTTTGCAACTCTTTTTGCTCTCACTACCACCACGTCCTGCTATAGAGCTGTCCAAGTAGTCATCACTATCATCTCCATCTACACATGTTGCTGTTCTACCTTCCTGTTTCCTCTGATCTCTCTTGAAACTGTGAAGGAACACTGGAAGACCATAATTGTGTGGGTGAAGAGTTTTCTTTGTGCACACAGCCTTGGTGGTGGGCAGCACAGAAGTTAGCCTGCTGAACCAACCTGTATATGTATATGCTCTTTGAATGGACAATGTTCTCAGCTTCAACACAAACAGTAGTCTTCCTTCTGGGAACATGTCAAAGTCTTGCTTTCCGTTTTTGTTCTTTTTTGTTTTATTAATATTGCTTTATTTTGTAATATTTTAAAATTTTAAGTTAAAAACAAATACCTCTATGCTATTATATCATTATCATGTTTTTAGGACAAGAGTATTTTTTAAAAGTATTTATGCATAAAAAAATGTTTTTCTAGTAAATGTGTCAGTCTGATAATCAGTCAGTTTTTAAAATAGAATAGAATATAATAGAATATGACTGGTCAATCCTATAGGTGACAGAGGTGGCTGTCTAGGGTGCCAACTTCCGGGGGACACTGGCTTGCTAGTCGATTTCAGTTTGCCTCAGATGGGGGAGCGCCGGTGGTGATGCTTGCCTATGAAGCTACATTGGCTAGGACCGGTACTGATAAACCGTGCCCATGAAAGGACTGGGTAGTTTTAACATATCACATTGTGTTCTCCATGAGACCAATAAGTATATAAAAATGTAGACTAGAATAATAAAACCACTCCCAGTGCATGGGTGCCACTAGCATATCATAACATATCAAAGCATATCATATTGGGCTCCTAACCCAGACCAATCTAGTTATATTCCTTATGTTCCAAATGTTTAGGGCCCTTGCAATTGTCCTATCCCCCCCCCCTTACAGCATCCATGTACAAGTGTATCTGATACATTCACTCATATACCAGACACCTGATCCACTATCCATCATATAGTCTGGGCACATACCATAATACTACAGCCAACTTACAATCAGACTGATAGCAGGTTCACTAGAGTACTGGTCATAACACCTTTGACCTGAAAGTGGGATCTGACTAATGCATTGGGTATCATGTGAATGGCTATGTGATGTTGCTGTTTCACTGTTTGCCACAGCCGAAACATTGCCCTTTGTCCTGTCAGGGGATGGTCCTCATCCACCATGCTGGGACAAAACTGTACCCTGAGTCACTGCACCTGTCGTTTTTTCTAGGAAGATGGAAATCCACATAGTCTCATTGTGCTGTTTCCTGTTCCACAAATTTGGTCTGCACAACCATTTTGACATTTGCATGAAGGACCATAGATCTGCAAACAAATCAGTATTATCCAATTTCCGCATCATTAGAATGATTCATGGTGCATACTCATTTGGCCCAAAAAAAACCCACCTTCTTCTGGTCTGTTGTGGCAGGGATATTAAAATTGCTTTCCAGAAGACTAGTTATTTTCCTGTGGATTCAAAAACATCACCATATTAAGGCTGATTTATACTTCTGCCTAGAATCCATGCCGTAGATCTGGCAAAGGTATGATGTACCGTACCGTAGCCTAACACGTACCTACTCAGAAGCCGTAGCCTAACACGCACACACTCAGAAGCGTAACTACAGATGTCTGGCTAGGCGTAGGCCATGCGGCGATGCAACTACTGATGGTGTAGATTCTGCGCAGAAGTATAATTCAGCCTTCAGTCTGGAATAGGCCAACTTGTGTACAAATACAGTTGATTTTCCTGTATAAGGCCACATTATTACTTTTAAATGTGGTTTTTCTGCAGACACTCTGATCCAAAAGCAACCCATTTTTTTACCCATTTAAACATCTGGATACCAGCCTCCCATTTAATATATATATATATATATATATATATATATATATATATATATATTTATTGTTGTGTAATCAGCTTATTTGGTCTGGTTAGAACGTGACGAACGTGTATCTCCTAACCCAAGAGCGGCTCGATGGAGCGAGCAGTCGTGACGGCACAAGGAAAGAGGAGGCGTCATCACCCTTTTTACTGTCAGCGCCAGCACAGTCTTTCCAGCAGAAACGTATTCGCCTCCTACGGAGACGGACGAGGTAATTTGAGAAAACAGCGACAGGGGGAGGATGCAAGCTGAAACAGAAGCTAAACTGGGAACAAAGGAACGGGAGCAGCTCCACTTGTTGTGAACACGCGGAGAACGCGAGAGAGCCTTTTGTATTTGGTGGAAAAAAGTTCTACAAGGGGCTACTATGTAGGAGCTTTCCTGAAAAAGAAAATTGATAAGCGCCCTTTCCAAATAGTCAATCGGCTGGAAATGCGCGCATATGAATCGCCGATGGGACAGTGATGGAATTGGCATAGAGTTGCAGAAAGTGGAAGAATCTCTGCTGAAATCCGAATGGAGCAGAGCATGGAGAGAGCGCGCATCGCCGGCAGCCAGCCTGGCCGGACCTTCCTCAGGGACACGCTGCTCATTTGTCTATTCACCGGTAAGAGTCTTTTAATAGTGACACTGTATGCCAGCTCTTCAATTTTTAATAACCACAGAAGGTCGTCAGGTGTGCTCCTTCGCGTTATTGATATGATTATAGTGCTAAAATAAGAGCACATTTATCTTTTATTTAGTTTGTGTTCTGTAAGCAATGCATATTGTTATAACAGTGTTTTTCATGCCAGCTGTAGGCACCGTGTTCCAAAAGAGTAGTAAAACTGTGTGGTTCAATACAATTGTATGGTTTCTAACACGTACTTCTTTACGCAGTTATATTTGTCCTGGTTACACTCTTAAAGCATTACAAGTTTCTTTTTAGATTGTTTAGTACGGACTAAAGCGCCAAGCCAGTATTTCGCGTATCAACACTTCACACATTGATACCAACATAAAGGTATTCCAAGTACCTTTATGGACGGACTCCGAGTGTAACATACTACTTATTTTCAACTCTGCTTTGCTGGGTTATTGCTTTATTCTGAGCCCCTGTAGTTGCTTCAGTCTCACTGTGAGACTGAACGTTCCTAAGCGATACAGTGGGGAGACCCCGAACCGGAAATGAGCCCGGACTGAGCTTTGCCGTTATGCACCTTAACCCCACGTAGCAGAAATATTAACTGTAGGACAGTAACTCTGTAAATGAAGTTTCTAAATCCTATTTGGTGACTCAGTGACCTTTAGCAGCCTGCCCATCACCAAGAGCTGCTGGAGAATTTCTACCATGGAAAGAGTGAGACAGTGAAAACAACATTCCTGTTGTGCGGTGAACTCTAGACCTGGTGTAACCCACAAATTTTAAACATGCATCTCCAGCTTGGTGACAGTATTTCTTTGTGGGCTGTTTGTATGCATTCATAAAGCAGTGGTATCACATGCCAATTGGATTCTGTTTCTTAGTGACGGAACTTCTCTCTGACAGGTGGGAGTTTGGCCCAGTGCGAGGACTGCCTGGACTACTGCTGTGAAGGATCGTCTCCCTTCTGCTGCTCGTACTACGCCTACGTGGGGGATGTTCTTTCGTAAGCACATTCTTTCTGACCCTTTTCTTCTGTGTGTCACTCTAGTGTGGGGCTCTCTTCTTTGTGTGTGGGTGTGTTATAGAAGGATGGCCATTTCAGGAACTGTCTTATTTCGTTACTGATGCATGTGAGTTTTTGGAGATGTTGTTTGGAAGCAGGTCCCCATATAGAAAGTATGACAAGAAAGTCCCACAATGTAAAATATGTCTTTTGTTTGAAAGACCAATTTTTCTTTTATGTAAATAAATAGCAGTAACTTTCAATTGTCAGTTTTCCTCTGCTGTTGAGTTTTTTGGGTGGAGATAGGAATTGTGAACTATGTTAAAATTTGAGTCTGTATGGAGCCCCTGCAATTATGGAAGCATATTTCTATGTGTTTCAGGGGCACAGCTATTTCAGGCATCGTGTTCGCTGTCGTCTTTGTCATGGGTGCTGCGGCAGGCATTTTCCTGTGTGTGTGCATGTGTGTGAAAAATGGGCGTAGTTCCAGGGTGGATGTCCTCAGAGCTTCCCACATCAACACCATCACCCAGGGATATCCAGGTATTACCTAAGTACTACCTCCTTTTTGGTAGAGTCTCTGTTGGTCAGGTTCAACTACAGCCATCTAAAGTGTAGGAGATGTAATGACCTAGGTACTACAAGGACAAAGAAAGACTGAAGAAAATTATATACCCGTGCGGGAAAATAATTTGTGGTTATTAGAAATGTATATCTCTGTTAGAAAGTCGGTAGTGTACTGATGTGATGTCAAGATTCTCTCACAAAGAATATCCCTAGCATTTGTCATCTTTTATCTAACTCAGATGTTAACTGATGTTAACTGATGCTGTTGTATAGTATCTTTATGTGATGAATAACAATGATATGGTTTGTTCTGGAGTGTGCTGAGATAATTCTGATGGCATCGCAAGTAATTTGAGAGTGACCTCTCATCTGAGGGACTCCTTATGAACGGAGTGTGCATTTAAGCAGATATCATTGTGTGTGATGGCTTTTTAAATGCATTTCTTATCCTAGGTCCACCTCCACCTTACACCTACGACTATGAGATGTTTCCCCACCATGTTCCACCTCCACCCTACACCCCAACCCCACCCAGGATGACCAGCTACCCTCCTCCTCCTCCTTACCCAGGGCATACTTGGAAGTAGTCATGCCCCATCCCAAAGTGCCTCTGAGGCTCTGAAGACCTATGATCTCTGTGGACACATAGGCTGGCCTGGTTTACATTGCTTTTTCTTTGTGGCAGCCTTAGAGCATCAGAGAAGCGGTTGCTGCCTGACTCTAAATAGGGCCCCTCTCTGAAGAAACATAACTCACATACCTATGGTGAATGAAGGTGTGTCTGTTTAAGGGTCACAACTTCATCAGAGAACTACAGATTTTTATATTCACTAGATTGCAATACACTATTGGCCAGGATGCTGCACTGAGCCTGAGTGGTAGCCAGATGGTGAGCTGGACCACCTCCCACATTTTGCTGACTGTGCATTTTCTCCGTGTTGGACTTTAAGAAAACTTATTGTTTTATATGATCTGTATAGCTGTGATGTGTTTTGTGTGTCTAATGAATGTGCATAAACCTGTATATGTATAAATTGTCCATATGATAAAACTTTCCTCAATAAGGTCTAGTTTTAAGTCACATGAAATAATGAATCTGTCTACCAGAAGTGTCTGAAATGTGTAGTATGTGTACTGCTGGGGTGTTGTCAAGGGTCTAGAAACACCACCCAAAATATCAGATGGAACACCCAAATAAAATCATTCAATCTGAAGAAATAAGAGATATGTATGTTTTATGTATCTTTTTTGCATTTTCAGCTTTGACTGTTGGAGAATGGAGATGCTCCACATATACAAACTGATCCTCACTTCAGAGAAAGATGCCTCCAGTATATTACATTGTCACTGTCCTCGCTATGCGTTCTGAAGCTTATACACAGCTAAACAGTCAGTTAAATTCCATCCAAGGTGTAACCAGAGTGACTGATTTGGATCTGGTTTATTAAACTTGAATTAGAGTAGAACTACGGAGAAAAAGAAATACAATTTACATTTATGAATATAACATTTTAATACAAATTATAAAGATTTATAGTGATCTACCCAGTAAAATAAAGGTTATCAAATAAATACAATGGCTGTGCTACATGCTATATGCACAATGATGCTGCCACAGGCTAATTTTAACACAAATCAATCAACAATCATCAATTAACTCAAACACACAACAGACATTAGAACGTATGTAAGCGCTGCAAGGTGACACAAGAGTTAAAGCCGAACTTTACTCTGCCTAGAACTAAACTAACTACACTGCTACAGAGCTACCGTTACGTTCTGCTTGGTGCAGTACAAAAACACGCCAGAGGTGGTGCTAATAACAGGACGGAATACCAGGGTCCGAGAGGCAGAACATGCATGCTCCATTTGTTTCTATATTCTTTACAATGCATTCACTGTGTGGTATGATGTCATACCTCTTATTCCAGTTGTAAAATGTATTAATTTTGTTATTGGTTGATTACCTGTATCTATATAGGATGGTTGTTGTGTATTAGTAGTCAAAATGAAAGGGGAACACGGAAAAGCCATTGCCATCAACTCACTACTTTACTGAACTTGATCTCATCTGCTGCACAGTAATCTACACTTATTACAGAGTTATGGCGCCACCAACAGTAGGGTAAGATAAGAACATAAGAACATAAGAACTATACAAACGAGAGGAGGCCATTCGGCCCATCAAGCTCGCTTGGGGAGAA
>JAODKN010000037.1:128216-141137 GCA_026774425.1 Petrocephalus zakoni
TGTTACCTAATGGCAGTATGTAGAGAGAAAACAGTAAAGGGCCAAGAACTGATCCCTGTGGTACTCCATATTTAACTCGTGACATAGACGGTGGATTACAATTATTCGACACTTGAACATATTGATAATGATTAGTCAAATATGATTTAAACCACTTCAACGCCATTGCACACAACCCAACATCAAATTTAAGTGTGTAATAGGGTAAGATGGTCAACCGTATCAAAGGCTGCTCAAAGTCCTGGAGCATTAGTATAGTCACACTGTCACTATCAGTTGCCATTGTTATTTCATTTACATCTCTAGTTAAGGCAGTACTGTGTCCTTACTAGAATCTATCCAGTATGTTGTGTATCTCCAAAAATGACTGAAATCTGGTCCCCACAATGTAAAAATTTCAGAGCAGACCTTTAAATAATTGCATGGCGAAGCAAACCAGATATTTCTGTGCAAAAGTCGATCTCCTGGTCTTTATCCCATAGTGCTCAATGACCCAAACATCTATACTGTATCAACATTGTATATAGATAAATAAAGAACTGTCTATAGTTTAGCTAAACAGCTAATTTGCACTGCTTTGGTGAAAACTAACCTAAAAAGGGTAAAGAGAGGAAAAGCTGAAAAATGTTCTAAAATTGCTGAGTTGTTCAGTAAGGAGTCAGATAATATTAACAAACATGAAGCTTGTCATGGATCCCTGCAATTAGTGCGGCCAGATGTCCAGCTTTAGGCCAGACAGTTTGCTGTTTCCGCTTGATGTCTTCCGTCTAGTCCAAGGTCTGAGTGGATGCTTATTTGTCCTCCATTTCACCATCAAAGTAATTTGCAAGGGATAATGCACTACCAAGTAAATAATTTTTCACACTGTGATAAATAAAAAAATAGTCAAGCTGCCATTATATCAATGCAAATGAAGGGACGCTTTTGGTACCCAGATGACCAGTCAGTTTTAGTGGCTGTATAATAATGACACAGCTGTCATACAGATGATATTGCGTTTCATTGGCTAACAATGCACGGCCTTTCCAATTTTTTTGCTGCTATAAAGATTGAATCCCCCACCCAGATGATTTTATTTACAGTGGATGCTCTCATTCAAAATGCCTTAACGAAAAAACTTCTTGCAATTCTGAGGGGTCAAAAGAACATGAATATGAGTATAAAAGACAAAGTCTATGCCTTCTGCACACTTTGCCAATGTGATGTGGGCATAAACAGCAATAGCAAAGGTTCAACTATCACTAGCATAGTAGTTATCAACTGGGGGTGCGGTCCACTAGGGGGCTGCACAATTAGCTAGAAAAGCATATAATAGAAGAATATGACATTGCTATTGATATATTTTCAGAACAAGAATGAAACAATATTATTTATATTGATATATATTTATTATATGTTAAAATTAAAATCATGGCTTAATTAAAGATTAAACATAGAAACTAATAGTATTCGTTTCAGGTTGTAAATTGTGTGAGAGCTTCAGTTGTGACATTACACAGATTCACAGAATTCTCCGCTAAAATCAGACCATTTGGTTAGAAGCTTCTCACGGGGACGCTGATGGAGAGGATAGGTCAGGAATAATTGTTACTTGTTCATTTAGTTTTAATATATTGTTAAAATATCAGAATTTGCTATATGTTTTATTGTGTTAAAGGCTTAAACCTTAAAATGAGGCTATAAATTATTAAGCATATGTTTAATAGTTGCTAGAGCCATTTTTTTCTTCATAAACACTCACCTTCGATTTTGTCATAAAGTGAGTGTTGTTGGAAATGGAGGAATGGAATGAAGGAGTGTTCAAAATGAATTACATTATTTGGCATTGTCAGCAAATGAAAATATGCTTACATTAATAAAGTATATACAATAAATATAACAGAGATAAATAAATCCATAACCTGTGGTGCAGGTTGGTTCAAAAATGATTTCTCTGTGTCACATCCAGCCCAGCTCGCCTGCTCCCTATGTTTCCCTTGGGTATAAATGCCTGATGCGCATTTGTCTTACCTCTTGCTTGTTCCTGCCCTCCTGGTAACCATTCTTGTTTGACCCTTCATTAGTCCAGTGCTTCCCAGTCCTGTGCTCCCCAGATCTGTCACCTGTCTGCGCCTGTATCTAGTGCCATGCCCAAATAAAGTCCCCTCCTTTGGTTTTGCCTGCACTACAGTTAGCCTTTGGGTTGTGACACCCAGACACAGGAGGACCTTGGATAAAAAAAAGGTTAACATCCACTGCTAGTAGACATGATTGTGCTAGGTGAGTGTTTATTTTACTTCATATACTGGTTTCCAATGATTTTCACCATAAATTGATCTCAGCTCTGTAACATATGGGGTCATCCCACATTTTAAAATAAACTTCTCTCTATTAAGAAAGGACATTCCTTTTGATGCCAATAGAGAAGATTTTAAAGGGACATCACACTGAAGAAATCACTTACAACTTGACAGAGAACAGTAAATTATTGTGCCACGAACTGACCTTATAAGGTATGACAAGCTAATAATGAAGCTGAAATTAGCCTTTATGTTAATTTAAGGTGTAAAATTATGTTAGATAATGTTTCTGAGTGTATGTGCACACAACAAATTTGCCATGTCTAGGCTTTGCTAGGATTCCTGGCCTAAACAAACCTCCCATTCTGGCCCTGATCATGGGTGTGCAGCTTTCTTTACATTTTCCTCAATCCGAGTCAATCTATACAAAACAGGTGACAGTTGTCATATGGGTTGCACCCACCCAGTCCAATAATCATCTCTCCCAATGTAAAATCACATGTACTTTTAACAGATAAAATTTACAGAAATGAAGGCTGATAAAAATATGTTGCGATGCTATGGTCCAGGCAGAGCAGTATGGTTGAAGGAAAGGGTCAAGGAAATGTGGCAGAGTGGCAGGCAGAACAGTCATCATCATTTGGCAAAGGTAATCGTTAGTCATCTAAGCTATCCTCAGCAGTTTAATGTTACCTACATCTGGCCTTGTAAGTTGGTGGCAGGATTAGCACTCCAGCCACTGGAAAAACTTCACACTGCCCAACTCCATCTGAACAGTGTAGTGCTGAGGTATCACGTTGTATCAGCACATGCCCCCCTTACCTACCTCTGGACCACAGAAACTGTACTTTGTGGTCTTATATAAGGGAACTGTGTAGCCTCCATCCCAATAAAGCTGCTGGTCCTGATGGCATCAGTCCCAGGGCCCTCAGGTGCTGTGCTGCCCAGCTGTGTGGAGTTCTACATCTGATCTTCAACATGAGTCTGAAACTGCAGAAGGTCCCTTCACTCTAGAAGACATCCTGTCTGGTTTCTGTCCCCAAAAAGACCCATCCGTCAACCCCCAGCGATTACAGGCCAGTGGCTCTGACTTCTCACGTCATGAAAACGCTGGAGAGACTTATCCTAAAACATCTGCATCTGCCTTGGCTGGACCCCCTACAGTTTGCTTATCAGCCACATATTGGCGTGGAGGACGCCATCGTCTATCTACTGAACCGGGCATATTCTCATTTGGACATTGTTGGGAACACTGTGAGGGTCATGATTTTTGACTTCTCCAGTGCTTTTAACACAATTAGACCATCACTACTGCAGAACAAGCTCAAGGAAATGCAGATGGATGCCCCACTGGTAGCTTGAATTACGGACCATCTAACCAATCAACCACAGCATGTACGGATGAAGAGCTGCTGCTCAGATAGCATCTGGAGCAGCTCAGAGGCGCTGCAGGGGACTGTCTTATCACTGTTCCTCTTGACCCTCTACACATGGCAGAGTCAAGGATGGACGGGTGGATGAATACAGGAGTGTGGAGGACAGCTTTGTTGAATGGTGTGAGCTGAACCATTTACAGCTAAACATCACAAAGACAAAGGAACTGGTTGTGGACTTTAGGAAACAGGCTTCTCCTCCCACCCCTGTCACCATCAGATGGAATGATGTTGAGGTGGTTGAGGACTATAGGTACCTGGGGGTACACATTGACAGTAAACTGGACTGGTCTAGGAACACAGACGTTGTCTTTAAGAAAGGGCAGAGCCGGCTTTATTTACTGAGGAGGCTCAGATCTTTCAATGTCTGTAGGACAATGTTGACCATGTTTTAATCACTCTGTGGTAGAGAGTGCGGTGTTTTTTGCAGCTGTGTGCTGGGGCAGTGGGGTGAAGGCAGCTGATGCCAACAGGCTGCACAATCTGATTAAAAAGGCTGGTTCTGTCCTGGGTGTCAGACTGGAGAACCTGGTGGAGGTGTATGAGAAGAGAATGCTGAAAAAGCTACTCGGTATCATGGACAACCCCTATCACAGCAACCCCTCTCACCCCATGCATGCCACCTTGATGGGCCATCAGAGTACACACACAGCAACCCCTCTCACCCCATGCATGCCACCTTGATGGGCCATCAGAGTACACACAGCAACCCCTCTCACCCCATGCATGCCACCTTGATGGGCCATCAGAGTACACACACAGCAAAAGACTAATCGCATCTAAATGCAAAACAGAACGCCACCGGAAATCCTTTCTACCTGTGGCTATAAGATTGTATAACTCCTACCCGTTCTGCAGGTGAAACACTAAGTCACTTTTTATTATTTCATTTGCACTATTACTACTTTGTCTTTTACCTGAATTTCTCTTTCCTGTATCCCTCTTGTGCACTGAGCATGATCAAGACGAAAGAATTTCCATCGCGATAAGAAAGAACTTTATTTATCTTAGCTTATTGAATACACTTATGCTGTCATTACCATCAGAGCCCCCGACCCTCACTCTGCTCCCATTATCCTTGACTGGAGTTCCCAATGTGAATTGAGCCAGACTGGTGCCTTGCAGACGGGGGGGGGGGGGATAGGGACAGGTGGTGGCAGGTGGTGCTATTTCATATACAAGGAGGGGCGGGGGAATGGAAAACCGACTGAATAGATAAGGGGGACAAATATATGGACTGCAGTTTAGTTGTAGTTGCTAAGTAAACTGAATAGAACCATTTGTGAAATTGGTTATATAAGACCTTCCATTAAACGTCTTGAAAACTGCTCTGAGAAGGAAGAATAGGAGTATAAGAAAGCAGCAATGGCCACGGAGGGGATCCTGGGTGAAGCTGGGTGGCGTGGCGCCCCCTGCTGAAAGTATGCAGGAAGAGCCTGAGCAGAATGACGGCCCACCTCCTTCCGGGGCAAAGCAGTCACACCTGAGGGATGCTCCTTCTAAATCCCTTGCCTCAATTCTCTCTCAAAGAGTCCCTGTACTCTTCGTTCTTTCTGCCCCCCCCTCCCCCCCCCCGGCAGACAGCACAGGCCCATGGTGTTCCCCTAATTTGCTCCACCAATCAGACCTTCAGCTTGGGAGTGGCATTGTTGCCAGGCACTGAAAACCCTGTAAAATGACACAGTCTTGTCATTGTGGTCCTGCAGTAAAACATAGTCATAGCCTGCTGAAAACCACCCTGCTCTCACTGGCCATATTCACGGTTTACTTTCTACCTTCTTTTGTGGTCTTTTCTTTGGACAAACTACTCTCCCTTGTCACTGTATTTTTGATGATATTGCTTTATTGCAAATTCTCATTCAAATGAAAAACGCAATATTTATCAACAACCTGAGCAAAACAGCAGCATTTAGTAACACATCAACGCCATAAATAAAATGTCCCCCTTTCCCTTATTAAACATCTTTGAAGCTGGATATTGTCCAGCAGGGGTCCCTAGTTCTCAGAAAACAGTTTGTCCTTCATTCGTGTAAAATTTGTCTTTTAAAGGAGACCCTTGAAGCACTGCAGTCTACTATCTAAGTATTGCACAGGTCAGTGGGGAGCATATGTGAATTTTAATTTTTTTATTTTTTTTTCGTTTTGGTCTTGAAAGTAAAAGTTAACCAACACAACCCTTAATACTTAATTACATTAAGTAATTTATGATCTTTATATATACATGATTAGATATATACAGTGTTCTAATGGATACTGAACGTGGGATTTTCAGGTTACATATCTTTATTAAACCACCATATAGCAGAACCACTTTAGCTGATTTTGACTTCATTCAGAAACATGTCTTGTACACAGATAAGGAGATCAAACATAGGCCCAAAATAGCCATGCATAGAGGATGGGCTGGCCTTATGGCAATGGTGACTGCTTTCTCTGGCAGCCTGCGATTCTCTGGCAGGATGACTGGCATGTTTCCAGTGCAAAAGTGTGACTCAAATCAATGTCACCAGCACATGCTGACTCGAAATAAACTCATGTTATTTGCACTAAATTTAGTTAGCTGACACAGTGAAAACTCAAGCTATCATGGTACCTCAGTAAAAACACCTAATTGATTTTTGTGTTTTTCTAACCACTTCATTGTATTTATTCATTTGCTTTGTTATGATCCCCTAAGATACACATCAGCATAAGGAGTGCATAATTGACTCATATTTAAAAAGAAAAACTGTATTTGCCAGATGGTATTCTTAGCCCAAGTTATACTGAACCAGTATGTTCACTGAGCACTAATGTAAGTTGACCTGGCTAAGGGTGTCTGCCAAATGCTGTAAATGAAAATGTTGGAATGAGGGCACATAGAATAATTCACATCACTCACAGCATCACAAAGGCAGGAGGCCCCATAGAGTCGTGTACACTATTCTCAACATTACAAGGTCAGGATGAGGCCCTGTAGAGTGGTGTACACTATTCACAACAATACAAGGTCAGGATGAGGCCCCATAGAGTCGTGTACACTATTCACAACATTACAAGGTCAGGATGAGGCCCTGTAGAGTGGTGTACACTATTCACAACAATACAAGGTCAGAAGGAGGCCCTGTAGAATGGTATATACTATTCACAACATTACGAGGTCAGAATCAGGCCATGTAGAAAGGTCTATGGATGGAAAATATCCTACTGTGCTTGTGCTGATTGTCTGTTTTAACTGAATTTTACAAAATTTGTATTTTAGAATATGTTTACTTTTTGAAAACTGATGAATAGATTAAAGCAAATTAACTGCTATTTCCAATGTAAAGCAATTATAGAAAATAAGAAAATAAGAATTTGTCAAGATATAGTCTTGATTTCATTATTTGTAGACTGAAATGCACCAAGAGATCAATACTTAGACAGTAGACTGTATTTACACAGGATGTACTAGTTAATTACATTCATGTCATCTCAACGACACTGACTTGCGTTTGCATTACATATGATGTGACTGACATCTCTGACTCGGTGGGACATGCACAAGACCTCCAGTGGTTTCAAATGAACCTGTCCATTGAGACTCTTTAATGTGAAGGGATTCAGCACATGATATCTCATTATACTTCGTCTCACTCTACCTGTAAGTCAAAAGCCCACTCTCAGCTAATGGCACACTACAATGGGCACAAACAAATCCACGTGATGTTGGGGTTAAAATGATGTATTTAGAGATTTTATTCAAAGCCTAGCAGTAGGGAATGCTCTCCCTAAGAAGTAATGAGAGTTCATTTTATACCTTTTGCACATCTATAATGACATGAATAGTAATTAAGTCTTAACTGCTTTCAGTGATTTAACAAGCCTATCCGTGGATTACACCTAACTGGAGCACCTGAAGAAAAGATGCATCTGGTGAACATGCACAACCCCCCCCATCATGTCAAGACATACAGTGTCCTTTCTTTTGACAGTAATATTTTCATTCTGCATGTGATTTTCATACTCTTGGTTCTGTTTCGCCATACCTATAGGATGCATCAAGCTATGTTCTAACTACATGATCTGATCTATCCTGCTGCTTTTTAAGGCAGTGAAACTACAGTAATGTACTATAATGTTTTTCAGCCTCACAATCACCACTACGCCCACTGCCACGTCGGCCCTTTGCAGTCTTACCATTTTTCAAGAGAGCCAGCTGTACAGTGACTGAAAGAAGCACTATACCTGGGATGGTGATGAGATTGAAAGGTGTGATATGGTTCAACTAAGTAAACAAATGTAAAAGTATACTTATATACTCACATTCAATATGGTGAAGCCATGGGTTCCCAGTCAGAACAAACTTCAAAAGCACATGTTCCACAAATGATAATTTACATATAACAGTCACCAATAATGCGGAAAACCAAGGACAGATTTAGAAGGTAATACTTACACATAATTCATCTATTTGTCTACCTTAAGATCAGTACCATAAATAGGTAGAGACTAATGAAAAAAAAGTATGAAAACCTACAGTGTTCAAAGCTAATTAAGTTTTGAAACAGACTGCTATGCCCCTCACATGATCTTTAGGTAATTTAGTATGTCTGATTACCTCGGATGTATTAGCATGTGCATGTTAGTATCCGGTGCCAAGTCAGTACGTCACCTGGAGGGCACTTTGGCTGGAGCCCTGTGATTTCCATGATGAGCTCCAGATCACTGAATTTCTGAATAAAGAAGTGGCTGTTCTAAGGGGACAGGTGGAAACAGAGAGCCGCAGCACAGCAGATCACTGTTTGAAGCCACGGGACTGCACAGTTCTGAGTGGGTGTACAGCTCCAGCCACTGCCGGTCACTCGTTAGAGCAGATGGGCGCTGGATGGGGGCGGGGGGGTGGCAAAATGGAGGAAATTGCGGGAAGGCTCTGCCAAGTGGACCAAGACTGCAGTTCTGGTATGGGAGGGAATCGGTAGAGAGTGAAAGGGTTTCGCAGGGACCTATTATGGGACGTTATAAAAGTGGATTCAGCAAATGGAGAATTGGGTTGTTTCATTTGTTTTTCCATTACGCTACAAAGAATGACGGTTTGGCTCTGACCCAAAGGAAAGTGGAGCTGGTTAATGAAATATGAAAAGCCTGAAACTACAAGCTGGCAGTGTGCACTCGGCTATGATTTTTAAGCCTTTAAATATCATTTACAAAGTAATATAATAGACTACAGAGGGCACTGTCAAAAGATCCTCAAGACACAGGAAAAAATTAGCTCTGGAAAAGACTCAGGGTGGGGTGGAGGTGCTCTTTAAATAAGATTTTTTATTATTATTTAACTGGGTGACTAGAATAATCAGTCCAAAATGGAAACACAACTAGATTAATTCTTCAGCTGTTCTCATGTACCTAGGCAGCCACATTCCTTAAAGGTGGCATGAATATTCTGAGTATGGAAAGGCTGTTTGAAATAATTAGAATATCCCAAAATGGGATATAGAGAGAACCAGTTCTGAAAATATGTGCCTTACTTTTTATGTGGGTAATCATTCAGGGAGAGTTTCTGAAAACTTTCTGCCTTTCATGCTGAATGACATTTATGATTATTTTGCAATAAATATTAAGTTATTGTTTATATATTCAACTTCACCTCCTGAGAATCTCTTATTGGTGCACTGCATTTTGTTTGAAGAAGTATTACTATTATTTTCACTGATCTGTAAGAGGCTTCAAATGTTTTCCTTTTGAATATAAAAACTGAATACACAATGTATAATTTAGCAGCTATTAGTTTTGCATTAATCAGTGCTTTCATTTGATTAATTATACCCTAATTAACAATTACAATTGAGACTTTATTAGATTCCTGAGGTCCACAAAAATGTAATAGTCGTCTTCATTGTTACACTTTCATGGTTTCTTTAACCTTTAACACTTCTTGAAATTCCCAAAGGAGAGTCCGTCAGCAGGAGTAAACAATGCCTCGTGAGGATGGACATGCGCGGTCACGGGCAAGGTTATTATTATTATTATTATTATTATTATTTATGATGATGATTCCTACTGTAATCATACGTTTTTTTTCAGGAGCACAAAGCAACACTGTTAAGATATTCAGCCTTTTATTTCTGAATAGAGCAAGACCAATAAGCGTAATTAAATTAAGTAGAATGAAAAGAAGAAAGTGAAAAGAAAGTGGTGCGAGGCTTTTGCAGCCCTCCCCGCCTCCTCCGCCCGGCGGGCTGGCCTGCCTCCCTCCCTCCCTGCCTGCTTGCCTGCCTGCCTCCCCGCTTCTGGGAGAATGCCAGTGGTTTGCTGACACAATTTATACGGGCTCAGCAGAGAGGAGGCCAGGATTTTTGAAGGAGGCCCGCTCCCCTTCGGCTCGGTTCGACCCAGGTACAATGCATGCCCCGAGAGAGAGCGGTGACATGGGAGACGGGACGACCGACGATCGATGAGAGAACGGCAAGGCGTGAAAGAGGAGAAATTGACGGGGAGATCCATTTCGGGGCACAGTTGATTTAACACAGCCGCCATTTTGTTGTCACTACATGTTTTTTTTTTCCTTTTTCAAAATGCACAAATATTCCTGCTCGAAAGCTACTTTATCAAGGAAATCGCCACCGGTTTGCGCTACTTTAATTGTATTTAATTGTTGATTTTCCCAAAGCGGACAGCTCTTGAACTTCCAGCATCACAGCACAGTGCCAATGTATGTGATAGGAGGAGGGGTAGCTAGCTAGCTTGATTTATTAAAAAAAGATGTAACTACTTAAACGCCTGACATGAGAGATTGCATAGATACAGCTTGCACTAGCACACCGAAGCTCACATGTTGCAACATAGCCAGTTAGATGTGAGATGTTGTCATTGTGTATTATACTGGCACTCTGATTAAGAAATAAACATGATCTCAGCGCTCTGAATGAACTGTTGGGACGGAGGACAGCTGCGAAGAAGCCACTTACAGTATCTCCATAGCCTGGGGAGAAGAATCAGCATTCATCTGATTGATCGGACCACATTTCTACGGACGCTTGTTGGATTTAGCGCGCATTATTTTCTAATTTCTGATCCGTGTGGTGGTGGTCGTCAGGGGATACATTTCCCCTGTCACAATGTCTGCTGGGACGTGAATGTTTCGTGGCCGAGTTGGTCACCTACACCTACCTTTTTATCCAGTTTTTAACATTAAAACCCCTTTCCCTCGGTGTCACGTTGCGGTACCTGCATTATGCCAGCGATGGGGAACCTTCGATAAAGCGCTATTCATACCCCCGGATTTTGATGGACACGTCACTTTATTATTTTTGTCAGTCGCATCCTTTAGGATGCTTGTCTAATCGCTCTGAAGATACCTTTTTGGCATTTCAGCCCTGCTTATTTGGACAAAACGGCAGTTGCATCAAGCACAACTATGTTGATGCGCAGTAACGGGATTTCACTCAAAACGACGTGAGCGTCGTATTTTATTTATTTTTTGGGACTATTCAAGGTGAGCAAAACCTTATTTCATCATTAGCAATGCGGCGGTTGAGTTGCTTTTAATGTCTCCGTTAATGCAGCTTTGCTGGCAGAGCTATAGTCAACGTCTACTTGATCTAATTTAACAAAAATTGCTAGGCAGTTCAATGGCTGGGTAATCCACCACCTTCCACAACAAATCAGTCTGCGCAGTCAACTGCTCTGCGTCCTGCTGATTCTAGGCAGTAGCAGAATAAATGGAGAGACGACAGGCATGCTCGTCCATTTAATTTTGTGATTGTATAGGTGCTGGGGAGGCTATAAAAGCAATGCACGTGTGACATTTGGCTTGCAGCTCATAGACAGCCTTGAATTGTCCTCGGTGCCGTTGACCTCAGGGGTGCGAGAGCGCGCGCATTTGAGGCGCCCCGCAGCGCTGCACGGGGACGCTGGCGATGACGCTGCCGGTACGGGCGCCGCGCGCATTCCTCACCTGCGCGTCGCAGCGGCGGTCACGTGGCCGCGGGTGCGCGCGCAGCCGGCGGCGGAATGCGGGGGAGGGGCTCGAGCCCCGAGCACCTGTGTGACCGAGCACCGATATCCCACGTGCAGCTCTCGCGAATGGCTAACGGAATACCATCCAGCTGTAGACGGTGGTGGTGTCTGTTAGAGGTTGTTGCATTAATAACTCTCACTCGATCATTATTATTATTGTCATTAGAAGCAGCAGCAGTGATAGTGGTATTAATATTGTTTGTATTAATGATTGCATTGTTTTAGGGTGACCAGATAATCCATGTCATCCCGGACACTTTGAGCTAGGACAGGATTTGCAAACTACCATTTCAATCGAAAGAACCTGGATGTTAATGTAAAACCACTGGATGAGTCTTTCAATCAAGGAAACAAACCAATCAAAGCGGAAGAAGACCTGAACTTTTTAGCCAAACACAGGATCCTGTCAGTTTAAAGTAGTTTGTAAAACCTGAAGTAGCTCAAAGTGTCCGGGATGACCGGGATTATCTGGTCACCTAATTATTTGGAAGCCAATTTTGCTGAGTTAATTGATAAAATTAATTGATTATACTTATTTAGACAATCAGGGCAGTAGGGTGCTCTCTTCTGGCTGTCATCTTCATTTAACATTTCTTTTCGATGTAGTTCATTGAATGTTTTTTAAAACATTTTTTGGAAGTGTTATATGAAACGTGGCTTTCCATTCAAACAGCTTTTGCTTCATTTAGATTTGATCAAGTACGTTTTTTTGGGTACAAAATATGGTCCTTTTATTTCTTTGTAAAAAAGGTAATGATGATTGAGAAATTCACATTTCAAAGACACCATTGAACCTAAAGACATGGAGTTAGGTTATTTCTGAATTGCCCATTGTATGACCGTGTGCCCTGCACTGGCCTGGCATCCCGTCCTGAGTGCACTTCAGTCTTGGCCCTTTGCTGCTGGGATCCACTTGGGGCTCCTGTGACCCTGACCAGCTTCAGTGGTAAGAGGGTGATACAGCTGTCATTGATGAAGGTTAAATGTGTTTGACAGAGCAGACTTGAGGGTGTTGAGTGTCATTACTGCCCCTTTTTTAGCATCATGTCCACTGTGTAGTGGGATTGCTGTATCTCACCTGCCTTGCCTGGCTTTCTCTCTACCTTCCGTATCTCTGCATTATCTATACATTCACATTTCTTTCTGTTTCTGTCTTTGTCTTTGACTGCCTCTATGTTTTCTCTTTCATACAGCCCTTTGATGCTGGGCCTGCATAAGTGCTTGTTGCTGGA
>JAODKN010000037.1:199358-213486 GCA_026774425.1 Petrocephalus zakoni
ATCTGGAGGAACTTCCTCACCCCGACACCTGAGATCTACACCAAGCTCCCCACCAATACTACCGCCGACGAGTATCTTACCAGCACCGTGGCTTTGCTTGGTCGTCCTAACGTGAAGCTGCCGAGTCTCTCTACCTACCTGGGACTTTTTGTGTGTTTGCTGTTGTTTCTCCTCGCCTTGATCATTGTGATGCTTTACCGCATGAAACACACCGTCGCCCCGCTGCCATCGGACGTGGAAACTAACGGGCAAACGGAGATGTTTCCAGAAGTAGAACTTTGTACATTATAGGTTTTTTTTACCTTCAATTCCCTTAGATTGCGTGACGGACATTTGGTTTGTTATGTAATTATTGTTAGATAGCATTAATTATAATTTATATCCATTAGCTATATTAAACACGATTTCACAAATCGTTATTGTCCTTTTATTTGCAACCATCCACATTCTGAATTTGCAGGACCACACCCGTATTTGAGTCTGACAGCTGTCATTTGCATTTGGTTTTGTGTAATATTGTGCCAACCAAAATATGAAGTAATAGGCTACAGTACGGGTGGACTGCTTAAAAGAGAGAACGAGGCATGGGCTCCTTCAGGTTGACTACCTTTAGCCTGTACAGCACGCGGAATTAGCGAAGATACAGCGCATGGGTCTCGGGTAACTGTGTGATTCTTATTCCATTTAACAGACTACAGTGACGATCTCTGTTTCAGCATGTTTTAATTCTGCACGGTCTATTTTTTGACAGGTGTATGGTGGGCATGGCGGGAAAACTTTGTTGTTTTCATCATTGTTGCCACAGATGCTGAATATTGACCTGAGGAATTTTCTGTACGATGCGTAGCTTATCTGGCCGGACCGCTGTGGCGGTATTTTCATAACAAATCAGCCACAAACCATTGGCATTCCAGCCTCTAACTGTACGCGGTCCATCCTGATTGCTGGTATCTCTTCGTTTTGTTTACCCTTTCGTATTTTTTCCGTGTAGGTTTTAAAACAATGTATTATGATTTATTTAATTAGCTGATTAATATCTTGCACTGTGTAAAGGTACAGCGCCGTACAATAAGCGGATAGAGTTTAAAAGCATTAAAACCCCTCAAGTCAAGCACTTGTCTTCAAATTTGACTCCTATGTTCGTGGCTTTTTGTGAAATTATTGTGTGGCTATTCATAATATGAAGAAGATGTGGAAATACAGCTTCCAGGGAATTTGCATCCCCTGGAAGTGAAATGCACAAGACTAGCCGGGTGTTTATTAGGATGTGACAGAGTACCTTATACTAATTATTATTGATGCCGGTGGAGAAATTCTCTTTTCACCTCCCCCAACCTTTCCTCTCCATGAGAGCAGGTTTGGAGGTAAAGGGCATCCACCTCTTGCAGCTCCCAGTGAGATAGCGGTTATGGGCCTTGCTCAAGGGTCCACAGACGTGTTGAGGCTGGGCTTGAACCCGCGACTTTCAGATCACAGGCACAGAAACTTGGCCCACTGTGGAACAGGCTGCCCCAAACAGAACTGTTGCATTTTTATATGCCTTCTTTCACGTAATGTTTGGTAGGGCTTAAGCCTAATTTGTTCTTTAATATAAGTTTATGCTATTGAAACATCTGGACCTATAGTCAACATTTTTCTACTAGCAGTTTAGGACTTAATCGAAGTTACTATAGAATACTAAAAAAAATAGGCTTGGTGGAAATAAAATGAAACAGTCCTTTAAGAGTTAATCTGGCCCGCACTCTGTAGCGTGTCTTATGTTTCATGTTTCAATGAGATTCTTGATTAAACGCAAGCACCGGGAATTATTATTAAAATATACCCGTGTCTCTGTTAAAACCACATGCCACCCTTCTACACCGAGATCCCCCTAAAATAAACACGATCCCACGCCAGCAGTTTCTGCGCGTCTCCGCTGGGTCAGTCACGTGACGCGCCAGGCATTCGGACAGGCTGGGCGGGACCTGCCACGTAACAATCGGTACGCCTATATTTATAAGATCGCACAGATATTTCCGCGTTAAGAAAATGGAATTCTTAGAGGCTGAGTGAGTAAATCAGTCGGAAAAATAGTAATAATGCTTCTCCTGCTGCCTCCGTTTTTTATGACCCTGCATTAGATCACTAGTTATGGAACATGGATTCATGGATCTTTCTTGTTACAGTGGATTCAAACTTCCCGGTTGCGACTGTTCAGCCACGCCCTGTTGTGTCACGTGATGATTATTAAGGCGATTGCGTCTCTTTTCAAAGAATGACTTGGATTTTTTTTTATCAACAGAAGATGTGTGACGCCGTGGGCTCAGGAACAACGGGCGCGTATAGCAAGCCGTTTTAACATTTAATCAAGTCACACTCCTATCTGTAATTACATTTTATATATCCAGAATAGCATTTCTCCAAGTCAAAACTATATTCTTACTAGTCAGAATGGCAATTACAGACCTCCGCAATCACATTCTTACTAGCAGAAAATGTATTTCAATATATGTAAAACTTTATTTCTCCTAGTCACAATTCTAGTTAAGATATCTTTAAATCTTTACAAAGTATAAGTGACTTTTAATCGCTAGACTGGATATGCATTGCAGATATCCGTAATTCAATTCTTCCTAGTCAAAAATAGCATTTCAGATATCCACAGTGACATTCTTCCTATCCACAATTGTCATTGCAGATATCGACAGTGTCATTATTCTAGGACAAATGACCTCACTTTTCCCATTCATGTCTATTGGGCTTTCAGTTTCACATATCCACAAATACATTTTAGATATCCAGATATCCGAAATTCAATTCTTACTAGGAAAATTTCAGATGTCTACAGTCTAGTTGATACTAGTCATCATTTTAATTTCAGATATACAAAATTTAAAAACCATTCTGGGTATCCGTAATGTAATTTTGAATTTACATAAATACATTGTGACTAGTAAAAATGTAATAACGGATATCCAAAAAATATATTATGACTAGTATAAATGCAATTGGGGAAATCTGTATATATATTGTGGATATCTGTAATTGTAATTCTTTCTATAGAGAATGTAGTTTTAGAGATATCTGAAATTGTAGGCTAATTTATGCATAATGGACGTAACTGTGACTTCTGACGCGTCTTTTGACGTGTACGTTCTTTCTCTCCACAAATCCCCTGACTGAGGGTTCTTTCAGTTTCGTGGCATTTTCTTGTAATTTTCTGTATTACCGCCAATGCCGTGACTGCTTTCTTACCTTGTACTGCAAGCATGCAATGCTCCAGACCAGATGTAGAACCCTGCTGCTATTCGACGTTTGATTCATATTCGCAAATGATGGCAGAGCTTTTGTCAATTATGGAAATGCTTTTGTCGAATAGAAGTTTTCTCCTCATCCTCAATATTTCATTATGAGCATGCACTACTGAAAAAAAGACATGCTAATAGTGTAAATGTGTAAAAAATTGTTTAAAATTCTAGTTGTAGTAAGTCAGTCATCATATCCGGCATTCACTGCAACATTTGAAGTGTTACAAATGGGTATAGTGTATATATATATATATATATATATATATATATATATGACAATACCGTGTCCTTTTAAGGATTTTTAAATTATTCTTTAAAAGGCCATTCAGATTATTTGTTCTTCTTTCAAGTGTCTTTTTGGAAGAAATTCATAGATTTGACTGTTAGGAAATCATAGCAATAATGCTCCACTAGCTATGCTTGGTTCCCTCGTTCGTACAGAATGCACTTTGTAGACGCTCCCTAATAAATGGCTACAGTTCTAACACCAGTTCATCTGTTTCGCGGAAAAACTGCATTCTAACAACAAAAGCTGAACATATCAGCCAGTATACCACGCTGCAGCAGAACCTGTATATTCTCCTGAAACAGTCAATGCCAGTTTAGTGATTTTTGGTGGTGTCGTTTCCAAGATGTGATAGGGGAGGTGATACCGAATATCCAGCGAATATCCAATATAAAACCAACTTAACCATGCTGTCATTTTTATAGCCAATAATCCTACTGCCCATTATTTCCATTATTCACTAAAAAGATTATTTGGTCGACACCAGTGAAACGTACCAACAACAGGCTAGAAGACACGTTATTTTTACTAGTAAAACGGCAATTCTGGATATATGCCAAAGTAGGTCACCTGACTTATGACTAGTGACAACTGGATTGTAGGTATCTGAAATTTAAGTTTTTTCTAGTAAGAATTGTATTTCGGATATCCAGAATGTTAATTCTGGATATCTGAAAGTCCAATAGGCAAAAGTGACGTAATTTTTCCTTTAGGAAGAATGACGCTGTGCATATCTGAAATGCTCTTTTTGACCAGGAATAATTGAATTACGGATATCTACAATACACATCCAGTCTAGCGATTAAATGTTAAAACGGCTTGCCATAGGTGCGGAGAGAATGGAGCCGTGTGGCGTAGAGAGGCGCCACTCGTCGGCAGACAGCCAGCCGATGGCGTAGCAGGAGGGCGTTAGTGTGTTCGTGCTGTGTAAACGAATAGCGCCCTCACCTGGTAATGTTGAGACAGCTTATTTGTCTTTTTTAAATAAAAAGCACCTCAGGTGAAGACGGTAAACATCCTTCTCCGTGCAGTGTTCATGGTTCCCATGCCAACGCTGGAGTATATATTTTTTCAGTTGGACATCTGAAATGTCAAGCCATCAAATTACCATTAGGCCTATATTTACTGCTCCTTGTTTATTGTCTGGATGAATTGTATTGTATTATTATTGTTTTGTATTGTATTTAGTGTCTGGATGAATTATATTAACAGGTATGACCCCCCAGCTGTGCCCACGTTTATGCATAAAATGCAACTGAACTAACCTAATAATTCAAACGGTACAGGTACAACAAAGAATATCACTCAGTTAAAACGAAAATCCTGTAGACAGCAGAGCTAGATGAACCACATGATCAGACTAGCCTGCTGAGATTTAGAATGACACCATTGTTTTTTGTATTTGTAATTTGAGGAAATTTCAGATTTTTTCACTGACAGCCTGAGTATCGGACCGTGTAATTAATTTCAGACACCATGTCAATATGTTAACAGTATCAGCTGTAATATCAAAGACAAAAGGGATGATCTTCCGCCTGTCCAACAGATGGCGCACCAATCACACCGATGTGGCGAGCGTTACTATCCCTGCGCAAAGTTACATACCCAGGGATGACAACTCTGACCCTCACGCCTTCAGCCTTAATCTAACGTCCATCTCACGGTAAATGTAATGTAAACGCTAGTATTCCATTATAAACCTAAACTGGGCTTAATCAAAAGTGTTGGGGGTAGTTTGCAAACCCTACATACCATTTACAAGGTAAGAAAACTTGTATACATGCAGAGTCACCCCAAGGCATAAGCGGCCGTTTGGGGCCCCTATGCCACCAAGGGCCCCCAAGAGCGCTTGAAATGTCAAGATATCTTGATTTAGGTTGTGGGGGGCCCTCAAATCAAACTCTGCTTAGGGCCCCATAAAGGCTCGAGCCGGCCATGCATACATGAGTGTGCATAAGCACACTCATATACGTTTGTGAGACTCGTCTCGTGTGACTCGATGCCGCAATATAAACAGCAATGCTGTTCATATAGTAAGTTAAAAAAAATAATCATTGCGCAACTCATTTTCGGTCTGTGGTTAATGCTGGTGAAGGATGTGTTTTGAAGTGGGTGTGTTACATGACATCTCTATTGTTTGCAATTGTTTGTCTTTTTCCATGATTGCAAAGCTCCCGAAGCAACGTTTGACACCAGCAATAATAATAATAATGTATGTCTAATGTAGCGAAGTTGCTCTGGAAACAGACTGAAACCATGAGGTATATTTGACAACTGTTATATTGTGATTTGTGTTTTCTTATGATGTTAAAGGCCCCCATGAGCATGCACCAGCATGCGTCCAATTGGATAAGTACTGCTGCAAAGCCAGCTCTGTGAGATTCTGTCAGTATGCCATGGTGGCAGTTTACTGAGAAGAAGAGGTAATGAACTGGTGTGTTGAAAGAGTAATAATAATAATAATAATAATAACTGTCAATGACGTCAGGTCAAACCATAGGCAGCCACCTACACTCTCAAAAAAACTGGTTCTTCATTAGTGCTCTGGAGCACTTTGAGTGCTCTGGAGAACCTTTTCATGCTGGAGAACCTTTTTATGGTGTTTAAGGTTCTTTGGAGAACTGAATACAATAAAAAAAGAGTTCTTTAAGTAACACCTTATGTCATTTTCAGTGCTTTGAAGAACCAAAGAAGGTTCCTCTATGGCATCACTGTGACGAACCACTTTTGGTTCTTTTATTTTTAAGAGTGTAGAGTGTCATCTTCTGAGGGACGCCTTCCTAGCAATCAGCCGATTTCATTTGGATGGTGATGTAGACCTACTGGCCGGCTTTCACAGCCCAGATAACTTTAACAACTATAATATTGTGGGGTTGGTGAACAGAGCACTGACTGGCAATTTGCATATGTTCCAGCATGCCACTCTGCTGTACTGTAAATAGCCCCTGTCTGTGTCATGCATGTAGTTAACGTTCCTGGTTCCATGCATTGCTTGTTCTTGTACAAGTGTCCTGCTTAAATTTATGCTTGATCCCTGTGTGTTTAACTGTGTATGAATTACCCAGCATGTGTAGGTCCCACTGTTCATGCAGTGACCTTCTCCCAGTTTCCTCAGTTATGGTGACAATGGTGAGTAGTCTTGTGCAATTGTATCTTTTGTATGATGCATTTTATATGGTTCAGAGTGCTGTTAAAGAGTATTAACAAAATTAGTAACTATCAGACTGCACTCATGTTCCAATTTTTCATCATGGTTGGACCTGAGGAATACAACAATATAATACAGGTATCTAGATTATCTCTTGTCTTGTCAAGAGTCAAGATTCAAGATTTTGTCTTGTTCTGTCCTAAGCCTGGAACGAGGAAGCTGTGATGTCTCAGAGGTAAGTCCAGAAAAGGGAGCAGTCAATACATGGGGCAACATTTCCCTCTAGTGGTGACATAGCAACACACACACACACACACATATATATATATATATATATATATATATATAAATACCTCTTACTTGTACGATGGTTCTGGCAAACAGTCCTAATTCGGATGTTCGTTAGTTTCAACTAACATAGTGCGATGCATTGTTAATTAATGCTAACCTCCATCATTGTTCGGGAAAAGCCACCCAGGGGTGCGTTATCGAAAAGCATAGTTGCTAACTATGTATGACGCAGGTGTTTCTCAAAACCATAGTTCGAACTATGGAGGTAACGATGTTGCAAACTTACATAGTATGGTCCATTGTTAAACAACACAGGTGTTTCCCAAAACCATAGTTCGAATGAACCCATACGCACCCATAGTTACCAACTATGCTTTTGTCTAAGCTTGGTAAATGATCCCTTGAAAGAGAACAGCTATATGATAATGGGATGTAATATTACCTGTGATACAGGGTGTATTTATATATATATATATATATATAGCAGTGTTTCCCAACCCAGTCCTCGGGGAACACCGGACAGTACATGTTTTTGCTCCTTCCCAGCTCCCAGCCAATCAGCAATACCCAATACCTGGTACAGGTGTGCTGGGAAACGAGAGGAAGCAAAAACGTGGACTGTCTGGTGTTCCCCAAATACTGGGTTGGGAAACTGATATATAGGATGCCCAGATTACTGCAATTTATCCAAGGTATGCCATATGCAGGATGGCAGTGGCCGGTTCTAAAGCCAGATTAAGAGTGTAATTTGTCCCACGGGCCTGAAATGCTTTATGTATTGACATTTGGCTGTTAAAATCTTTACCCCAGCCAAGGTGACGAGGAGCATTGCAGGTGCAGGTTTGGCTGCAGTGGAATACACAGGGATGTCAGTTTTTAAGAAGCTTTGATTTGTTTAAAAGCAACACGACTTGAAATTGACTGGATAAGGCACCAAGAATTAACCAGGTCCCACAGGCAAGCTGCTGGGTAGCTTTGTCAGCTGTCTGTGGCTGATAGGCAGGTCATCAAACCTCTCCATGGCTTAAAGGGCCGGTGTTAGCATCAGCTGTTACCATTGACTACAACATGAAGCATGCCTTCCATTTCTCTAGTTTCATTCTGCTTGTGAGTTCTGGGCTTAAGGTAAACCTAAAGGGAGCTTTTTGGTGGGGTCTCCATCTTTATTTTGACATGTGGACCCACCCCAGTGAGGGAGCTATGAAAAACCTATGAAAGTGAGGGAGCTATGAAAAATCCCTAGGCCACCCAGTGTCAGCAGAGAGTGTTTACAAAAGCCCAGAGAGCTCATGGCACAGCTGTAAGGGCCCCCATACATCAGGCCCCCCACCCCTGCCTGATGGGATCTGTAGGTAGACCCGGCGATGCTTCCCTTGTCTATACTGATGTTTAACATCGGACTTTATGCAGATGTGTGAAAATCTGTTAATTCACCACAAAGGTGCCTCCATAGTAAGTGCAGATTCCGGCTCCCAGTCTGTGATTGCACATTATGCGTTGTGTACTTATTAAATAGATCAGAGACATTTTCCTCCGGAATCCTCACATTCTGCGGCTTTCCCACAGCAAAGCGTGATATAGCGTAACGTGTACAGAGAACTATGCGGGTTTAGTGCAGTCAGCAGCCACAGAAAGCAGGACTAAAAAGCATAATTAAATAAAACTGCCCGATTTTATTTAATGACAAGCATATATAAGCTTCCAACAAACATGTTCTGCGTGCAGAAAGAAAAATGATTGGTTTAGAGAGATAACCAGTCACACTGTGGAGAATATAGGTCCAAACAAGTATAGGAGGAGGGACCAAGACACCTGATTTGTTGGTCTGACATCTGACACAAGATCTGGGGTGCGTTTCCCAAAAGTACCGTTAGCAACTTATATAGTTTGACCAATTCAGTTGCATGGTTAAAACTATGTAAGTTGCTAATGTAGCTTTTGGAAATGCACCCCTGATTGGTCTTTCTGAAAAACTCTCATGAGTGAGAAACACTTCAAATGAAGGTGCTGTCTTTGAGTGAGCAGTGTGTTTTAAATGTTTAAAATGTAAAAAAAACACTGTATATCACCCTAAATACAATGCAAACACATATGTTTCTATATGCAAAGAAGCAAAAATTTCATTTAGTTGTGGATGCAGGAGGGATCTGCCGCGTTTGTTTGGGTGGGTGTGGCCACATACGCCCTCCAAAAATATGTGCGGTGGCGTCCCTGTTTCTGGAGGGTGTGATTGTTTGAGTCTTGGTAACCCTGGAGGCGGCGATGCATTATATAACGTAATGTATACAGTTACAAAGCGTTGTATATAGTTACAGAGCTCACACTCGTCCTGGCAGCTTGTTGAACTCCAGAGATTGGTGCACGTGGACGTCGTCTAAACAGAATGAAGTGGATAACCGACAAGCACAGTCAATTTAAAGCCTTTGAAACAGCTGCCCCGCTGAAGCTGCCCGTGTTCCTGGAGCAAAATGGAGCTTCCTGAGCAGGCAAAGTGATCTCTGCCATCTTTATTAACACTCCCAGTCTGGAAACTTTCTGTAGGCTCATGTGGGTAGGAGGCCACCTGGCCAGGTAAGCCGATCCAGACTGCTATGGAGAAATCTATTGGACTGAATATTCCCGGGGGAGGGGGTAAAATCAAAGACCCCCAAGGAATGAGTCCCAGATGGTGTGCTGGTGTGCGTGACTATCAGCGCACAAACCTTCAGGCAGACAGACAGCAAGTCTTGCAGAACCAAAGAGCCGTATATCTCTGACAAGTTTTTTATGCCTGTTTAATCCCTGGTTGGAAATCAGAGGCAATTAAGTGCCCTGCATATGGCAGCGAGTGTCTGATCTCCAGGGGAGGAAGTGGTTTTTCAGGGGCCGTGGATCAGCTGCTGGCGTCCAGCCGGCTATCAAAGGGGACTGGAGGGGTTTCCTTGCCATAGGCCAACAAGAACCATAGAGAGAAACAATGCACCATATTGAATAATCTTGCAAAATGCTCTCAGGGTACAGTGATGTGATGGGGACAGCTGGTGGCATAGCAGTTGAAGAACTGATCAAAAATTATCAGGAAGGGGAGTTTTTAATTGTAAACATCTGTAAATCACACAGCTGCTTGCAGACAGCACTTGTGTGCTGGTGTTCAGCGTCACCAGGTCCTTTGGCAGCTTCCTCCAACCACGAGACAGGTGACCATTGTCTCACATGCAGGAACGGAATGGCCAACCGCTCCGGCTAGCTGTCTGCCCAGTGTGGCATTATGGCACTCAGTGTTACATGGCACTGGTATGGTGAAGTCTGGGAGGGGAATGGCACCAAGTCCATGCGTGGATGAGGAGGGGAGAGCGCCTCCCTGTGGTAAAGCGGATAATGTGCACTTCTTGCCCATGTACCCTGGTTAGAGGATAAGGGGAGTGTTGGGGGCTGGTCGCCCCAAGAAGCAGACTGGCCATGAGGAGGCGGAGCAGGGGGGGCTGTGGATGTGGCTTCTCGGGTGAGGTGGGCTCCGTAGGGCAGGTACTGCACCTGTGCCAATAGGCCAAAGCGCTCACCCCCTGCTGTTTCCCCCTTGGATTCGTCAAACATACAGGCCTCTGAGGAGCACAGCACTTCACCCCTGTACGTCTGGGCCACTAGCAGAGACTCATATGATGGAGACGGCCGATGGCAGTCCCCCTCCAGCCCACAAGGGGGCGATGTATTGGAATTAGATTGTTTACATCTCAGCTCTTGAGCTCTGTTGTGATCTGTAACAAGAGTGAAGATAAATCCCCAAAACAATCACTTCTGATTCTTTTACAGCCAAGAATATTTACAGTTGATTATTTGGCTTATTCTCTTAGCCCCACTGTCTGGGTTTAGTGAGGTGGTACCTCTGTTCCTGGGATAGTGATTCAGCAGCACTGCGCTCCTCCGAGGCTGGACCGGTTCATCAGGCCGGAGGGATCCAGTGCCATGAGAGTGGCAGTGGTCTGATCGCAGCATGGGATCCAGCGGACGGTGACATGAAGCCAGCCTTAGCAAGCGCTTCCTGAAGAAGGAGTTAGAGAGTTGGGGTTATGGTGGTGGAAATTTCCCATCCCAGTAATTAGAGTGCATGAAGTGCTGCTGAGTGAGGGATGAGCCTCGGGGACTCTCTCCCTCACAGTGACTCACCCCAGGGAGTGGGGTGCATGCAGTTCCCCTTCATCACCCCCCCTGAAACCTTTGGCAAATGGGTTGTTCTCAATCTTCAGCTGTGTGATCTGAGGAGTAACAAGGTCAGTCTGAGCCACCCCCAGGGAAACCTTCCCACTCGCCACCAGCTGTCTAACAGAATAAAATTATGTATTTCACAGAACCCTAGATACAACACTTTGATGAAGAAGGGAATTATGGGTAGGTACAGGAGAAAAGTGAAATAATGAGGGAGAAAATATGGTACAATAACTGGAGAGTGTTAAATCTCAAGGATGTGCTGCTGAACTCTTACAAGAGATACTTGCTTCACTCCGTATCCTGATATGTGAGTGGCAGGTGGCGTGAGTCATACCCTGTGGTTCTGGTAGGATGTAACAGAGATGAAAGCCGTCTCAGGGAAGACGTGAGTGCAGAAGGCACCACCCTGGCCAAAGCCATCATTTTCGTTGCCCTTTATGATGTGCAACCGTGGCTGGAACTTGTGCATTGAGTTGAGGATGATCTGAAGGAGTTGGAGATTAAACACGGGTCAGGCCTCAGCAGGGATGGGGGCAGAGCTGGAGACGAGATTGAGGTTGGTGATTAGGGTTTGCACTGTCCATGTCCTGTCTCACGTGTCCAAAGGGGTCCAGGTGGTTGTTTGTGAGCTTCAGCTTCAGGAAGGACACGGCCTGGCGGATCCAGTGGGCGCCGGTGGCTGGTGAGTCTGGGTGCACGTACAGCCTCCCTGGGACAGTGGGTTCCGCCTTACCAGCGACCACCCTACAGGGAGACAGACCAACCCCAATAATACACCCAATAATACAGTGGACATCTGATCTCCATCAGCTTCATGAAGAAAACAGAGAACCCCAGTGTCATGGGAAAACAACACTTCTGGAGACACCAAGTGAAGACCAGCCTATGGATCCAAACCCAATGACTTTGAGAGAGTGAGGACAGCATCACTCTCCACCTCAACATCTCTGTCCACCCCAGCCTCAACATCACAGTCCACTTCAAGCTCAACACCACCATCCACCTCAAGCTCAAAACCACCATCCACCTCAAACTTAGCATCACCGTCCATCTCATTCTCAACATTACTGTTCATCTCAGGCTTCACCACCTGCCAAGAGCCTGCAAAGCTCATCAGAACTCACCACTTGTTGCTGGCGAACTTATAGCGGTGATCGTCTGCTGGGACAATGTCCATCAGGAGGATGTACTTTGTTTTGGGGTCCAACCCTGAAACTTTCACCTTGTAGCTTGGAAAGAGCCTCCTGCAGATGTTATGAAATAAGTTATGGAGTTATGAATGTAGATTGTGGAATATGGTGGGATCTAGGGTTTTGAATGGAAGGTGAACACAGATGGTATTTCACTGCAGGAGTCGGGAATAGAAGATAACAGAAAAGCCAACGACCATAGCCTCACTGTGAGACTGGAGGTGTTTGGCACTGAGGAGCAGTAAAATGACTGTTCGTTCATTCAGTGAAGCCTTTCAGCCACAGATGTATCAGTGTTAAATCTTTAAAATGCATCTAATATGCTAATGGTATTTTTTAACCAAAGTAATTCATATTTGATGCCCAGTTTGTCTGGCAATGGCGTCCCTGCAATCTGCAGCCTTTGTTAAAAGCAGCCCCTGTGATATGATGTATACCACTTTGCATCAGCTCTACCCCGTGAAGGCAGGAAGTCACCGCTTCCCAGCTAAGCTGCCGAAGACGCGCTACTCCGCGGACTGATTTAGTGCCGAATGTGATGCTAAGCAGGGCTGTGCGGATCGGCATGAAAGGCAAGGCACAGGAAGCGGAATTAAACACCTGTGATGTTCGCCACACAGAAATGATTGGATCATCTAAAAAACTTTATGCGGCTCCTCTAGGACAGGGCGTTTGACACCTGGACACGGAAAACAGGGCGTACGCAGCACGGCGCTCGGACAGTGAGACCGACACAAGCGGCGTTCTAGCGTCGCGCTGCACTGCTTCGGACCCGCGTACACACCACTGCCCGCTTTCTGTTTTACATCACTTTCAGAGTTTTCCCTCTTTAACAGATTGTGGTATTTCCTTTCGTTTCCATTTCAAACTTCGTATCCTTTGTCGAACACGTTTTAAGGTAGATTTTAAATGTGGATCGTAGCTTGGCTTTCCATAAAGCTTCGTAACGCTAAGTAATTCGTTATCTACCGCTTAAGCTCGAGTGTTCCCCGAAACCATTCGAACTAATGTAGTTCGTTATCTCGTTCATAGATTTACGAGTGCTTGGACTCAATATTTTCTATGTCGTTCGTTTTTTGAACTTTTACCTGCTGTCCTGTCCAGATGGGCCAAAATAGATCACAAAAACATACTGACGGTCTTTTTTGGACAACGTAATAATGCAGATGATGTAATAAGAGGTTAATATTACAATATAAAACTATAATATAGAATATAGGAAGAGAGAATGGAGAGCCCCTCCAGGAAGCCAAGCTGATTGTCTAAATGTTGTTTTATGGGTGACCATGAACCCCTTGGACCATCTCGGTAATGAACAATTCATAGAGACATACAGGCTGGCCTGGGGTGAAATGATGAGGCTCCTTGGTCTGGTGCCGGATTAACTGGAAAGAGGAACACGCTGGAATGCACCCTGCTATTTCTGATGGCTGACCGCTTCTAGGAAAGAGATGGTGCATATCACCTGGATACCTTAGGTCTAGTACCAAGACCCAATTTCGACAAGTGCAGGTGGGATTCAAGGGGCTGCAAGTATGAATAGGGTTGAGCTTTCCATCCAGTGCACCTACAATGCCGGTATGCCTGCAATGGCATGAAAACCAATTTTAGTGTCATGCAAGGTATCCCTTCCCATTGGGCACTGTTTGTAGTTAGAACATAAGAAGAACATAAGAACATAAGAACTATACAAACGAGAGGAGGCCATTCGGCCCATCAAGCTCGCTTGGGGAGAACTTAA
>JAODKN010000037.1:237752-250011 GCA_026774425.1 Petrocephalus zakoni
ACACACACACACACACACACACACACAATATATATACATGTGTATACATATATATATATATACACACGTGTATATATATACACACACGTGTATATATATATATATACACACACACACGTGTATATATATATATATATATACACACACACATATATATACATATACATACACACACACACACACAAAATTTAAGGGCCAACTTACAACCAAATCGACTTACCAAAATTGGTGAGTCGGAACTGATTGTGATCATAAGTAGACTACAACCTTTACAGTAATAATAAAGTACATTGTGCATTGTTATACAGTAGTGTATAGTGCTGTACTTTCTTGAAAAGGTTTTAGCCTAATTCTCAAGGGACAAAAGAACAATGAAAAGGTGTCATGTACCAACGGATGACAGAGCTATTAAAGTCATACTTTTTATGACATCAAAAAAATGTCAAATTAAAATTTGAAAATTGCCATTTCAAAATGTCTTTAAAAAACTATAGGTTTTTATCATTTGTACGTCATTTTATAATAAATTCTTTTAGCGGCATTATGATAATATTTGATGAATGCCAGTTGAGATATGCAGTTTGTTTACATGAATAAAGCATCCATCACTCAAAATATGCTGACTGTTTGTACCTTCCTAAGGGTGCAATGACTGAAGTCTGTCATAATCATTTATTCAAAAAAAACAAGCTATATTGGGCAAAAAAAACTACCCATTTACTCCTTGTCTGGAAACTCATCCATGTTTGCATTTATTTCAACACATATACTTAATATACACATACACATTCATAGCTCAATGCTGGCCTAAAGCGATCTATCAATGATTATCAAGTGCGGACAATAGATACAGCTTTGAAATCACCATGCCAGGCAAAGCAAAATACTTTTAATGCCAAAACACAATCATTTTAAGCTGAACTTCACAGTTTAAGTAATTTTTACATTTAGAATTGGCTTGTGAGTTATTTTGTGACTATCAGGATTTAAACCAGCCCTCGTTTATGAATGTAATGTGGTTGCCTAAAAACACTTCTGTCAAAACTACAACTGCTGGCTTGGATGAAGGCACATTGTGTTCCCAAGACTCTGCTTTACGTACTTGTATCATGTGTATATGAAGTTTACATGCTTTAAATTAAATCCACAAACAAACAGAGAGTTTGTTCCATTTGCCCAAATTAGCTTGTTTTCTGAATTAAGCATTAGGACATTGATCAATGGACCCTTACGGAGGCACCAACATTGATGCCAGCACACTATGAACGGTGGGTGCTTTGTTAATCATATAAACTAGAAATGCATATTTGGACTATTGTCCATGTTGAAATAAATATATTTCTTTGAATGACATTATGATAAAATAATAATAAATAATATGAAATAAATTAAAATGAAATAATACTTAAGTTCATGACCAACTTTAAGAACTGTGGATGGGACCCAGAGCACCTGTATATAACCCTTTGTCCTGCAGAACTCTTATCCAGTCTGCCTAGTGTTTGTGCTTCAGTGTCTTATCAAGACGTATAAAAAGCTGATTTTCATTGCTGTCATCCGTGGATACATTTTTCCATTGCTCATTTCCATTGTCTCTTGAGAACTAGGCTAAAACATCAGAATTCTGTACAGTACAGTATAATGATGTACTTTATTATTACTGAACTTGTTGGTAATGTCATTTGTCAATTCAACTTTACCATGTGTAGGCACATGAAAATTTGATTTGGGGTCCATGGATGGATGATAAATTATAATACATAAAATGTATACAATTAGATTAATAAAACAAAGGAATGTAACTAACTTGGCTTTGTGTGGATCTTCCACTTCCAGGTCCCACACATACAGCTTTCCCACCTGATTTCCCAAAGCCAACATCTGCAAGAGATCAAAAAGCTAACTTCATGATACTGTACTGAAAAATGACAAGTTGTTCATATGACTAAATCACATTTTTATATTGTCCCAAGACATTTATTTTTGTTTGTATTAATATTGTGTGCTTTATATGCGTGGATGTTTCATTTGTGATTGTGTTGTATGTTGTAGGTTGCTTTGCTTGTGTTGTTCTGTTGTCTCTCAGCTCTCTTCTGTTAACAGGCAATGATGACAACTAGGCGGAGGAGACTCGCGTATTAACAAGACCAGTTTTGATTGGCTGAGAGTCAACGAGGTTGGGGATAAAAGCCTGGCTGTTCCTGATCCTGACACAGAGATTTACTCCTCTGTCACCTCAAACTAGTTGTGATTTGCATTACCCAGATTGTAGATTGGTTGTTTTTACTTATTGTCTGGCTTGGATTCATAGTATATGTGCTGTAAGCTCACTGTTTATTTTTGGGAGCTTGGTAAGGAGGTGGGTGCCATTTTATTTGTTTGCTTTTTTCCTGTTTTTGGTTAGTTAGGGAGTGAGGGCAGTTTGTTAATTTGTTTCTTTTGTGTTTTAGTTCCACTCAAATGGTCTTGGTTGGTTTATTTTGGCCTTTCCCTCTCCAGGGGGGTATTCTCCCTACGTGGATTATTCGTTTAGCCAGATGAAATTGTTGACGATTTGTCATGGTCCTGGATCTGTCAGTTCTTCAAAACTCTCGCTGGATGTATTGTTATACCAACACATCCTAATAGTCAAACCTGCTCGGAGCAGGGTTGTTCTGTGTAAACAAGGATCAGCTTGCACAGTTAATTAGTGTCTGTGCGTGTACAGCCAATCAGCGATGGCCTCGCCGTTCATGGAGGAGCAACCGATTGCAATTGGTGTGCAAATATAAGAAATATAAAAATAATTAGAAGAGAATTTCCGCAGTAAACGCCGCAAGGGTTCCTGGGATCGATTCACGAACCGTTCGTTTGAGTTACCGACCAAGTGTCTGGAAATTGGAAGTTCTATTCGTTCGTTAAACGGGTTCCCGATTTTTTTTTAGATTCACCGACTTAGAGACCGTGTCGCCCTACAGCAACTCGGCCGTTTGGGCATTCTCGGCACCAGAAGGAAGTCTACGAACGCAAGTGACAAAGGAAAGAATGAATGTAAAAGTGAAAATGAAAAATAAATTTGAAATCACAGGGGATGCTTTTGGATGTTGAATACCCAAAGATAAGTTTTAAAAACATTGAAAAAATTTTTTTTAATCTGTTTGTACAGACTTACGAATGTTTGACCGGTTCACTAACTTTTTTTTTTTTTAAAAGAATGATTTGTTCGCGAATCGGCCATCACTAGTATGTATTCTTTTTGTCTTTTCTTCATTATTTACATGCGTGGTATTTAGCGGACACCCTTATCCAGAGTGATTTATGTTACAATTACAATGTCCCTGGAGCACTCTGGGGTTACGGGTTTTGCTCAGGGACCCACTGGTGGTAAATGGGATTTGAACCGGAGACCACTTGGTCCATAATCAGATTCTCATACCACTAGGCCACCATCATTATGGTGCCCTAAACCCTAGACTGCACAGTAGTGCAGGGTGCCATAATATACATTATGATAGGACAATAATGAGTACTCAAACCCTCATTTACCTTTTGCCAGAAATCCATGGAGAAGCGCATGTACCAGATGTCACACTGACTATAATCAAAGCGCCCCAGGATGGTCACATTTGACTCATTAGGTTTTATACGGTCGATGTCATCCTCCATCTTCCCCGGCTTCCAGCACACAATGGCATTCTCACATGACTGTATGGTAGAGAGAGGAGCTAAGACAATTAGCACGAGTTCTGCTACACCACCAACCTTGGTGTCTGCAAATTTGAACAATGTACTGTATATGTTGGTGTAAATGTCGTATATATAAACTAGGAATAACAGTGACCCTAAAACTGAACCCTGTGGTACCCCAATATGAACGCAGGCCCAACGAGACATTGTGCCCCTAATAACTACTCACTGCTTCATATCTGTTAACCAGTTATTAATCCAGGAGTTCCTAGAATCCCTGTCGCTTTGAGCTTAAGTAGGAGTTTCTTGTGGGGGACAACATCAAAAGCCTTTTGGAAATCTAAGGAAATCATATCATAGGCCTTCTTAACATAAACTTCCCAAGTAGCTTCTTCAAAAAACTCCAGCAGATTTGTTAAACAGGATCTACCTCTCTTAAATCCATGCTGGCTACCCCACAAAATATTATCTGGGTCCAGATAATTACCGTTTTTGCTTTGACTACAGCCTCCGTAACTTTACCACTTATGCAAGTTAGATTAATGAGCCTATAGTTTGATGGATTATTTCTATCCCCTTTTTTGAATATGGGTGTTATGTTGGCATGCAGGATCTCTGGAATAGCAAAGTTAGAGGCTGACAAATAATAACTATGGGTAAAATGCCATCAGGGCCCAGCGATTTATTTTAAGCTTGGCTAGGCTTTGTAGCACCTCAGCTTTAGTTATACATGGAGAAATACTGGAAAGAAACATTTCATGCTATCCTTAGCCTCTAATTCCACCTTCCCTTCGACCTTTGTGTTACCAAGTCTAATATTTTTACAGCTCAACCTGTAGACTTAGATACTCCTGTTTTGTTCTGACATCATTAGTTATTTTCCATTTGAGGTACAGAGGCCTTTTCCTCCCAACTTTATTCTTTATTTCGTAAACCACCTTGGTTGCAGTTTCCTAGATTTAGTTTTGCTGTATACTGGTATGAAGTCCCCTTGCACTTGTAATAATGTGTTCTTTAAAATGTCCCATGCCTTTTCAACAGCTTTGTTATTTAAATCCATCCAACGTAACATTGTATCTTGATTTTGGACTTTGGTTTTAGGACACTAAAATTTACCTCCAGTTTAATCAAGTTGTGATCACTACGCCCAAGTGGATCTAAAACCTCAAGCTTTCCAATCTTCCAATCTTATCATGGTTATTAAAGAACACAAGATCAAGTATGGCTTCTCCTCTGGTAGGGGATTTAACAGACTGGGTAAAAAAGCAGTCCTCTACCAATTCCACCATGTCCAGTTCCTGTACAGTAGTAGTAGTATTATTGTTATTATTATTATTATTATACCCATAACCACCACATAATTTTTATTACTCATTAGCCTGATGTCACTGTATAAAGTTCTGCTTTCCTCCGCAACTACATTAGATGCTCTAAAACAAACACTGATAATTAGACCATTCGAGTTTTTAGCCTCTAAATTTACCCATATCCCTTCTGTAGCTGTACTTCGTCAGTGAGCTCCCTAGCCTGCAAGTTCTTTTACATATACTGCAACACCACCTCCCTTCCAGCCTACCAGGTCCCTACGGAACAGTGAGTAACCATCGATATTGTACTCTTCACCATCGTTATCACTCAACCACGTTCGTTACTTCTATAATATCGTAAGAATCAGACAAGATTAAGCACAGACAGCAAAGGGTAGTCCTTTTACAGCCCCCACTATCATTATACATTATTATTATTATTATTATTATTATTATACCCTGTCTCTATCCTTAACTAACCTCCCTGCCCCCCCACAATTCAAACACTCCTTGACTACTCTACACACACGCCTCCCCAACAGACTGGTTCCCCTCCAGTTCAGATGTAACCCATCTATCTTGAACAGATCGTCTGTTCCAGAAGGTCCCCCAGTGCCCCATAAACTTGAACCCCTCTTCCCTAAACCACCCTTTTAACCACGGGTTTAATCTTCTTATGTCTGTTAACTTAGCCAGGATTGCACAGGACACGGAAAATATTCCAGCGAATGCTACCGTAGACGTTCTGCTTCTAAGCGTATCTCCAACTTCTATAAAATTTTCCTGCAGAACAGTCCTACCTTCTTATTTAATAAAATTCTGATCAACTAAATTTCCCTGCCTCATTCAGGTGTAATGGTGTGACATGTATCACAAAAAAAAACTTCAGTTAAAGATCTCCTCTGAATTTAACCAGACACTGGGAATGCTCATCGAGACTTTGCTAGCACTGTCCTACCTTGTCTTCAGTCCTACCTTGGATAGGATTAAGTCTCCAAGCCAACGCACACAGTCCACATAATTACGGTGTATGTCCCGTGTGGAGAAATCAGGAAAATGGATCTTCTGGGAAACAAAAGGTCTGTCGACAAAAATTTAGCAAGGCACAGGAAATCAAAACACTGCCATTCTTGACTTTTTAACAAGCTTTGAAAGATGTCAAATCTCCTCACATTCAATAAAAAGAAACCACAAGTGACAAGGTAATTAACTTTTGCTGTCCTAGAAATCTTTTTCTGGAGTCTTGACTCACCTGTTGGTCTTAGTCGGGTTGTACTCATAGGATCCCCGAATAGCTTTCTGCATCCTCTCAGAGTTGATCCTCCACAACTTCAAAGAATGGTCCATCCCACATGACATAATTTTCTCCCCAAGGAGGTCAAAGTCCTGTCATAAAATCAGGCAATTACTCCTTTACCCCATTCTCAGGAAAGTCAGACCGTGTTACCCTGCACAGAAAAGGAAGACACCCTTTTCCAAGCCCATCAAGACTGGCATTCAGAACCTTGTAACCTATGACACACCTCATCTTAATTCTTTACTCACTGCACTCAGCACTTCATCCCGATGACCCTCCACACCACCAAATATAGCCACCAATGTGTCTGTCTGGATGTTCCACAGCCGCAGGGCATGATCTGGAGGACAGAGGACCAGTGAAAGACTCATCACTGGGGGCAGAGTGTGGCTCAGCAGGTTAAACTCTGCGCCTGTAATTGGAAGGTCGGTCACCAGCCTAACACGGCCCCTAACCCCCAGCTCCCTGGGCGCCCCTTGAGGGTGCCGCCCTTCATGGCCAAGCTTGCTCTCACAGAGAGCAAGGTTGGGGAAGGTGAGAAGACGCTTTACTGATCCCCATGGGGAAATTCTCAAAATCAAATCAGTACTTAAATGTTTTGTATTCCACCTTTGACAAAAAAATCAAAATCCTTCAAAGGATAGATTTTTGTTTGCTAGAATAAATGAAAGATGGACATACATGATTATTCCTTTTTACCTTTGCTGACAGACAGGAGGAGGTTCGGATCTCGAGGATGAAACTTTAGCTCATTAATCGCGTTCCCATGTCCCACATAATGCTGCAGTGGCAGACAAAAAAGCAAAAGCACTGATAACAGCATTAACTGAGTAATAAGAGCCATAATAGCAAGCAGGCCAGGACATGACACCTAGTCCATAGGATGGAGGCAACAGACACACGCACCTTGATGCACTGCATGGTAATGTGATTGATGATTCGGATGATTCCTCGTGATCCAGCCACCGCAAGCAGCGGGTGGCTGGTGCTGGTGTCAAAGGTCCATGCACAGGTGTAAAAGTTCTCATCTGCCTGATTAGAACTAATATTAAGGAATACCAACCCGTATCTAGCCCAAATCACAACTACAACATGAAGAGACAGCAAACACACTGGAGCTCAAAGAAACACTCAAATAAAGTATACCAAAGAAATTAAATCCAGAACCAAAAGAATACAATGCCAGAATTGAAACACACAAGAGAAAGATACATCTGCATCCACGTAAGACTGTAGGAGTCTGACCTCACCTTGGGAGTGACATTCATACAGGGTCACCTGAGGGGAGCAGCACAGGATTGCCTTAAACAGCTTGATAGAGAGTGTGTTTTTGTACATAAGCATGTGCCGGCACTCCTTACCCTATTACTTCCCACTGTGGCAAATACCAGGGGATCCCCCTCTTTGCTGTGCCAGTTAAACTGCACTCCAAACAAGGGCTGGCCATGATCCTCCTGATAGTCACAGGACAAGGGCCACTCACCACCTGAACATACCCATGTCAACATTCTATCCACTACGTCGAAGCCAGCATCTCTAGGGCACTACTGGACTATATAGTCTCAATGACCGATACTAGGTTACAGGGTATAAGACCAAAGCTCACCCTCAGACTGTTCACACACTTGAAGGAATATTTGCACTTCTTGGACTTCCATTTGCCCTTCCCCCAGCTCTTCCTGCCTGGGGCATTGGGTGTGTTTGTGGGTGTGTCTGGCCGCTCCATGTTGGTCCCACTCTCGATGCTGATAGCATCGTCCTTGGAAAGCCAGAAGAGGCTGGATTAGAGTTATCAAAATTTTACAAACAAAATATGAATAGTGTTCCAGTACATTTCCATTAGTACATTTCAAATACTTCTGAAAACATTAAATATTTGTAGAGCTTCTGCTTTGAATTGCAACTAAATCATAGAACCTCATATAGAAGTGAAAATATTTGGTTCAAACATTAGTAACTTTCCCATGAATTCAATTAATTGTAGTAGATCCGCTGAGATTTAGCAGGAGTTAAACGAATTGTTCCAGTGGTGATTTAAGTTACTACGTGGTTTTACATACACCGCCAGTAAAATGGGCCTGTGATGTTAAGGGCCTGGACAAAACCTGTGGGTGATGAAGCGCTATAATCAGGTTTGCCAACTTAGGCCAGTGGACTGGAGGGATATTTTCATTTCAAGAGTCTGCACACACTCGCACACATATTTACAAGTAGGCCTATGTAGGTTTCATTACCTAGCAAATCACCTGTAGGGTTTGCAAACTACCTCAATGCTTTTCATGTAGCTAATTTTAAGTTTATAAGGGAATAATAAAGATTTGCAGTAAGATTTATTCCGTGCACGTTAGTGTCTTAAAGTGGTGTCACACGAGATGCCTTAGAGTTGGCAACTCTGTACGACTTCTTCATTAACAGTGATTAACGCTCATTTGCCTCCTGCCACTTATTAATAACAGATTGGTTATGTGGTTCCATAACAACCACCTGGAGAAGGGTGATAAATGCACAAATGAGAGTATTCATAAAAGGTCTATACATTTTGGTGATGGTCAGTTCGTTATACATACAGACTATTCCTACAAGAATCTAAACTTTATGCGCACAAAAACCTAACTTGTCGTTAAAAGTGAAAAACCTAGGTTCCCCAAAATGTAAGTGTATAAATTACGCCGTTTCCAGATTAAATATTTAATGTAGCCACTATGTGTAAACGCTACAATGTAAACATGTAAAATGCAACAGCAAAATCGGAAATTTTTACATGCTAATATCTTGCTGCAACAAACAAATACTTCGCTTTAGGAAACGTTCTTACTTTTATGTTTTACGCCACTTAGTAATTCAGGCAAGCGGAACAAAGGCGAGCTCGCCGGATGCTAGGCTAACGAGGCGCGTCATCTTTGAATGCACTTCCAAAATGTGCTTATTTACAGAAATTTTACCAATAAACTATCCAACATAAATATAACCAACGCAACAGGGACACTAGACAATGCGTTAAAGAATCAATTAGATTACCGTAATAAGTGGGCCTCCGAATACAGAACAATCAACAACCAGCTAGCTAGTGACCTATCCACGAATATCCGAACTAAATTTTGAAACAGTCCATTATAAAAGCGTATGTCAACATAACCTCTGATAAACTACCCTCAGTTAAAACACTAATGATACCCATTTGCTACTTACATTTTCGTCCCCGGAAAGGTCGGGATTGCTGTTTTCATCGCTACTGAGTTTCTGCTTTTTCGCCGGCATGTCGTTTCCCGCCTCGGCTTGGCTCTCAGACATATTCCCCTTCATCTCCACTTCCTGCCCTTGCCGGCGTGCGTCCGAGCTGCCGTAAAATATTTCCCTAGTCCGTCACTGTACCGGTCGCGTCTACGCGATTTCCAACCCACTTCCAGTAAACTACGACCATTGTTTGAACCCATCCGCCGTAGAGACATGTTCAGACTGCGGCTGTATGAAACAAAACTCCGACAGTGGAAACTGATCATGTCATCATGAAGTGTCCCGTTTTATCTAGCTACATTTGTAAGGTTATTTTGTTAATTTGATCTCATTTTATAGTTACAGCTAGTTACGACTGATATATTTTTTTTCTCATCAAAAAAATGAAGTCACATGGTGAGGGAGCATAATAGATATATATGCACGTATACGCCATTTTTAATTGAAAAAAAAATGTTCAAGTGGAAATTTTGAAAAAGAAGCTTTGTGACACATGAAGGACATTAGTCTCTATGCTGCACAGTTGGTTTGACATCATGAAGTCACATGGTGAGGGAGCATAATAGATTTATATGCACGTATACGCCATTTTTAATTGAAAAAAAATGTCAAAGTTGAAATTTGAAAACCAAGCCTTGTGACACGAGAAGGACATTAGTCTGTATCCTGTGCAGTTGGTTTGACATCACGAAGTCACATGGCGAGGGAGCATAATAGATTTTTTTGCGCGTATACACCATTGGTAATTGAAAAAATAATTGTGAAAGTGGAAATTTTGAAAACCAAGCCTTGTGACACATGAAGGACATTAGTCTGTATGCTGCACAGTTGGTCTGACATCATGAAGTCACATGGTGAGGGAGCATAATAGATTTATATATATGTATACACCATTTTTAATTGAAAAAAAATGTCAAAGTTGAAATTTGAAAACCAAGCTTTGTGACACGAGAAGGACATTAGTCTGTATCCTGTGCAGTTGGTTTGACATCACAAAGTCACATGGCGAGGGAGCATAATAGATTTTTTTGTGCGTATACACCATTGGTAATTGAAAAAATAATTGTGAAAGTGGAAATTTTGAAAACCAAGCCTTGTGACACGTGAAGGACATTAGTCTGTATGCTGCGCAGTTGGCTTGACATCATGAAGTCACATGGCGAGGGAGTATAATAGATTTTTTTGCGCGTATACACCATTGGTAATTGAAAAAATAATTGTGAAAGTGGAAATTTTGAAAACCAAGCCTTGTGACACATGAAGGACATTAGTCTGTATGCCGCGCAGTTGGCTTTACATCAGAAAGTCACATGGTGAGGGAGCATAATAGATTTATATGCACGTATACGCCATTTTTAATTGAAAAAAAATTGTGAAAGTGGTAATTTTGAAAACCAAGCCTTGTGACACGTGAAGTACATTAGTCTGTATGCTGCACAGTTGGTTTTACATCATAAAGTCACATGGCGAGGGAGCATAATAGATTTATATGCACGTATACGCCATTTTTAATTGGAAAAAAATTGTCCAAGTGGAAATTTTGAAAACCAAGCCTTGTGACACGTGAAGGACATTAGTCTGTATGCCGCGCAGTTGGCTTTACATCAGAAAGTCACATGGTGAGGGAGCATAATAGATTTGAATTTTGAATATCAAATGAATGTTGAATATTAAACTAACTTTACCTCGGTGTAAAGACAGCAGTGGGTTTGATATTCGCCGGACATTAACAGATCATCTCCGGATATACTCCATTAAAACATTACAAAACAAAGTAAATTCCACATTCACAAATCCGTTTGTGTTTGTGAAATCACATGCACACCTTATTTTTTCAATTAGTATATCCAGTAAACTGTGAAAAAGCTAAATAATGCAGCTCCTGGTGTGAATTAACGTGTCCACTTTGGTCTAATAAAAGTCCCAACTGTAAAAAAGGAGTATCTCAACAAATGATTATTACTAAACACATAAAACACTTTTAAACACTATTCCAATATGGCACATACTTACAAGAAATGACAAGCACATACATGGCCCACTAACACTCGTGAAACTGTAAATAGTGGTATAAGACAACAATGGACATCAATGGTGAACTCCGAGTAATTCTGACTGACATCAAGCAAAATCAAGTTTTTGTTGTACATGAGGACTCAGTGGTGTATATTGGAGCACAGTCTGAAGATGCTGACAGTGAATCTGTTTCTGTGTAATTGGAAGTGCCAAAAATGATGCTCAGCTAAAATGATCTCTATTGCTTTAAAATGGTAACCAAAACCTGAAAGACGCAGAAGAAATTGGAAAACTTCCATCCAAATGGATCAAAGAATAGCCAAAATGGGAAAGATTCAGCCAATGATCAGCTCCAATAAGATCAAAGAAGGTCTAAAGTTATCTGTAAGTACTGTTACAATCAGAAGACGCCTATGTGATGCCAAGCTACTGGCAAGAAGCCCTCGCAAAATCCCATTGCTGAAAAAAAGACGTGCTGAAGAGGTTACAATTTGCCAAAGAACATATTAACTGGCCTAAGGAGAAGTGGCACAACATTTTGTGGACTGATGAAAGCAAGATTGTTCTTTTTGGGTCTAGGGGCTGCAGACAGTTGCTAGGGTGTTTTTACGTACAAAATACTGGGATATTGGGATTTCCCGCTTAGCCAGATAACCTGTCATATTTAAGGTACTTGTAGTCCCCGGCATCGCTAAATGGTATTCCGACTTGTTGTACTGGAACGCGGTGAACTCGTGTG
>JAODKN010000037.1:335888-347942 GCA_026774425.1 Petrocephalus zakoni
GATGGGCTACAACAGCAGAAGACCCCACCGGGTACCACTCTTCTCCACTACAAATAGGAAAAAGAGGCTACAATTTGCACGAGCTCACCAAAAGTGAGTTTCCTCAAATTGCTTGGTAAAGTGATTCTTAGCTCAGATCATAAAAAAAATCTAAATTTAATTTAAAGAATTCTAAGAATTTAAATAATGCATAGATTCTTTTCTGAAGTGAAAATGAAAAAAAAAAAAAACCTATAAGCTATCTATCTAAGCTATCTAGAATCGGCCACACAATGGTGACCTGGTAACCCCGTCTTGACCTGCATGCACAAACACTGGCTGTGATGATTTAATCTAGGTATAGACGTATTACATTCTTTCATATTTGGTAAATTTTATTGATCATGGTTTGGTTTACATCACTTTATTTTCATTAAATACACAAGGCACATTAGGCATTTTATTAGTTAGGATATTTATGTATAGTTGTTAGTATTTATATATGTGGATATTTTTGTTTGCATTCTTTTTATTTGCAGTTACAGTACCTGTAGGAGCATTACAGCTTGGGGGGTTGGTGCGTGCATCTTTCCGGTCCGACGGGCAAACAGTTCGGGTCCTAGTGGTTCCCTTTAAATTCCCGTCTGTGGTACCAACAGGCCCACAGCAGGGGGAAGGGTTGATGTTTTTGGGGCATAATTGTTTATTATTTTTTAGTTGCCATTTTTGTTTTAGTTTTTCTTAAATTTTTCTTTATAGTTCCTCTTGTGGCCAAAAGGTTCCTAGTTAAAAAAATGTAAGCTATTTTCAAACCAGCAGCCACAGTTTAAGTCCTCATAATGGGACACATCTCAAAAGGTTGTATGCAGGTGTTGATACCTTTTATGTATTTAAACAGGGTTTGGGGTTTTTGCTTAATGTGCATTATTATTCAATGTTATCATTACTTTCCTGTAATGGGACACTTTCATCTTGAGTTAATGGTGCGTGATGAAAGTAAAGGGAAAATTGGTCTTTGTTTGTTTTGTTGAGATACTCCTCTGGGTTGCTCTCAACAGGCACCCTGAAGCACATGTGTTTCCACTCCATGTTGGAGGCACTTGGGGAAGAGTCTATTTATGGTCAGGCTAACACCACTGTAGCTTCACATTCCCTTTTGCTATGGTTTTATTGCAATTAGTATAATTTCTAAACTGATTTTTTTTCTTCTCCAGGTGACATTGGCAGTTAAGGAAATATGTATTTATTCACACACACACAAACAAACACATTTGTAATTATGTCTTCATGGGGACTGTCCAATCATTTCTGTGGGAAAAACTCTAATCATAATATGACAACCTTAACCTTAACCTATATGATAAGCTTAACCCCCTACCCAGACCTAACTTTAACCATAAGTAACCAAACAGAATACATTACTATTGGCATTTTTAGTTTTTTGATTGCATTCACAGATCTTTGTGGGGATAATAAGTAACACGTTTTTATCACATTGTTGAGGGATATTTGGTTCCCACAATGTAGTATAAACATAATCTACACACACCATTATCCTTTCAGAATATACAGAGTACCCATGATGAAATAAGACCAATGAAGTTTGATGTTCTGATCTTCTGATTCTGGTTCTGATGCACAATCACACAGAACAAGACATTCAGTTCTTGAGTGAGATCCACCACTATGGTATGCCGGCACCATCTACGGCCAGTTTACTTAAACTACTATTTTCGTAGGAGTGTACATTTGCAGACTGCAGGTACATAAATTATAATACTCTCTTTTTCAGTGGTTGGTACATGTTCTATCAAGTGATGGACTTCATCTTTCTGTACCTTTCTACAGTCGCCTTTTTTCTTTGGTTGGTCTGCCTGAGAAACTCCATGAAGTCAATGAACTGTGTCAGCCTGCCTTGTAATCATATGTTGCGTTTAAAGAGTTACAGCTCAGGGCTGGTTTGATGCAGTTGGGAGACCGTAACACACATACTATTTCATAGAGGTGAAGCAATCACAGCAACAAGTTTACCGTGGAGATAAGCAAATTCACACCGTATGATTAACAGCATCCTGTGGGTCACCACCCCCTCCACCCCATCCAAAGAAAATGCTTAGCTTATTTTTAAGAAACAGTGTCGTAACCAGACCTGTGGAGGAATGACTTGGACCTTTGAATCATTGCAAAAGATATATATGTGGTTAATGCACAATCTAGTTGTAAAGTGTCTTTGTGGGAACTCAAAGTACACTCAATTAAAGTGCATATAACCTTGAAGAGACAAGTTCTACCTTAAAGAGCAAACACAAGCAAGTGAAACCCAAGCAGCATGATTTAACCCAACCATGAACCTTGACAGGTGACAATGCATTTAGCCAGCACTGAGAAGCAGGTAGGCACCACACCTGCTCCAAGAATGTAAGAATGTGGAGAATCCCCTTATTGATATCTGATCTCTCATAAAGCAGCATTCTTTTAAAAAAACCATTGTGTCTCCTGTCGTTGTGACTTGCATATACAGTCAAACCTCCCTTATCTGGGCAAAATGGGACCAAGGGGTGCCCTTAAGTAAGAACTGCCTGTAACTTATAACATGAACAGTACAGTACAACGTACATGTTTACACATACAAACAACATGATATTTATGAAGTGCAAGGCTTATAATTGGATGTTATTTCAGTCTGAGCTAGCGAATCACCCCATTTTATTCTTGCAGTGGTCATCCAGTTTTTAACCAGCAGCTTTTCGCAGCTTTTTGCTTTGCCCTTGTGTGTACTTTCGCTTTGGTTTACTTGCTATTTGGTTCCGAACTCTCGCCTGGTTTTTGGTTACCATCTTGGCGCGCCCCTCGGACTTGGACATTTTGATCTGTGTGTATGCTCTGTGTGTGTGTCTGGTGCATAGGGAGTGACTGCAGTTTTTGTTTTGCGAGCTTATTTTGTATGCTTTTGTTTGTATAGGGAGTAAGGTGTAGAATTTGTTGTTATGTTTTTGTTTTCTCTGCATGTAGGTAACTTAGCTTTGGGTTGCATCTGGAAGCTGAGTTTTTTTATTGTTTTTGCTATAGTCACTCCTGAGTCCTTTTGCACCGGGTTTATTTGTTCTGTGTCCGTGGCGTGTCATATTTAAAATACCCCTTTGTCCACGTGTGTTCCCTTGTCCATCGCACCTTATCCTTCCCTTACTCCACGTCCCCTTTCCCTTTCACGCCCCTACTGTAAACTGGAGCTCGTAACAACTGGTTGTGTAAAATTAATTTGCACATGCGTGTACCTAGAGCTGCCCGGTAGAGGGAGGTGCCCGTATATTAGAGGTCCAAATAAGGGAGGTTTGATTGTATATATATATGTACACACACAAAAAAGCCCTGGCTGCCCTTTGGATGAAGTGTGAATTTTTATTCAGTAACTTCAGGGCCACACTCAGCTATACTTAAGTTCCCTTTGATGTTTTCTTCAATGGAAGCCAAAGTATTTCTAGGAAAAAGGCCTCAGCCAACAGAACTTTCACCACTGGACTCCTTTACAAATATTCTAGACATCTATAGGAACTGCAGGAAAGTCCAAACCTTGTTTTGGAATGCGAGAAGGATAGAAGAAGCTCCAAAATATCCTTTTCTCCTCTGATGCAATTCCTCAGTCCTTAAAAAGCATGGCAGCATGCCAGAAAGAGAGAACATCAAAACACAGTGGCTGACTGTGTACATCTGTTAAGCTGGATCTCTAATACCACCTGCTCATTATAACACTGTATAAGATAAAACTGATTCATGCATTTGAGTTGTGCGAGTTATTCATCAGAATAGGCTGTCAGCTCAATTTAGCATGTACAAGAAGCGCCAACATTTTTGCCTTTTTCCTTCTTACTGTACAATAAGGATGTTAATAAGCACGCTGTAGGTGCAGATGTAAAGACTGCCCTGAGGGGGTGGAGCTCACACATGTACCTGCAAGTGGACTGTGGCATTGGGATAGAAATAAGAGTCAGCGCTGACTTTCTCTTTTTTTTTTTACATAATTGTGCAATCTGTCGCTCTTCACCAAGAGAAACAGACAGCCTTCTGAAACTGTAGTCTTAGTGAAGCCCAGCTACTCATAGCCAATGACTGCAAGGAAGACAAGAACACTAAGTGGCAAATGCACTATTCTATGATTGTTACATGAAATTTCCTGTTTCCAGAACCCCTATTGCTGAATGTAAAATGCTAAAGGCAGTTTAGCTGATAAGGTAATATGCAAGAGCTGTGTTTGTCAACCACTAGTCCACAGCTGAACACTGTGGCAGGGAAATGCAGTTCTGTCTGTAATGGGCCACTGACATGATATATTGACTCACCATCCTAGAAAATGTAACTTAAAAGAAAATAAGAAACTTTGAAAAACTGTTGATAAGGAACAATGCCTGATAGCCCACATCATCACATCAGTGAAACAAATGCAATTCCAACCAATAATACGATAGTCTTGTAACACTTTATATGAATGCCACGCCTATAAGAACTTATAAAAATACTTTATGAAGCTGTCATGCACTATTGTAACAGGTTGTTGATCTCCTTTATATTTTATTTATAAATTATACAAAATTCTGTCCTTTTTTTGTTTAACCTGATGGGCACAATTTGGCTTTTATTTTCCCATCATGGTTTTTGTCCGCTATCCCATAATCCCAAAGCCTTTTTCCTTTATAAGGGCTCTGACATAATTTCCTCTTCCCTTTCTGTGCTGTGGACATGAGAAGATGTGAGGAGTGTGTCAGGGTCCCTCAATCACCTCAGTTATAATACATAATAATTTTAATAAATTATGTTTTATAAGTACAGATTAATATGTTATGTTTATATTTTACATATGCTACATACACTCACCGAAACGATTATTAGGAACACCTGTTAAATTTCTCATTAATGCAATCATCTAATCAACCAATCACATGGCAGTTGCTTCAATGCATTTAGGGGTGTGGTCCTGGTCAAGACAATCTCCTCCAAACTCCAAACTGAATGTCAAAATGGGAAAGAAAGGTGATTTAAGCAATTTTGAGCGTGGCATGGTTGTTGGTGTTCATTGGATAGCACTATGACCTTACACCTAGAAATGAAACCTACAATTCTCGCTCTCATTGTTTGTTTACGTCGACGTCAGCCTCAAAACCATCTATGTGGTTTACAGGGTGTTTTTATACCAACTACATTTTCATCTTTATACTTGTATGAAAAGGGGAGTGGGTAATATAGGAAGAAAAAAAAAAAACAATCCTGAATTACACACAATGACAGCACTGTGTGCATCAATGACAATTTCTGTATGTGGGGTAGTGTGGGAGTGAAAAACACAGACATCCCACCCAAAGGAGCGGTTCCTTTACTACCTGCAATGATATAACATTCTGAGAATCTAAGGAACAGCAGGTCCACTAAACATGCAGCTGTATTCAAAAAGTATTAGGTAGGACCGTGAGTGTACCCAGTGTCGAGCTTTAACATAATGGTGAATTCATTCAAAAAAAATGCAGGGCCCAGGAAGCGTTTAACAGTATTAACCCAAAGCCCTAAATTTGCCCACCTAGTTATATTCATGCCATACATCGCTACATAATGCACAAGCAAACTAATATCTGCTGTAGATAACCAAGACCAAACAAGTGGTAACATCGCCCCAAGACGTAACTATGACGACTAAACCAACGTGGGTCAGCCAAATAAAAAATCCAAACAAAACACCACAATCTATGGAGACCGAGTTTATTTTATTTGACACTGTTAAAAACCAAGTATAAAATGTCCTTCTCCAGAAGTAGGGCATGCCATGTCTTCAAAAAGTATTTTCTTTTGTTGAGCATTGTCTATTTAAAAAAAAAAATCCAAAATTTCCAGGAGATTTCAAATCATCAGCAAGGCTGCCATGCACAAGAATAAAAAAATGCAAGGGGATGGTGTCTAGTAGTAGGTCTCCCTCTCCACCCATCCTAAAACGGAGAATAACAGTTAGCCCTAGGATGACCATTTGAGCAGCTACCACAAACGCATCACTACTCTACAACAACAGCACTGACAGATAATGGAAGGGCCTTTATACAAAGGCTTATGAAATCGACCACAGGATTTAGATGAAGAAGCCAAATGCCTTCTTACCCCCTGGGCTGCGTCGGAGAATAAGTTTTCTGATTTCATCATAAATAAAAATGAGGAGTGAGTAAGGGAAAGCGCAGAACCACCAGTTTGGTCTGAGGAAAGAGTAAAATGTGAGATCAGTTTAAGCAGACTATTCTCTGCAATAAGCTTCTCAGACAACCATACAGTGCACACACAGACCTCATTTTGTTGTTGAAGACTCCTCTTAGAATGGATTAAATTAATAATTTTTTTATAAATCAGTCTACACACAATACTGATGGTCGTCTTTCTATACGGTTCTCCCACCTCCACAAATCATGTCTGGATCACATTCATATTGACCATTGCTCATGGTAACCTGCATGACCAAGGCCCTTCATCCACGATCACTCAGCATGGGCGGCCAGATCTAGGAACACTGTTGGTGGTTCCAAATCTCTTCCATTTGAGAAAGATACTCAATAAGAAGGCTACTGTGCTCTTGGGAACCTATAATGCTGCAGAAATTTTCTTGCATCTTTCCGCAGATCTGGGTCTTGCCACAATCCTCTTTTACTGGTCTGCCGACAATTCTCTGGACCTCATGCTTGGTTTTCGCTCTGACATGCTCCACCAGCTGTGGGACCTTATATAGGCAGGCATGTGCCTTTCTTAATGTCTAATGAATTTAGTTTGGCACAGGTGGAGTCCAATTGTAGGAGCTTCTCAAGGACCACTAAAAGAAGTAGGATGCGCCAGAGTTCAATTACAAGGGTCATTCTAAAGGGACTAAACACTTATGTAAATGTGATACAGTGGTCCCTCGCTATAACGCGGTTCACCTTTCTCGGCCTCGCAGTTTCACGGATTTTTTTTTGTGCAATTTTGCATGCTTTTTTACAGCGCATTGTGTTCTGCGCCCTGATTGGCTGTAGACCATTGTCAATCAATCTCCTCCGTGCAGTGTCTCCCGTACAGTACAGAATGCGTTCAGCCTGTCAAATTTACAAAAATCTTCCATCGCTAGCAGAGTGACTCTGAAGTGCTGTACTGTACGTTTGTAAGTTTTCTCCCCAACAAACCCAACAATGTCGACGAAACGTTTTGCACCGTCAAAGGCACCTGCAGTAGCACCCAAAAGGCAGAGGAAGATGCTAAGAAAAGTGCATAAAGTGTGCAGTGAGGGGTTTTACAGTACTTTGCGGATTTCGTCTACTGCGGGTTATTTTAAGAACGCAACACCCACAATTAACGAGGGACTACTGTATTTCAGTTTTTTCATTTTTAATAAATTAAAAAAACTCAAAACACCCGTTTTTAGCTTTGTCACTGTGGAGTACTGTGTGTAGATTGATTATAAAAAATATGAATTTAATTCATTCTAAGAGGAGTCAGATATAACAAAATAAGAACAACTTGAAGGGGTCTGAAAACATTCCGTATGCACAGTGATGATAAATTATGACAGCTGTAAGAGTGTTAGCTGAATTTAAATAATGGATGCCAAAATGCACCATAGAATTTTGAGCAACAAACCTCCATTAACATTTTTTAAGAAATAGGACATTGGAGCAGGTGACATCATGGACCTACTTGAGGGGGTACATTCTGAGGGCAACATCCATTCCAGGGCAGTAAGACAGGAAAGCAGCAAGAGCAGTTTCTTCAAAGAGTCCAAAGATAAGGATCTTGTTCCTTTGAAAAGGAATAATTAATTTAATAAAATACCAACAATTTTTTAGCTTTCCGATACAAATGAATGTCAACCGACCCACTAGTCCTTCCTGCCTATTGCACATACTTCATGCCTTGCTGGAAGACAGAGTTCCTCCTGGTCTTGCAGATGATCAAGTCAGCCCACTGCACAATCACAATGCTAGTGAAGAAAGCTGTGTGACAGGTGAACTCTACGATCTTTCTCTGCTCATATGTCTGGAAGAGAGGAGGAGGAAATCAGCAACTGGTAAAAAGCTAAGCCTACACATCAGGGGCTTCATACTGCACATGCACTCACCCACTGCTGGCCATAGCTGTCCTCCAGGTCATTGACGTATTTGTCATCCCAACGAACACGTATACCAAGCAGTTCAGAGGGCAGGAAGCCATTCTCAGCCAGGATGACAAAGTAGGCGAAGAACCCCGCAAGAGCCTGGATCATACCTGAGCGTGGGGGGAGGGGGCACATTAAATAAAACAAAATAAAAATCTATCTAAATTCTTACTAACTAGAGCATTTAAGTTTCAGTTGCCTGAAAATTTGCACAAACTCGTTTCTGCTGAATGTGTCATAAGTGTGATTTTGTAGTATTAAAATGCCAGGGTGAGCCAAGCTGTGAAAAAGGGTTCAAGTGTCAGAGCTGATGCTCAAATGGAGGAAACACTCTCCAGTTGCTCCCATTATTTATTCATCTTTGATTTGATTCTCTTGTAATAAATTAACTAAAATTTTCTTAAGAGAAATCCCTCTCCTTGTCACATAGTTCAGTTATTCACGAAAATTGACAACAGGTATATGGACGTCTGGGAAAGATGCTACAGCAACCATATGTACTATATATCCTCAGATTGCTCCTTCATAGTACATAATAAAAACATACATAGTACATAGTCATAATAAAAAAAGAGACTGCTGCAGACACTCAGAGGATGGGTTTGGTGAATCCGAGATCTTACCTATCTGACCATAGGCTATGCTGATGAGCCTCTCATTCACCAGCTTGTCTGTTTTGGGGTTTCTTGGCTGCCTCTTCATGATGTCACTCTCAGCTGCTTCGTAGGCCAAGGAGATAGCAGGAACCTGGCAGTTTAAAAAGAAAATATTTAATCATAAGGAACCTGATTCAGCCATAGATCTACTCAATAAGGCTAATTTTATTCACCCACCATGTCAGTGCCCAAGTCAATACAGAGGATGGTGACTGTTCCCAGGGGCAAAGGGATGTTGGCAATAATAAAGAGCAGGAAGGGTGTGATCTCAGGAATATTGCTGGTCAAGGTGTAGGCAATGGATTTCTTCAGATTGTCAAAGATCAGACGGCCTGGACACAATGGAGAACGCAGTGACAGATCATATGTAGTTTGAGGGAAATGCAGGCAGGGCTCCTTTATTTGAACTGACTTTACCTTCTTCAACCCCAGTGACGATGGAGGCAAAATTGTCATCCAGAAGGATCATATCAGCAGCCTGCTTGGATACATCAGATCCTGCAATGCCCATAGCCACGCCGATATCGGCCTTCTTCAAGGCGGGAGAGTCGTTCACGCCATCGCCTGTCACAGCCACAATGGCACCCTGTGGGTTCAGATCAACAAGTTCATTCAAGGTACAGCTGGAGCTGGCGAGATGGAGCCATCTCAATTGCTGTAGGTCTATGTTGTTTTCTTTTTTGTCAGTCTTTGATCTCATGGGTATTACCCAAACATAACAGGAGCAATAAAAGCACAATTAAATTCAACAGTAGGAAAATACTAAGAAATGTTATAATGGTATCATGTACCTGTCGTTGGCAACCCTCCACAATAATGAGCTTCTGCTGTGGTGATGTTCTGGCAAACACGATTTCTGTGTGATACCTAAGGATATCATCCAGCTGTTCCGAGGTCAAATCTTTCAGGTCACCACCATGGACCACACAAGCTTTAGCGTCTCTGCACAAACAATAGTGATATTTTACAGTTTTTGCTTTACACAATGTGATAATTCACGTTAAGTGTACAATACTCATAAAATTCGATAAACTTACCTGGGATTGACCTCGTGAACAGGGATGTTCAGCCGGGCAGCAATGTCCTCTACAGTCTCGTTGCCCTCTGAGATGATACCCACACCCTTAGCAATGGCCTTAGCTGTGATTGGATGATCACCAGTAACCATGATAACCTGAATTAAGGGAGGAATATTGATTATAATATGCCAGAGATGTTAAAATAGGTCAGTGTTTAAAGGTAAGGTTGACTGGGGACTTGGCAGACGTACTTTGATTCCAGCACTCCGGCACTTGCCAACAGCATCAGGAACGGCAGCACGGGGAGGGTCGATCATTGACATGAGACCAACAAAGCACAGATTTTCAGTAGGGAAGTTCACATCATCAGCATCAAACTGGAAGCCCTCAGCAAACTGGTCATCCGGAAGGAAGAAATGGCAGAATCCTACAAAACAAAGCACCTTAAGCACAATTTATGTACTACTTCACTTAAAATCATTTAAGCAAGATAAAACGTGAAAAACATTTTTTTCAGCTCTTCATGATACACTTCCTGAGAATTAATTTTTACATAAGAATATTGAAAATCTCTTTGAAAAACATCATCAGGGCCATTATATGCACTAGGGCTGGGCGATCTCCTCGCGATCTTATGGCACATGTGCAGTAATTACCAGGGTTTCAGATGACGGGCGCAACATTTGGCCGGACGCCAGCTTTTTGGTGCAATACGGACCTTTGTTTATGCCCACAATTTGCCAAGCAGATTAGTACACCTAAAATATTAATGAGATGCGTGTTGTGATGCCCAGAAGTTAGTAATCCGCATAAATTCGGTATCCTTATGGTTTATTAAGTCCGGTTAGCGCAGCATGCCACATACTACCGTTTTTGTAATCCATGCATTGTTTGTGTTACGGCGCTACTTTTTGCAGTTTAAAATTCCCGCACGTTTATTAAAATAAGGATATGCCAAAATGTTTTGCCCGTCATTTGAAGCACTGGTGCTTACTGCGCATGCGCCATAAGATCGCAATCCGATCTCCCTAATATGCCTTAACATGCACAGTACCAAGCACTCTCTCTCCCAGGCCTCCCAGCTCCAGATAGGCATTCTGAAAGGCATCCTTCATCTCATCATCCAGGGGCTGCTCCTTGCCCTGGATCATGATGGTGGAGCAGCGGTCCAGGATCCTCTCTGGTGCCCCCTTCATGACCAGCATGTGCTTTGACTCGGAGGCATTAGGGTTCTTATGGATGGAAAGCTGCAAGGATGAGAGGCTGGTATGTTAAACAAGCCAACACAAAAAGTAACGTGATTATTATAGAATTGCAAGGTAAGATTTTATTACCTGGTATTTGTTGGTGGAATTGAAAGGAATTTCTGCAATCTTGGGATACTTATCCCTCATGTCCTTCACTGAGCCGCAGCACAGCTCAATGCATTTCAGCAGGGCAGACTCTGAGGCATCCCCTGCAACATCCCTCTAAGGAAGATAATAATAATATTAATTATTATTATTAGTAGTAGTAGTAGTAGTAGTAGTAGTAGTAGTATCATTGTAATAATAATAATAATAATAATAATAATAATAATATAATCATCATTAATATTATAAATTATTAACTTATTATGTTATTATTTTATGGTTTTCAGGTGTCGCCTCACACTATATGGATGGGCCTACCTACTAGCAGCCTAAAATATCATTTAGTAGGATTCAAAATAATTCCAAGGAGAAAAATCTTATTATTTCATTGTGTGTAGGTCTATACTTGGGCTATAGTATAGTAAGAATTGCACAATGTGTGAATAAGGCAAATGGAATTCAACTGTGATAAAGAAGGAACATAAAGTTTGTTCAAGGAATGATTACCACTTGCTGAAGTGTACAAACAGGAGGACTGTACCAAGTTAGCTGAACACTTCAGTACAATATCAGAACATCCAACAGGGCCAGTATTTCCTCACATTATGGGACTTACTATATGTTCCAATAACATTAGCTTTTACAAGAAACATCACAAAAAAAGCAGAACTGGTATACGTTTCAGAGTTAAATTAAATTGATTTTTTTCCCAAACAGCCAGTAAGCCCATGCATCACTTCTACTGAGTGCACAGTCATATCTGTGAGAAAACTCTACACTACATTTTCATGCAACTCAAATTAGTATGAGTCCTACTCCACATTCACCATTTACACATGACTCAGTAAAACCATTTTAAGGAAACAAAAACTAGAAAATGGAATAGTAACTAACCTTGAGGA
>JAODKN010000037.1:412820-425300 GCA_026774425.1 Petrocephalus zakoni
GGATGTGGTGGAACGGGAGCTTTGTGCCCTGGATGTGCATCCCACAAATCTCCATCAACTGCAAGATGCTATCCTATTAATATGGGCCAACATTTCCAAAGAATGCTTTCAGCGCCTTGTTGAATCAATGCCACGTAGAAGTAAGGCAGTTCTGAAGGTGAAAGGGGGTCAAACACCGTATTAGTATGGTGTTCCAAATAATCCTTTAGGTGAGTGTATATTAATAAACAATAAAATATACTAATTTCTGAAACATTCAGAAACAGTCAAATGAAATGGAATCAGTCCCTTTCTATTGCACAGTCTTGTTTAGTTGTCCCCGTCCTCCTTTGTCCTCCTGTTACCCCTCCCTCTCCCCCCCAGCGAGGAGTTAAGCAGTTTGATGGCGTGTGGGACAAGGGAGTTTTTAAGTCTGTTGGTTCTAGACGTGGGGAGACGCAACCTGCCACGGAGCAGACTCCTCTGGTTATTTATGACAGTGTGCAGAGGACGCCTGGCATTGTCCATAATGTCCAGCAGTGTCCTCTTCTCTGCCACTGTCACCAGAGTGTCCAGCTTCATGCCAACCACAGAGCCAGCACACCACAGCATAGAAAAGTACCCTGGCAACCACCGACTGGTAGAGCATCCACAGGAGCTTCCTACAGAAGTTGAAAGACCGCAGCCACCTTAGGAAATATAGTCTGCTTTGGTCCTTTTTATACAGGTGTTGTGTGTTATATGTCCAGTTTTTTTGTCCACCCACAGCCTGAGGTACTTGTATTGACCACCTTCACCTCCTCTCCCGCTATCTGAACTGGTAGTGGACCTGGTCTGGACCTCCCAAAGTCCACGACCAGTTCCTTGGTCTTCGAGGTGTTGAGCTGCAGGTGGTTTGTGTGGCTCCATGCAACAAAGTTCCTGACCAGACTCCTGTACTCCTCTTCCTGATCATCCCTGATGGCCGTGTTGTCTGCAAACTTTTGAATATGGCATGATTCAGAGTTGTAGCAGAAGTCCGAGGTGTACAGGGTGAAAAGAAGAGGGGACAGCACAGTTCCTTATCGTGCTCCTGTCCTGCTGACCACAGTGTCAGACATGATGTCCTTCAGCCTGACATACTGTGGTCTGTCGGTGTGGTAATTGGAGATCCAGGAAACCTGGCTGGGGTCCACCCGAATCCTGGTAATTTTTTCCTGGAGCAGACGGGGCAGGATTATATTAAAGGCACTAGAAAAGTCCAGGAACAGGATCCTGACCACTGTGCCTTTTCCCTTGTCCAGGTGCGAGTGGGCTCAGTGTAGGAGGTACAGGATAGCATCCTCCACACCAACATCTGCCTGGTAGGTGAACTGTAATGGGTCCTGGACATGTTGGACATGTTGTACCTGGGGCCAGAGTAGGTTGAGGAAGAGCCGCTCTAGAGTCTTCATCAGATGTGACGTGAGTGCCACCAATCGGAAGTCATTCAGCTCACAGGGCCGGTGCTTTGAGAGGGGATTGGAAGAAGGAGGAGGAGGAAGAGGCGGACATCATGATGTTGAGAGGGGGCTGGGAAGAGGGGGGTGTCATGATGTTGTGTAGGTTCGAGGAAGGAAGGAGAGTAAGGAGAGGAGTCTGTAATAAAGGTGAGGGTGGGGGATTGTGGGCTGGTCAAAACCGGGTCAAGAAGTTGTTGAATTCATTTGCCTTCTCCACAGTCCCCCCCGCTATGCTGTTCTTGGTGTTGTGGCCTGTGATGATTTTCACACCATCCCAGACCTCCCTCATATTGTTCTTCCCCAGCTTCCGCTCCTTTTTTCTTCTGTAGGCGTCTTTTACTTCCATGAGGCAGTGTTTCACCTCCCACTGTGCTGTTTTCATCTCCTCTTTATCTTTGCTCCTGAAGGCCTTCTTCTTCATGTTTAGGACAGGAACAAGAGGTAAGACAAACAAGCATCAGGAGTGGCAGGGGGATGACAGGAGAATCAGGTGGAAGGGGTTGGCAGGGTGTGACCAGAGATGGGCAGTATTTCAATTAAATGTATTTAAAATACGTATTTAATGACTTTGTGTTTTGCTGGACAGAAAAAAATCAGATGTAATTTGTAGGGGCGTTTCACACAACAGAGCAGGCAGGAAGGACACCTCAGGTAGTAGGGGCATCGCACACAGCAGGGCAGGTAGGACCGATGCCTCAGGTAGTAGGGCCGTCCCACCAGCAGGGCAGGCAGGAAGGACGCCTCAAGTAGTAGGGGCTTTGCACGCAGCAGGGCAGGCAGGAAAGATGCCTCAGGTAGTAGGGGCATCACACACAACACGGCAGGCAGGAAGGTTGCCTCAGGTAGTAGGGGCATCGCACACAACACGGCAGGCAGGAAGGATGCCTCAGGTAGTAGGGGCATTGCATGCAGCAGGGAAGGCAGGAAAGATGCCTCAGGTAGTAGGGGCATCGCACGCAGCAGGGCAGGCAGGAAGGATGCCTCAGGTAGTAGGGGCATCGCACGCAGCAGGGCAGGCAGGAAAGATGCCTCAGGTAGTAGGGGCATCGCACACAACACAGCAGGCAGGAAGAACTCCTCAGGTAGTAGGGGCATTACACACAGCATGGTAGGCTGGGTATTTTGATTTTTAGGTCTCCAGGCAGGACAACCTAGGAGGGTTGTTCGGGGGGTACATTAGCCAAAGTAGAGGAGTGCAAACAGCTAGGTTAGTGTGGAGATGAACATAGTGCCCTTTTAATGTAAAAAATTTTCTCTCCCCTTCCTTTAACATTAACTCAGTCAAAGACTGAGCATCCAATAGTGCAGTGTGCGAAAAATAGTTTTTTAGTGAATTAACTTGCTATATACTGTAGAAATCGTCTGATAGGAGGTGTATGCAGCGATGAAGAAAGTGGACAACGTGAAGGGTATTTAGTTCAGACTGCTTGCAATAAACAGGTTTGAGCTGACAGGTTTTAAATTCTTTATATATTGATTAACTTTATATACTGTATTGATCTGTGTGAGTATACGTATAAAGATGTCTTTATTCATTTTTATCATTTATCTTTTTATTCATTAAATATGAATATCGAACATTGATAAAGTGCTAACATATACCACAAGATGTCTCTATTGTAAAATTAATTCAGTGAAAACATCAATACAGAATATTTCTTCCTGGTGTTTACTCTTTATAAATCTCCTTTCCCCCAGTTAGAGGTGGGATAGTAATCCATTGATATAAAATGACTTATGATTCAATGTGTCTTGATTTTTATTTCTTTTCAATGCTTTCAATGCTTGTGTAATATTGAAAAAATATATCAATTTACTCAGTCAAGATTAGTAAAATAAGGAGAAACAAAGCATGTATAAAACATCTCTGCATCACCAACACTTAAGCTCCAGTACATGTAAGCTGGAAGCTTGTCTCTGGATAGGCGTCCATGACAGTCTCTGGACAGTGCGTCACACTCTAAAGGCAATGTGCGACTAATAGCATGTTTTCTGCTTGTGAGAATAAGTATAGGATACTGACAAAAACAAGGGGAGAGCATTTTTGTTTCGTAATCTTTTCAAAATTGGGCCAAATATGTACTTTTATTGTTTTCATCTATGTATTTGAACGTTTCCTTTCAGAGTTATACAGACCTCTTAGTGACTGTTTTCAAAGACAGGAAGTGACCTATATAGAAATTATGTAAATGTAATGCTGGGTGTGCTTGCATAATGTCACTAGACCTAGTTTGCTGTCGTTTTGTAATTCTTCTTTAATTCTTTTGTATTCTTTAATTGTTATCATCATTATGGGTGACTCCAGGAGTAGATACCCATAGTTGTATGTTTCGTGTAGTTTGGTTTTAACTTTTCAGACCTAAATCTTTAACAAAACTTGTGATTGAAGCAGATGTATTTTAGAAACCACAAAAAATGTCTTTAACTTAAAGTACTATGTGTTTTATAACCCCATCCCCCCCTCGCCGAACCATAATTATCAAAGCCTGCTGAAGCCCATATTGACTATTGTACACCTTGTCATGAGGCTAGAGACAGACAATAGGTATTCATAGTGTTAGTATCTCCATTTACTGTGGTGCTAAATTTGTCACATTGATGCTGTACCATGATATTCATACTGCCATGTTTCACTTTTATGAAACAAACACATATGTAAAGAATAAATTAGGGTTGGGAAACTTTTAAAATCAAATGAAAAACTCTTGTTATTACAAATAAGCATACTTCCAAAGTATCACAGCATGGTGATTAGTACATTTTGTATTATATTTCCCAGCTTTGCCTCTGACTTCTATGTCAACTTTCAGTGAGTATTTACAAGACATGCACTTCCTGTCCTCTGTACCCCTGTACCAGTCTCTCACACAGGTGTGACCTCTGCAACACGCTGAGCTATAAATACAGTTTTAAGCACAGCCCACAGAGCGCTGCTCTTTGAATAAAACAAAGGAAAAGTTGTTCCCTCACTGAAATTGACACTGGGTTAGATATTCAGAAGACATTCATGGAAATTCTGTCTAATAACTCCACTAAAACATGTGAAACCCACTCAAAATTCACATTCATATAATCTTTTATGATTTTGAAAATCATAAAATTCATTTCATTTTGAAAAATCAGTTTTTTCAGTTCCTTGCCTCAAAAACTTGCCAACAGTAGGTTTAATCTGGCTCCCAAAGAAGTTCAGTAAAGAATCCAAATTCAGTTTGAATAGTCCAGCACATATCATCCTGACATGACTTGGCATGGTCAAAGACAATCCCATGTGGCTTACAGATAATAGGTTTTTTTTATTACAAACCAAAAATGAAAGGTACCACAGGGTGTCAAGTACAGCGTGAAGGTAACGAACTAATCTCAAGGAAACACAAGCAAAAAACAGCTACATGAAACACATGGAAGCAACTCACGGGGAACAAACACAGAGCACTAACAGAAAACAAAGGCAACAACGAGGAATGGAGAAAAGCAAGCATATGTGTTCTCAAGTTACCAGGCTAGATGAAGGACAGGTGTGGGCCACAGACATTTAACCAAACACTAGGAACTGTGACAAGACACTAGGAATGAGTAACAAGAAACATGCTAGGGCACTTACAATCAAACACTAAGGACTAGGGCTACAGTAGAGACAAAGGGAGCAATGAAATAATTACTGTACAAACTAGGTACACACAAGGATAACCAGAACCGAAAATAAGGACCAAACGCAAGATCGCTAACAAGGGGAGCAACCAAACTGCAATGGTATAAGAGCTCAGTTCTCATGTATGTTCAGCCCATTCAGCCACATGATGACCTGGGGAACAGGGGAACACACTAGGGACTGAAAAGGATACTAAAGCAAGGGAAACTAGGGGAACACAGAATGAGATGGCGACACCAGGTGGCTAAACAGGGAATTGACAAACAAGGCTGGGAGTGATCCTGACACATACTAACATTTGTTAGGTTAGGCCTATGGTTAATTTGTGAAATTTTAAAATCAATAGGCTCATATCATGTTGTTTTGATGAGCAAATAGGGCATCCTATTGTGCTAGAACTACCATGTCTTGGAACTCAATTTGCAACTAAAGGACATGGGTAAAACAACACAAATCATTTCCACTAACTGGTACATCCTTCTGTTAGTCTTAAAACCCCCAGGGGTGGGGGTGGAGCCTATCCCATGCAGGCCAGCAGGTTGGGGGGTGTCCTAGATGGGATGCCATGACATACGCACATTAACACTTACCATCATACTGTAGCTCACAGTGCTATATCATTGGCTAAGCATGAACACCAGTCCCCTTCCCATCATCCTTTGCCCACCTGACTGTGACTGCCCACCTGAAAATTGGCCCACTATAAGCTGACTGGGATGTGTAAAAGTCCTTGGTTGCTGCTCTTGCTAAGCCCCAAAAATCCAGGATGACTCACCTGCATCATCACTAGTAGGAACAATCCCGTGAGTCATTGGTCCCAAGTCTGTGGGCCACTCATGCCGAAAACACAAGTACGCTCCTTGCATTCTTGATAAACACCCCGGGTCACCAAACACAGAAGTAAGCAGTATTCCGACAAGGCAGATTTGGAAGAGCTGGTTTCAGTGTCACTTTCTCTGCTGCTGACCAGTATGCAGCTAAATAATGTGACACAGTATGACTGCTGCATATTTGCACATATAGTGCATGTACTGGAGTGTGTATGCCAAATGTAGGCTAATAGCCACACAAGTCCATTTTCAGTCATCTCAGTGTGCAAGGAAATACTCCTTGTTAACTATGTGAAAATGACTGTGTGGTGAAAATCATTTTAGTCTGAAGTGTGGACGATTTACTAAAAATTTAAATGTATTTTCTAGTTCTATTTCTATTATGTCCAGGAATTTCATAAGAAGTCTTACAGCGATTTTTTTATCAATAAGCTTAAGGAGGACATTCTCTCTGTAAATGTAATCCAAGATATGTACAGTAGGTGGTGTAACACAAGATATGAGCCTTTGAGTCAATTTCAGAAATTATGTAAAGTGTAATTGTATCACATTTTGTATCACTGCTTCACTTGTTTTTCTTATTCTTTTCAGAAGTTTGGTTGTTTGTTTAGAATCTATTTAACATATTTCACAGTATAACAGTGGTGCTTTTAATATTAAATGTCGTTTACAAAAAAAAAATCCACAGTTATGCAGACTTTAGTCAAACTGATCTTGTTTTCATAGTTAATTGAAACATGCAGTGCTTGAAGTGGGGGGGAAACAGGTGTTCCTACTCTCAACACTTGTTACTCAGCACTAGGTACCAATACTCCCAGGGGCGTCAGAAGCATTTTGAATGTGGGGGGGATACACTGGAGGGGTGAACTAATATTTTATGTTAAATGTAGAGGGGTCCAAACGAATATTTATGAAATGTGAGGGGGACACATCCCATGGATACTCCCCTTGTTATTCAGCACTAGGTACTGATACTAACCAGTGAGTACCGGCCCACTTCAAGCATTGTAAACAAGGAAATTAATAGCCAATATTTTCATAATTTCATAATTGATCAAATTAAAGATTTTGTGAATGTAGAACTTAGTGTTTTTGTCATATTTTAGTAGGGCAAATATAGAGATTCTCCATGAACGTCTGACAAATATTGATGTGAGGCACTCGGGTTATTTCCTCTGCACTTCTGAAAGGCTTCTTCCTGCTTCGAGCTGCATGCTTGTGTACGGCTGAGCTCCCCTTTATGCACGAAGGCAAGGGTGCAGGCAATTATGAGGGGTATTGCTCTAATTCCTATTCTTTACTGGTATGGTTTTCATGTTTCAGAGGGTAAGTTTGCTGCTCATTCTACATTCTTGGTTTCTATACAATTTATAAATCTTGAGATAATAATCAGGTATAGTATTTAGCATTTTATGTTGGGATTTGTGTCCAGTTATGTTTCCATTCAGAGTTTCATGGTTCTTCCTGTTACTGTGTTCCTAGTTTTAATCTATCACCCATGTAGTTTTTTAATGAATATATTACAGGCGATGTTTTCGATGATCGTACATTTGAAATAAAGACAGTGGCAGATGAGATGTGAATTTACTGAAAACTGAAAGTTTAAAATTGCACCATTCGAAAATGTTTAATTCTAAATGTTTTGATTTCTCCCTTTTAGAAATATTTCTAAAAATTATGAAGTAGACATACGTTTAATGGTTAGCTTTCATAAATCTTTTAGATTTTATACTTTTATAGTAAGAATTTTAAGCCATAACAAGACAAATCCATATCATGGCAGAATTCAGGAAGAATGTATATATTTTAAATGTACACATGGCAACAAATCCTGGCTTAGTAGTTTCCACTGTTCAGAAAAGCAAATAAAATTGTTTTTATTGATTGAGAAATAAACTTTCATCTGAACCGTGATCTTTTACTGCAGGTAGATTTGTCTCATTTTTTGTTGGTGAAACTAAAGGAACTTAATTTACTTTAATGTTCTATGTGAGAAATCGCATTTCATGATGCTAATGAGATTTAGAATTTTATAGACTTCTACAAAAATTATTTAAAAATAAATCATGGATACCATACACTTGCCAATCACAGTGAAAAGGATCAAATATTCTTTACATATGTAAGGTAAAATTCTTCTTATGCTTTAAGTACAAGTGTGTGACCCCTTGGAAATTCAGTGATGGCCAAGGGCTAGCATATGGTTAACTGCATATGGCACACAAAGCTAAACCATAGACCCATGCATTGAGCACCTGTGTTCTGATTGGAGTCTATCTTTGTCTTAAGATGAAAGGCTTTCATAAGACTTTGTTGCTAGCTTTGTGAGCTGTATCATAGACTATGAAGAATAACCACTACACAATGCTTAATTTATAATAAGCAAACTAATAAGGAAAATTCTGATTAACTTGGTGCATTCACTCAGGAAATGAACCAGAGACAATAATGCTACATAATCAAACATTAACGCAATTCAGATGGACCCTTAACAGCAGCTCTTATCAGAGATGATTTCAGCTGTATTAGTGAGTGAAATGAGTAACGTCAGTACAGGAAAGTCCATATGATAAGGCTCGACTGTAAATTGATATATGATATTGTCACAGGATAAAAAGCATCATCATATATTCTTCAGTGCATTTAGTTGTTTTTAATCAGACGTTTAACACATTGTCTTTCATTTTCTCTGTGTTTTTTGGCAACAGCCAGTGACAAATGTACATATGTAGCTTTAGGAGAAGACTTTACCATCCCTCTGGGATACAAACCTCTCAATCTAGATGATGAAGTGATCTGGAAGAAAAACGGAACAAAATTATATACGAGGAAGAAAAATATAAATTCTCCCAACATAGACAAAGATGGCTCCATAAAGCTTACTGGTGTGAAAATGGCTGACTCAGCTACTTATTCAGTAGACGTATTTGACAAGGATGGAAAGCACCTTAAAACTGAGGAGAAACGCCTTTGTGTGATTGGTGAGTAAATTATGAAGCATCATGTACTTATGTGTATGCAAATTATACAGAACATTTCTGGTTGTGCCATGTAAATGACAACATAACTAAAACATAACATAAATTTGTGTCAATGGTATCTATATCAGAAATATTGTTCATATTTTCATTAATTGCATAAATTTTAATAGATATACATGACATATGTTTTGTACTTTCAGAATTTAGGTGACTGTCAGATTGTGTCCTTGTATCACTGTTGATTTCATGGATCCCATGACAGCTCTCTGTCCTAAAATTATGGTTTGATGATTAAAATTGTAATTCATAATCATTCTAATTTCTTTTAAGAAAAAATTTTATTAAAGCCTCAAACTCAGCAGTCTGATTGCAAACTGGCACAAGTGACCCTGACTTGTTCTGTGGGAAAACCTGCTGGTGTCCAGTATGCCTGGAGGAAGAACAATGACGAATGGATAAATGGCAAAATTCTGACTGAAGACTTAAAAAAACTTAAAAGCAGGGATACGTTTTTATGCAACGTATCGAATGAAGTCAGTTACCAGATGAGTGATCTTGTCACAATAAACTGCCCAGGTATGTCAGCTGAGTAGTAATATTATAATAATCTGTATTATAATATGTATTTCTAGTGCCAATTTTTCATTCCCTTACATTACACTGATTGTTATGTACAGGTGATCATATTTGTAATTCACACTTGTATCCCTTTTTACTTCAGGTAACAAACTGTTTGGGTTGGACTTTTGGGTCATGATTGCCATCTTGGCAACAGCAGGGGGTCTTATTCTTATTCTCCTGCTGGTCGTAGTGATATGTCTCTGCAAGCGAAACAAACACAACAGAGATCGAGAGAGAGGTAAGACACTGCGTGTGCTGCTCCTCCTGCTCAATATACAGCACTAAGATATTCTGCCTCTGTGTCCAGGGTGGTTTTTATTATACAAAAAGACGTGGGGAGGAACAAAAATGAAAGGTAGCCATTTCAACCACAGGGCAAGGGGAAGCAAGCATGAGAAGAGAACTGTCATCAGATTGCAGATGGCCATAAGGGCATATTTCTCAGGCTCACACATATATCAGGAGGATCAGTAATGATCTATAGGAGGGGGGCCTGTATCTCCTCTGACACACCTCTCTCTGGGATGTTACATTATCCATCCATACCTCCATTCATCTATCCCTCCATCCATCAATCCATCCAACCATCTATCCTGGTCAGGATCACATAGGGGCCTCGGGGTTATCCCAGGTGGGGGATGCCAGTCCACAGCATGCACCCCTACACAATGCAGCCACTTTTGGACTATGGGTGGAGACCTGTGCAATGCAAGCACTGGTTCTACCTGCACAAAGTGGGATTCAAACCTCCAGCCCTGTGGGGCGACACTGCTGCCTGCGTTGGTGTGTGTCATGTTGCATATTCTAAAAAAGATTGTCAAGTTTTGCCGATTTATGTAGGACACCTTTGTTGAGATGGTGGATTGGGCCACCATCTCAGACAGACCTCAGCTACACACTGACCATGCCTGATGTTCTCCCAACAGAGGAAGAGGAGCTCCGGCTACAATACATGATGGAGCAGGCCCACCCTCCCAGGTCACAAGAGGCCCCCAAGGGCCCCACAGCTGCCAGCACACACCCCCAGACTGGAGAGGACTATGCCCCGCCCCCCCCCAGGCCCAGAGGCAAACGGCCCAGGCCTCCGCCAGTGCCCGTCACGGATGAGGAGAAGCCCCCACCTCGGCCAAAGCCTCGGCGGTCAGCCCCCCGCCACAACCACACTTAGCTCAACTCCTGTCAGAGCAGCTTCATTGGAAAGATCGTGTGTCCTTATCGCCAGAGAGCAGGCTCACGCAGGGCCCCAGGCTGCACACACGTGATGTCACTAGGTACATCATCCAAAATAACCTTGCAAGGAAATGGCAATATGACTTACGGTTTTAAATGACTGCAAAAGTATTTGTGCTACATAACAAATGTCTGTAAATGAAAACAATTTTTATGATGCCCAGAGACAAAAGCCATTGTTAGCCCTTAATATTTAACCAGCTTTCTGCTTTTTCCTCTTAAAAATGTTTATATATATAGTGTACAAAAACTAAAAAAAATAAATAAAGTTATGCTGTATATATTACTAGTATGCAAAGTATTTTTCTAACAGTACGTAGTTGCAGTTAAAATTACTGTGTACTGTGCTGTTATATACGTGCTTATCATATGTATATAGTGTACAGCCAGTGCTATGGGCTGCTCAGTATGTTCAGTTCAATATTACATGTCTCTCTTGGTTTGTGGGTGGGCAGTTAAAGTTAGCTATGGAAACATTTCCTTGGCTAAATATTGTGTTTCTTGCCACTTTGTCACTTGCCTAGCACTAAAGCGGTTTAAGCATAAGCTAAGACTTCTCTTTTCCTGTTTCAACGGAACTACAATTGTATGAAATGAGCCTGGAGCTGTGGTTTGTAGCCGCCAACTGCAACAATGTGCAAAACAAAAGGCGTCAGCAGAACAGTCTTAACCCCGCAGGAGCCGGATGCACCTCCTACATGACCCACTCAGCGCCTTTAATGCCACTTGGCCACGTAAGCCAGTACTGAAGCTAGCAGATGATTGTTTGGGCATTGATAGGTCAGCATTAGGAAAAGAGGACCTCACTGCTGGCTTTATGATGAAACTGCTGCGTTCTTTGTTATTGCCAGCATCTTAAAAGATCCATATTTCAGTGATGGCCATATTGCAGTTAAGGAGAAGGAAAACCAGAAGTGCTCCTGAGCTGCCTAAGACGTGCAGGGTGAAGGTGCAGAGTGGCTGACAATGCGTTTAATTTCTTCCTCATTGTCCAGTATGCAAAAGTCTATTTACAGTTTATAGGTTATCCGATTGGCTAGCTATAGGTCCTTGTGCCCTAATTCTAAACTCTGTGGATTGACCAGATCAATGAGTATCATGGATTGTGTCTATGTATTTTAATCTTATTCTTTCATACTTTCTGAAACGTAGTCAGCTCAGCAACAGCTCAGCTCTGGCCTGGTTTAAAACCAACAGCTGAAGATACTAATTTCCTATTTACCACTTACTGTATGAAGAACTGAAACAGAACATTGATCGAAGGTGTGAATGTGTAGTAGAACATTGTGTTTTACAGTTACTTTCCCACTCAGTCTGGTGCCTTCTAAAACAGAGAGGGTTAATTATTAAATCTGAATTAAATTAATAATTCATGTAATTAATTATTGTAAAACGGAAACACAAGGAGGTCAGACACTGGAGTGTAAGGTACACACATGGTGGGTAATTTATACAATGGCTAAAGACATGCAAGGACAAAGACACTGGCAAACACACACGCGACAATAGGGAATATCACAAATATTAACGCTAACACTTGGCGTTATTTACAATTACTAGGGGTGGGCGATATGGTCAGAATATTAGATCACGATTTTTTAACAGTTAAATCACGATCACAATTTTATCACAATTTTTAGATGGATTTGTAACTATTGATTTTTGTAGTATTTTGGAAATTACTGATCAGTACAACCAAGCTATTTCCC
>JAODKN010000037.1:425400-457963 GCA_026774425.1 Petrocephalus zakoni
CAATTCGTAGTCTTGCTTCTATTTAAGTGACTACCTGAGCTTAGTGATGTATGAAATACACACATATATATATATATATATATATATATATATATATATATATACACACACATTTAGATATATAATAAAAAATTAGTATGATAATTACTATATTTTTAGGGGGGGAGGCTTGGAATCATTTTGGGGGGGCTGAAGCCCACCCTAAATAGGCCTAACGACGCCCATGGTTGAACAGATAGCACTTTTAAATACGTGTCGCTTTATATTACAGTTAATCTGCTTCGTATGTATGATTGACATCGTACACTAAGCTGTTCAATAAAAATAAGGCGTATAATTCTGATTTACACAAAAATAGATTAAACGATCATTTTAACGTTGTTTACTTATCGTATCTTAAGTTGGTGTTTGTTTAAACTTGTAAAGGCTTAACGACAGCCAATCTCCAGTGCTGACGATGCTGCTCCCCCGCATACCTGCGGCGATGGGTCTCTGTCCGCTCGTTACACACTTGGCGGCGACACTTCCGCGCTGCGCTCCCGGCCCGCAGTACGGCTCTGCCTGCAGAATGAAACGCAAGTAAACGCGAACTATTACAGCGAGCACATGTAGTGCACAACTGAGGCGGTCCCACCGCTCGGGCTTCCCAAGGATAGCAGTATTTTTAAATGCCGTTTGCATCCGAAAATTAGAGGACTTGTCTTCAGTGACAAGTTCTGAAGTTGGTAAAAAGAAACCAAGATGAAAATTCACTTCGCTGCATGTTTGTTGTTTTCAGTGTTTGGTAAGTTACTGCTAATCGTTTTAAATTGCGTAGCTTTATACATATATTTATTGTTCAATTTTGCATAAGTAAAAAACTGCATTTTTTCAGCAGGGACCTTTTTGTTAACCATGCCTTGCAATACGCGCAAAACTAATTTTTAGTTAAATGTAGTATAACCCAAGTTAAAAACACAAGTTATAGTAAAATACATAGACCGTCTTATTATCTAGTAAACGTTTATAAGCGTAACAAAAGAGAACCATTTTTAATGGTTTTTAATCATTTATATGGTTCAAGTGTTGCCGGTCTCCAGCAAAGTAGCTAATATAATACCTTTTGAGACCTTATAGGTGATCGTTCTCTGTGTATGCGCGGGTGTAGGAATTATTTTATTAGTCTTGCAGATATTTTACATATAATATAATGTAATATAATATAATTCAATGAACACGTTTTATATACTGAACCATCTCTTGAAGCTGAAACAACAGCATTCCTGCCACTATTTCCCTCCTGTTTATGGTTGCCATTGCTGTAAAAGTGCCTACTATACCAAATATATTTAAAATAACCTTGTTTTCCCAACAGTCAGGTGAAGAGCTCATGTGGCGTTATGTTCTGCCTTGTACCAAGAAACAGGAAATTAAAGATTTACTTAACTGTAACCAAGGTGTAAAAGTTTCTTTGCTGAGTTTGTGGAAATTTGTGGAAATTTTAGGAATGGATGTTATAGCACTTCCGGATCATTATATGTGGGGACATTTTTTCGGTCCCCACAAGGATAACCTCAAATTTATAAAAATCTGTCTTCAATCAAAAAAATAAAAATGCCAAAAGTTTCATATTTTGTTTGGTTACTTATGGTTAAGGTTAGGGCTGGGTAGGGGTTAAGGTTGTCATATCGGGATTAGCGTTTTCCCCAAAGAATGGGGAATTAATGGAGAGTCCCCTCAAAGATTTAATTACAATCCTTTGTGTGTGTGTGTGTGTGTGTGTGTGTGTGTGAGAGAGAGAGTTCTGTCCTTTGTCTCAACAGGCCTGATTAAATGCTTGTGGTGGATTTCCTCTATCTGTCAGAAAGAGCTTGTGGCAGGGAGGGTGTGAGAAAATCATGCATAGTTATGAGAAATAACTTCTCTGTATTGACATTGAAGGCAATCACATCACTATTCATCAAGCTCCAGTAAGCATTTTTGTTCCATTTAATCCCAAAAAAGACAGATAGTCTATAGCTTCACATTTGGACTCTTTTATCGCCTTATACAATTCTCATTAGCCAATTAGTGTTTGATCTCTCTAAAACAGGATGACAGTTTCGAAGGTGGCATCTTTTAGCTGTGGATCCCCACCTGATACCAGATGCTGGAGATGCTCCAATGCTGCTCATCTCAGTTTCTCCACAATGTATCTGTTCAAACATGCCCTCTCCTAATAACTCACTGATTCTTTCACTTCCACATTTTGTTGAACCTTGAGCACTTACTATGGAGAATTTAGCACAGGACAAACCTGCAAGACCAGCTTTTCCACTCCTGAGAGCTCACAGATTAATGCAGCTGGCGATCAGATGCATTTACTTCCTCCAAATCAGGTCATGCTGATATCAGGACTGGATTCCACAGAATGATGATTAAAGAAAGAGATTAATGGTTAGCCTCTGTGTGGTTTGCAGCAGGCGGAGAGGCGAGGGTGGTGTCCGTCCCCGAGGGGCCCCTGGTCCGAGTGGAGGGCCAGCTGCTGACGCTGCGCTGCAATGTGTCTGAGTATGAGGGCCCCCTGGAGCAGGTGTTCGAGTGGCAGGTGCTCCAAGAGGGCAAGTCCTTCCAGCTCATCTCCTTCATGGAGTCCAGCTACACAGACAGCCGCTTTGCCAAGCGTGTGGCTGATGGCGACATCTCCCTGCTGAGGTTGGCTGACAATGCAGCGGAGCTGAGGATCCAGGTGCTCAGGGCCTCGGATAGTGGCACCTACACCTGCAGCACCCCCAGCACAGACATGTCGGTCAGTGGCAACTACCAGGCCAGCGTGCTGCTGCATGGTGAGTGTCAACACTCACATTGACCACTGTACCATATAGCCCACATTGATCCGTACTGACCACTGTACTATATAACCACACTGATCTGTACTGACCACACTGACCACTGTACCATATAGACCACACTGATCATTACTCCACACTGATCACTGTAGGGAAGCTACTGCGTAATCGAAAAGTTGCCGGTTCCCGACCTGCAAGTAACACTGATGTCCCCAAGCACTGCTCCCTGGGTGCTAAATTAGCTGCCCACTGCTCTGTCACAATGTCATATGGGGTAAATGGAGAGGACACATGTCATTGTTATGTGCTGTGGTGCGTCGATCATCTTTCATTTACTGACCGCTGTAACTTATTAACCATACTAATTGTCACAAAAAAACATGCTAATTATCACTCCACACTGACCACTGTTCCATGTTAACTGCAATGTTTCATGTTGACCACACCATTCTACATTAATCGGGGAATTACAGTGAACTAACTTCATTTACTGTCAGTGTGACTTTTCCCTTGAGGCTAAATATAACCTGTTCCTTCTTGCAGTGATCAAGGACAGCCTTCAGGTGCTGTCCATGGCTCCTCCAGCTGAGATTCCAGAGGGTGATCCATTGGATCTTCGCTGCATTGCCACCAGGGACTTGAGGCAGCACACTTATTTGTCTGTCACCTGGACTGTCAGGAGGGGCACAGCCCCCCCAGAAGACATCCTGACTCTTGGACCTGATGGGGATCACAGGGTGGGTGCCGGCTACATCCAGCGGCATGCGGACATGGGGCTTTTCCCACAGACGATGAAGGGCAACATCTTCAGCCTGGTGCTGACTGAGGCACTACCCAGCGACCAGGGGCAGTACTCCTGCACGGCGAGGGAGTGGGTCCCAGAGGGGGGAGCACTTTGGCAGCCCATCCTGGAGAAGAGTGCAGAGCTTGGCCTGGTGAAGGTCATGCATATTGGTGCGTCCATCATGGCAGGGAGCAAAGCACTAGATTCAATGACATAGTCTTATATGTATTTACATCTTTAAAATAGCGTAGCTGGTACTCATTGGCTTTGAGCAGCAGGCTGCCAGGTTTATTGTAAGCTTATTGCTTTGTTTGGGATCATTGCGCAGTACAGGAGAGAAGAGGCCAAGCTACCAGAATAGAACCTCAAGCAGGAAAGGAGTCATCCAAGAGGGAGGGGTTAGGCAACCCCCCCCCCCCCAGTCCCCTTAATAAAACAAGGCAAAACATGCTTATTCACTTAAAAGTGTGCTAGAACTCTGTAGATTTTCAGCAGGTTCTCAGATTGGTTGCAGTGGTAGGAGGAGCTGGGGAGTTTGTGTGCATGACAGTATGAATGAATGACAGGGTGTCTGTGCTGGTGGGTGTCAGCCACCTCCTCCGCTTCACACACAGCAGCTGTTGCCGGGGGCGATCACGTTGCCCTTTCTTTGTTGTCATTCAGCTCAGAGTTCTTAATTAAAAGTGGTGGAATATAGCTGTTGGGCAGCGGCTGCAGGGGTAGGCTGCTGGAGTGTGCCCCCACAGTGAACAGCACTGTGGTAGAGGTTATTCTGTACTTGATGCCATTATAGATGCTTAACAGTGAACCTGTGCTGAACCAGAATTTTGCCAAAAACCTGAAATACAGAGACTAACAGAAATAATCTCCTGGTTCTGCAACCCGGATGCTGATGAATTTCTGTATGGGATCCTAGTTAAGATTACTTAGAACAAACATGGGATTCCATCAATGAAATGTAATTTACCTAACTTACATGGTTTCCCTGGTGTTTCAGCTGAGTCTTTGCAAGTCTTCTTGGAGAACAACGCCACCCTGAATGCTGATGACACTCTTCGCTTGACCTGCTCTGTCACAACAAACAATGAAATAGACGTTGGTCTGGAGGTTATGTGGCTGGTTGGACCAAGCACTGGCAAGGATGGGTCCAATATGTCTAGGGTTCTGGCCCACATGAGTCAAGATGGAGTGTTGGCAAACGGATCAGGCCCAGGGGAGATCAGCCGGACAGGAGCCCGCGAGTTCCAGTTGATGCTGCGCCATGTGGATCAGTCCGACTCAGGATTCTACTCCTGCAGGGTCCTGGCTTGGCTCCGACAGAGTGGTGGGCGCTGGGTTAAAGCAGCAGAGAAAACAAGTTACCCAGTTCATATTTGGGTCACCACAATGGGTGAGTGAAGCTTGTAATCAAGGATTACGTTAACACATTGCTTAGTTTTCAGGCAGTCTGGAAAGACCCCAGAACAAGCGGCAGCATCCTCGAACAAAAGACCCTGCAAGAGTGCACCACATCAACAACAGATGTAGACTGTAAAATTCTTTACAAGATCTCAAACTAGGTCTGCTGTGTTTTTGTTACCATGACGGAAGGTGTTGGCCATCGTGGCACTGATCAGGGGTCGGTGATCAGTGTTTCATCTTTATCTTTTGGTTGTTTTAGATGGTGACCTTCTGTCATGAACGCCTCCTATTAATGACTTCTGCCGTTTAGCTAGTAAAGCAAATGGAAATGGTCATGTGCTTTACCTGAACTTCTTTGGAAGTCCCTCCTGATTTCAGTGTAATGCACAATAAGATTACATGATCTCTACAGATCATGCCTACAGTGCCTGTATGCAAAGTGCACTACTAGTGGGTATGAAGTAGACTTAGATGAAGACTATGTGATATGGGGTAAAATATGTAAAATACTAGTTCATGTGATGATCACAGAAGTCTGCTCGTGTGCTAATAGACTGCAGAGTCGGATACTGCATGATTTCTTCCCAGTTTTTATAAAAGAGTCATGTCTAAAGATTCGTGGTGCGTTTCTGTGTTTGCACTGATGTCTGTGTGTGAATGTGCGGGTGGATCCCAGAGTCGGATTCTTTCACCCGACTCCCACTTCCAGCTCTCACAACCTGCAGGGACAGGGCCAGATAGAGGCATGGCCTGGCAGGGGGCCCTTTTAGGGCATTGATATGGACATTCCTTTAAAAATGAAAGAACCTGTTTTGTCTGGTTTCTCTTCCTGTAGGAGATTCATATTTCATCCCAGCCTTTAATCAAAATCATGAATATGTTTCCTAATGAATAATAACTATGCATGTTTCTTTTGGTTGGCCATCAAAATTTATTTGTTTAATTTATTATACTTTGGTTTTATGGAGTACTTAACGGATGTAATATGACCTCTTGACCTTTTTAATGTTTTTGGCGGTGCAGCCCATACATTTCAGTACCAAATCTTGAATCTGAATTAGCTTTAATCACCGGGTACTTTGCAAGTACAAGTAAGATTTTCTGGTCCTGGTGCTGCCTACAAAGAACTGGCACCACATATTAGTGGTGTAACAAAAGAAAATCAAGTTGGTATTGTAATTGTAGCAATTGTAAGTGTAGATGGTTAGATAATGAATATTACAAATGCCACAACCCAAGAGAGCAGAGTATTTTTGATTCAGCCCCACATAAGGTGTTTTGTGGTGAGTCGTCAGGTTTAATACTAGCAGCGGTGCAGACAAGGAAACCAACAGTTCACCTGACTCTTGGTTACATGCTAATGAAATGCAGACATTCCATGGCAATCATTACACAGTAACAATTAACATTAATATGCAAATATTAATTTACACCACTGAAACGGCGTCGATTACGGCCGAAGTATGCGGCTACCTTTAGCCTGGAGGCAGATAATTGACAGCATCTGCTGTTATATAATGCCACTTAAATTCTAGCCCTCAGAAATAAGACAACTCCAGTTTTTAGATGCATTTTTTGGGAAAAACAGATGGCAAAAGATGCAAGCAGGATGGAATCAAAGTGAGACATGGACAGTGGCTTCGGCTGAGTATGAGGTGTAGCGTGAGATATGTGACATTTACTGTAATTGAGTGATGTTGCTTAGCATTTGTTTGATTTTCTGACGTGACTTCAGGGTGGGTTCTTTGCCTTGTTGCTGGCCATGAAAATGCATGACGATGTCCATGTAAAGATGACCGGAGAGAGCCTCTCTCTGAAAGTGTAATTATATCATTTTTATACTGGCCCCTGGGCTTCAGTTCAGATAAGCCCATGCATCAAACAGTGTCTGCTGATATCACAATAGCAGCAGTAAAAGACTCCAACGTTCTGTGGGTCAGAGTTCTCCTTTTGTCTTTTCTGTACAAAGAAATGTCCTGTGCAAGTGCAATTGCTGTTTCTATGCCACCTAGTAAAAAGGCATAAGGCTCTCTTTGTATTCTTAAGTATTGCACTTTCATACTAATGATCAGATGTTGTCTGTAAGGCTAGAAGTCCCATATGTCAATCTCTATTTTAAATGAAAGCTATACACAGCGTTTTTGACTTTGTCAGATGGGGAATGGTTAACATTGCCATTGTGCTCTCTGGTGGATTGTTTGCCATTCAAATATGGTGAAATAAGTTGAGGGTTAGGCTGCTGCAACTTCCTGCACAGTAACATCTCAAAATACCTAGTGGTCAGGGGCCAGGCATACAAAGGGTTCACACTTCTGGGCTTTGATAAAATGTCTGAGTCACCAAGGAGAAGCTGTCACAATAAACAATGGGTTCCACTGAGGGGTGGACACACCTTGGCATACTGACTGCTCAAAGCAGACTTCCTGAGGCCCTACCTTGGATTCAGACCTGAGAGTGAGGACACATCATTGCTTTCTCAGTGGGCAGTAGACAGCAACACCTATCTGCTCTGCTTTGGATGTTCTTTAGCTCTTCTTTGAATTGCTCTTGTTGACCTGACACTGTGTATGAAGAATGCAGAGTTCATATCGGTGTGTGCATACTGACAGTCTTGTTGTAGCTGTGATGGTGTTTTCACCCTGACTGACATATCCATTCATTTCGGCCTTCTTTTCTCTAACAGAAGCACATTTCAACGTGACCTTGAGTAGTGCTGTGATGCCGCAGTTCCTGGGTCAGCCCATGGTGCTGGTGTGCCAGGTGAACGGTGAACCTCCCCCAGCTGATGCTCGGCTGGGCATCACTTGGTACCACCATTCTGGTGCAAACGCAGGCATAGCGCCTCAGCCCATCGCTGCCCTAGATGAGCAAGGCGACCTGGTGCTGTGGGATGACTACCGCCCCCTGCTGGAGCAAGGGCATATCGTACTGTCAAAAGTCAAGCCACGCAGTTTCAGGCTACAGTTCCGGCAAATGAACGACTCAGACCAAGGAGAATACCACTGTGCCGTCTCAGTCTGGACCCGTATTCGGAATGGGGGCTGGGCCAAAAAGCAGGAGGTCCGCTCTGAGAAACTAAACATCAAATGGGAGAGTAAAAGTAAGTAACTCTCTTTTTGCTTCCCCTGCCTTCTGGGATTTCTGATCAGTCTAAAGATTCAGGGCTTACTACCAGTTAAACAAAGTTTACTGGTATTAGCTGGTGTCTGTCAGATGTTCCTTAAATATGCTGCCAGTATTCTTTTCCACTTGTAATAATTGCACAGATTTCTGAGCTACTCATTTTGATAATATACATTTACAGGTTTGTACAGCTCTAGAAAAAAAAATAAGGGGACTCCACATTTTTTCAGAATCTGCTTTGTTAAATCCTGGTTTAATCATGGTTCTGCTGAGTGGCAGGTTGCTTCCAGGCAGTACACAAGGACAAGGTGAAGCAGGAGACTCTGGGTATGACCAAAAATTAGCCAGGTACAGGCCAGAGATGACTGTCAGCTTATCCATCAGTATCTCATGAATTAGAGGATGATATCAAGTGACCTTTAAGAAGAAGGGGAAACATTAAGGCTCCTAGAAGCAGAACTGAAGTCCCATAAAGGAAAGCAGAAGCCCTTAATTAATGAGAAACAGAGAAGTACCAGGTTGGAGTGTATATATTACACACAAGTATATCCGTAAACTGAGGAAAGAGTAAAACTGAAAATGTTGCTGTGGTCTCATAAGAGCAGTATATTACAATTTTTTCTCAGTTGTTAATGCTACTTTAAGTTGTAATATAATTCTCATTAAAGAAAAGCTAAGAAGACATTAAGTATACAATAATAACCATTACCAACAAAAAAGCCAAAAACAAACATTTCAATGTATTGAAAAAATAAATTCTCTTGAATCAGAATCAGAAAAAAATCATCCCTGGGGAAAATTGCTTAATTGCTTGGGAATAGTGAAAATGAGAACATCAGTTCAGCACCAGATTTCTCAAAATCATACTGATTAATGAAAATTGTTAGGCTGCAAGAAACTTATTTTGACCCTGTGTAGTTATTTTGACCCTCTCCTGGCGATCTCCCTTCTGGATTTTATCGCAATGAGGGGATGAGCTCATAAGGCTTCTTTTTCTCCGCACCTTGAGCCCTCCTCCCTCTGCCAGAGTGTTATGTATGGTAGTTTGAAGGTCTTTGTCAGAGACTCCTAACATTGAGTGTTGTGTTTTTGTAACAATCCTGGAACCTTTCAGAAGGAACGGGCATTTTCTCCTAATCTCTAATCGGTCACTTAGTAATACCTCACCCAGCTTCATTTTTCAAGTTCCTGGTTTCTAAGAAAGTACTGCTGTGTCATGCTGCTAGTCCAGTAACTGTATATAGCTTACATAAATTAAACCCAACATGATAGCTTTAACACAACTGTACCTACCGGAGCATTGTGAAGTGAGATCTGCACCCAGATCCATCATTGACCAAATCCCTACTAAGTGATCCCAAAGTACTTTTGGAATTTATTTCAGAGCTTTGGTGTCTCTGGCTGGCTGTCCTTTTTTGTCACCCTATCTGACTGTGTGGCTGCCTTCATGAGTCTGTTTGTGAATCTCCTACAGCAGAAGTGCCCATAATTTTTCAGCTGGGTCACTGTGCTCACTGGAGTTTTGCATTAGTTCGCAATACATTAGCATTTTGTTTCGGTAAGTTTTAAGCAACAGCAGACTGGCCACCCTTTATGTCAGTCAATTGGTGAATTGCCAAGGGGAGGATAGATGACTGGCTAACATGGAACAATTTTTTGAATATTGTGCGATCTACCCGTACTGTCTTTGCGATCTACTGGTCAATCGTGGTCGAAGTATTGGGCACCCCTGCCCTACAGTAATGTCTGCTGTTTCCGTTTTTATGCAGGCCCGAGGCTCAATATCGTGGCCCGTCGTTTGAAAGAGGCCTCCAGAGCTGGGGCCACATTTGAGATGAGCTGCCAGGTGATTTCAGATAACTTGCTGGACCCAGGGTACTCTGTCCTTATCCGGATGGAAGAGTCAATTGGAAGGCAGCCCAGGAAGATTGCTTCTCTGAGCCCAGACTTGATCATGAAACTGGAGGAGTGGAATGAGCCGGATCGTCTGGACAGCGTGGTTCTGCAGAAGATTGGACCCAAGGAGTTTCAGTTCCGGCTGTATGGTGCTATGGTGTCCGACTGTGGATTCTACTTTTGTGATGTGGCAGCTTGGACTCGTGATGCAGGGAAGGCCTGGACCAAGGCCGTACATGCAGTGTCCAATAGAGTCCAGATTTCCTTCACCCAAACAGGTGACAGTGCAAAAGAGGTCTGCATTTGTATGTCCTTACTTCCCTGCTATTGGAAGGGCAGACTCCCTACTTCCCTTACTTGCCTGGTGCCTCCCCAGGTTTATCGTTTATCTGTTACTGTACTCAGTACTCAAGTTGAGGGGGGATGAGGAGGGATGTCATCCCCCTGAAATAAACAGTCAAAATCATCCTCCTTCTAAAACGAACATTCCCCGTTCCATCCCTTAAACGATAAAATTCAACACCCCCCCTATTTGTTTTTATAACTCGATTACTGCCTGTACTTAACTTTCCTCCCACCAAGAACCCAGATAAATTCCTCCTGTAGGAGAAAACTCTTAGCTACCTAGAACAATTACAGGCCCCTCTGTTTTCCGGTGTACATGTCTGCTGCACTCTCCATTGCAAGGTTAAACAGTCCCAGTGAGGCAGGAGAATCTTCCTATGCCTAAACCACACCCTCACCTGCTGAGGGTGGAATTTGACCTGTATAAAGTGCCTCTGTGCCACTCCCACGCCCACCTACGTCATACCACGTAGGGCAGATGTCACCGTTGTGAGTGGTGAGGCCCCCACCACTCTGTCTCGCTCTGTCTGATCTTGCACTGTGATTGGTGGCATTTCTGTCAGCTCATACTTATACCCCATTCTTATAGTAATGCCGCCATTAATGGCTTAGTAGACAATTACTCTGACAGCTAACACTACAGTCCATCAAAAGTACCTTTTAACCCCTTTCATTTTCTTTGGATCTGCTGTACTAGGTCCCTCCTTCAATGTTTCCATTCGCACGGATACAGCCAACGTCTATCCTGGGGAGGCAACCAAGATGGAGTGCATCCTGGGGATTCTGGGCGCGTCTCCAAATGCAGGCAGGTACCTCTGCTGCACAGGACATGTGTTCCTTCAGCAGGCACTTTATAGATTGAAGTGTCCCTCCCCAACCAAATCATACCTGATATCATCAGCAAATATTCAGTCTTGTAACATCTTATATCACAGGCACTAGGTGAGGAGACGGAGATCTGAGCCTAACCCCATGTTCTCCTCCACTATGGCTTGCAAAGGTCACTTTCACTGTTTGCAGTTTGGGTTTCTGTTTGCTGATCCTCACATTCATACTTGATATATGGTCTCAGGATTTGCTCTAGAAGTATTCACAAGCTAAATGATTGGGTTAAGTGCTGATCCCACTTTTGTGCTCCCACTTTTGCAGATCCGCCACTGATCCCACTATCACTGATCACACTCTTGTGCTCCCACTGTTACGGATCCCCCACTGATCCCTCTATCACTGATCTATCTCTATCACTTGGTCAGATGAAGCTTGTCACCATTTCTTTATTGTCTGGAAGAAGTGTAAACAGCAGTACACTGTTCCTAGCTGCCAGGAGCCTCAGGCGTGCTACTGGCTGTGAGTCAAGTGGGTGGCACTTTCTCACAGAAAGCCAGGTGTGTGCCTGTCTGAACCTTAACTTTTTATGAGAGAAGCTGGCAGGTGACTATCAGAATGCTTAAAGACGAGCGTTGCTTTTTTGCTTAGAGGAAAATTACAAATAAGGTTCTTACACACTAGCATAGCAGTCAGTATTCCACCTCCAGCTTTGAGTGTGAACAATGCCCTGATAACAGTCAGTGAACTTTACCTTAATTTTACTGTTGTTCTATAAGGCTGTCAGGACACATTCTGGGAATATGTGAGGAAACGACGGAGGTTAGTATTCATTTGGTAACACAGAGAATGTTGCCAGTGATTCAGGGATCATTGTGTGTGTGGGGTGGGCAGGGGGGGGGTTCTGCACCTGTCATCAGAAACCTGTCCACACATGCTCGCCACTTGTGAGCTACCTGCCATCTCTGCACAGAATGTTAAGCAAGACTGGGAGGAGATTGCGGATGTCAGTGGGTGTTTGTGTATTTTACCCTGACCAGAAGATTACTCTAATTTTAACACTGTTATGTTGGCGAGCAAGCATAGGATTTTAATACTGGTATTGCCAGTGATGGGTGTACATTCTTTTTGTATATTTGTATATTTAAAAGTAAGCTTTATCTCACATTTATCTACATATGGAAATTAGTTTTGTGCATCATGGTTCAACATCCAAACAAGCCCTTGGGTCTGACTCTTTGTATGACCTGTAGGATAAACGCAGTTTATGATTTATGTTTGTCCCTGTGTTCAATGGTGTCAGAGTAATGGGTCTTATCGGCAAGGATAAATATTCTGATGTTTCAGCAGGCAGAATCTCCGGATGGCCTGTCATTTATCTCTCAGTGAGGCTTTGGGTCGTGGGGCTGCTGGCCTGGGACTGTAGCTCTCTGCGAGAGCAGCTGTGATTTTATGCTGCTGTTTCTGAGTGTGTGTATCTAAGCCTGTGCGCTGACAGCCGTTTCCTGTGGCACCAGCCATCTTCTCATTGAAAGCGATGGTTTATTATCAGTCCCAGAAGAACTCGGGACAGCTTGTTGTCATGGGGGGTCACACTGTCAGGGTGCAGGTGCTTGGAGAACCCAAAGACTGTTTCCATGGCTACTGGCTGAACGCCACCTCTTGGGATGGGCAGTGCTACATAAGTAGAATGAACAGCCAGTGTTAAATGAAAGCTTTGGCGTTGAGTTAATCTGGGTGTCTGTTTTTATCTATTTATTTATTTTTACATTTATGACACCTTATCATTCTAGAGAAATGATGAAAGTCTGACACTAAGGCTCATTGGACGGCACTTGGCGGTCCTGCCTTTTTATCTGCCGAGTGAGACGAGGGCCCTGTCACATGGTCACCCTGAGCCTGTGGTGCTGTCTGCTCATGCAAATGTGGCCTACTTCCCTAGCCATTGGCACAAATCTATAAATATCATAGTGTGACCACATCCACAGAGAAAAGGACTCACTTTGAAAATGTGACAGGAAAATGCTCACTGGGTAGGTACAAGAGCTCTCAAAAGTAACACTTTGTAACTTCATCCTTAGATTTATTTTAAAACTGGTATATCCTCTCACTCGTAGCTTTTGCCTTCAGGGAACATTAACGTAATGCATAAGCTATTATACAGCTCATTAGTGATTTAGGCTAAATGGCCATAATTGGAGTGAATTGGTGCATTGAATGGCTGTACTGGATCTTTGGGTTTTTTTCGCTTTTCTATGGCATGACCCAAGGTGAGTACTTTCTCCAAGACTTGTGTGATTTGGTGTTCAGGCATGGGCTTGACGCTTGTCTCTTGTCTGATTCTCCCAAACATACAGGTCAACAAACCTCTGTGCTATGCACTTTCGATTATATAAACAAGAGCCTCTCCTTTATGGCGCTCACTGTTTGTTATTACGCTGAAGGCTAATCATGCATTTCCTGCAATGGCAGTTGCCATGTTGAGAGGAGAAGGACCCCCCCCCCAATGAAGAACCCTCTTTAGCTTGTTTGCCATTCTCCACTACATCTTATGTTAACCTTCACAGAAAGTCATTAACAAATAATACTGCCATATGGAAGCTCACCTAGAGTGTGGGTCAGTGTGGCACAGAGGGACAAAGGGTAGTTTCCAAGTGCGTGTCTCTTATGGGGTTATTTCTTCTATAATTCTGTAGAGCTTTCATACAGTATATCTTTAAAAAAGGAAAATTAATATACTGTGTGTGGAATTATTAGGCAAGTGTGTATTTTATTTGGGCGTTATCTCCCAAACAATATTTTCAGTCCAGGTGAATCCCTAATTAAGAATGCGCTGTTTGAAAGCAGAGCAAGTTCAGTATTTGGTCTGAGTGCTTTATGTATGGAGAAAAACAGGAAATCATAGATACTTTCCTGTGCAAAATTATTAAGCAAATTATTCTTACTCTTAAAATTGGCTGCAAAAGGAACTTGCAGAGTGCAGAAAAAAAACTGAATAATAAAGTGCCAGTCAGAGTGATGCAAAACAATCGAAATTGCTAAGCCTTTAAAACGTGATTACTGCACAATCGTGGGTTTCGTGGCCAACAGCCAGAGTGGAGAAAAGGAGCATGTATTGTGAAGAAGGCACAAATTAACTGGCAATTATATTTGTCAAATTAGTGGGGAGACTTTAGAATCAAATGTCATCATTTTTCAAAACTGCAATCTGAGCAGAATCTCTGGAAGTACTCGGTGCAGTGTGGTACATGACATTGCTAAGGTCACGAAGGCTGACACACGACCTCTACTCAATAAGGCACACAAGCTAAAGCATTAGGAATGGGCGTGGACACACCTTCAGATTGATGTTACAGAAGTTTTGTGGACAGATGAGATGAGAGTGACTTTGATGGAGCAGGTGGATTGGCCAGTGGTTGGACACCTGCTTCAAGCATCAAAAAGTTGGTGCAGGAGTGACTGTGTGGGCTGCTCATATCACTGATGAACTTGTCAGACTTTTCAGACTTGAAAATTAACCACAAGATATAGGTACCTTCTTCAAACACTGGCACAAGAAGAAATCAGCAACTTTTGAAACAGCTATCATATTCATGCAGGTCAATGCCCCTTTCCATGCAACAAAGTATTCCATATATTGTCGAAGAATAGCAATAAATGTGATTGAATTATGACCTGGCCCCGTTCATTACCTGACTTTACCCCATTGAGAGCTACTGGGCCTTACTAAATTATGGTATTTACCAAGGTAAATAAATATAGCTAATATAGGATATGATCAAATTAAAAACTTGACTGGTTCAATGGACAACAGGCTCATGATGGTCATTGAGAAGAAAGGGCTACACAGCACACTAAACTTGGTAAAGTGGGCTGTTTAGGATAACTGATAGTTTGTCATTCCTTATATAAACTGAATGGATAAAACTGTGTTTTATTATTTGTTTGACATTGAAAGTGTAAAGAGGTTCCTTTCTCCTCGGGCGCAGTCTGACGGCCTGTCTGCGCCTCCCTCAGGCGACGTGTCATACGAGGTGCACTGGTACCTAACCTCCCACCGTGCCTCTGCTGGCACCACCCTGCTGGCCAGCCTGGACCGCTGGGGTGTGGTGAGGAAGAGCCCCCGCAACAGCAGCAGTGACTGCAGCCTGGAGCGGCCAGACGCACAGACATTCAGGCTCAGTGTGCACCACACGCAGGACTCGGACGCTGGTGAATACCACTGCAGAGCCACGCCGTGGCTGCGCTCGCCTTCAGGCACCTGGACCAGGGGCAGTGAGCTCACCTCCACCAGGATCTTCCTCATTGTCCGTTTTGCTTGTAAGTATAAGAGTGTCTGTATTTGCAGGTGTGTTTATGATGGGCAGTGTGTACTTGTACTATATTATTGTGCAGTCGACCTTCCACATTGCGGTTGTTAGGGCGAAGCATTTTGGATTTTAGAATAGTTTAGGGCACTAAAAAGGGACAAAAATATACGAGAAACGTGAAGTACATAGATCATTTCAAGATATCATGCCAGAGGCTGCCGTAAACACACTTGCTCTCCTCCAAACCGCCATTTGTACATAGATTTATGCGTTTATGAATGACTGAACTTCTTGTGTGCTGTGCTTCTGACCATCGCATGTTGTCTGAGGCTTTCGCAAAACTCCCAGAAAACTCCCTTTCAATTGCCCTTTTAATTTCTTATGCCAGTGCCATGATACATCAGAACCACAATGGGGACAGTTGTGATGCAGAAAGGTCGACTATTTTTTTTCGCATAAGTGTCTGTGCCCCAATAGCAGTCTCTGCTACTCTAAGTGAGTAAGTCTGAAGTGTGCTTATGATACATGAGGCTGGCCTCTGTAGAGCTGATGTCTGTCTGTATGTGTGTGTGTGTGTGATTTCAGTGTGGGACTCCATGAAGCTGCCCCTGCTCTATGGGCTTGGGGCCGCCCTAGCAGTGGGCCTTTTCTCCCTTGTCCTAGGCCTCATATGCACCCACTGCTGGTGTCGGAATACTTCACGCAAGCCTCGCCGCACACGCAACAACCTCATCGCCCTGGAAATGGATTGAGAGGAACTGCCTCATGCTGCATCATCCCATACATTACCTGCCTGAGACTCTACAGTGGAGTAATGTGGAAAACTTGGACCAAGACTAGGCTTGCTACTGTCAAAATGATGCACTAAACTCAGAAACGTGGATATTAGGTGGTGCCAGCTGCCTTAACTCTATGTAATATAGAGATGACTCTCCTACAGACTTTTAATGAAAAAAGAGACGAGTTGAAGTCTGATGTGGTGAAAATACAGATTTGTACCAACTCTCACCTGCTACTCAGAGCACTATGCTGATGATCTTATAACTTTCCTGAAGTCTTAGTGTAGCATTTGCTCCGGTGATGAAGGAATATCCATCGGAACACAGCTTCTGCTCAGGGTCCACACTGATTCCCATATGGTTTAATTCCACAAGACAAAGATAGAGACAAATCCAAGGACAGTCACTCAGCTTACTGTTATCCATAGGGGCACTGCTCTGTTCTGCTTGGGCTGTTGGCAGAATGAGCAAAGTATAGGCCTGTGGCACAAGCTGATATGTGTGCTTCAGTGCACACATCCTATACACAGACACAAACATACACACACTGTGCCAGCACCAGGTGAGTGCCTGTCAGCCTCTCCTGAGCCAAAGGCTGATTTTATGACAGCCTTTTTAAGTGTAATTGAGTAGAGCGTTTTGTATTTTTGGTTAGTCTCATTACTGTTAAGGTTTAATGTTTTATAAATGATAAACAAACGTGAAATTTTCTTAGGATTTTGTACCTGAACATAAGTGTTTTTTCCAACCTCTTGAGCCATTCATCCATTTTTGTTATTTTAGACTGTCAAATCATGCCTCTCAATCTGCTCTCAGAAATTGAAATCATAATAAGATGTATTTCACTTTAATTTTTACAGCCCATGCAAACATTTTCCCAGAATTTCTCTCCTATTGATTTCATTTTATTAGGGAGCTTGATGTATGCTAACATGTAAGAAAAACATCTGTATGTTGGTTATTAGCAAGTGAACAGTTTAGCCTTCAGGTTGTGTTAAATAAAATTTTTGTTTCTGTCATTAAAAAAGAATTTTAAAAGTGTTAACTGTGTTTTGATGCATGGTCATTGAAATACGAATAATATTTAACTAAAATTACTATGCTTTCCTTATAGTTGTAGGTAGGACCCCTTGGAAAACCCCTCCTACGAACTCAATGTATAAACTTCATATGTAAATACCCTGGATAACAAATGGTTACATTCTTTTGGTTACACAAATAAAAATAGGGCAGTCATACAGTATTCTTTGTGCTGAGTTCAAATATCTAATCAGAATTTACCCATCAAGTATAAGATTTGCTGCTGTACTTGGCCTCAGGAACATTCCTCTTAAGGGTCCAGCAGAAGTCAACAGGCAAACTCAGTTTCTACTTGGCTTGATATCATTTTTCCATATCGGAGAGAGATATGGAACATGCCAAAACATGTAACACTCTGTAAATTCTAGCAAAACAGACTTACAGTACTTTGCTCCCTTCTGTAAAGTCCTAAAAATGTTCATAAATAGAATATAAAATATTTTTTTCTTAAATTTATTCTTGTATATGCCCATACACTCATAATAAGGAAGTATATACTATCAATATAGTGTGAAAATGACATCACAGAAAAACTATGTGTGAGAGCAAAATTCCAATTCTTAATCCAGCCTTAAAAAGTTCTTAAATGATACCATGTAATTGTCTGAAATACCTATGTTTTAACTGTTTTACAATAATTGTGACAAAATGGGCTGTTTCTCAAAAACATTGTGTGAAGATATTTCTGTGTGAAGATATCACAAAATCTATCTGGCACACCAAATATTATATGGGAAACAAAAACCATGTAAACTAGTGATATTATCATGTGTACTTTTTGCCTAGCTGTCTGCTAGATTCCCAGCATTCCAACATTCCTGTACAGTTGGGACTGCTTTGGATGTTTTGAGAAAATGGTTGTGGTCCTTGTCTTTTTGCAGTCTATGTAAGTACAGTCACAGCGACAATTATTTCTCAAAGGGACAGGTGGCATCATTGAATATAATACAAAATGAATGCCCAGCTCAGTAAAATGTTCCTCATTTTAGAATTACACTTCTAGGCACTCTTGGCAGTTCTGCCCAGTTCTTGGTTGGGGTGCTGTCACAGAGACTGGGGTTGGTATTACTGCAATGTTACAGCAGTATTTGAGGAGCTACTGCCCTTGCTGCTGATGGCCAGTAAATACTCATGCAGATAGGGGCCAGACGGTCAACAGATGGCTCCTAGGGAATATTTGAACAGGCGAGCCAATGAAACCCAGTTGCCTAGAAATAAGATGGAGGGAGCCTCCACGCCAATCAGCCTCCTTGCTGCCCCAGTAGGGTCTGGCTACACAGCAGATGTCCTGCTCTGAGTCCACAGTAAAGCCCTGAGAAAATGTGAGCCTCAGATGAGGAATGTATTCTGTTAAATACCCGCTGGGTACGTGTTTACAATGAAACTGTCACTATTTTCAAATTTAATTTTATTTACAATTTTATTATTTACATTTCACTGCTATGGTGCAATTCTTCTTTACTTTTTGACCTTGGATTTGATAACATCCATCCATCTATCCATCCATCTTCTCCTGGTGAGGGTGGTAGGTGTGACAAAGACCCTGGGATCCTTGAATGTTCCCAATCCACCTACAGCGTTTTCTTTGTCTGCACCAGAGCCTGTACCCAGTGGGACATGCTCAGAACAGCTCTTCTAGGAACAGCACCTTGAACCAGCCAGGGCCATCTTTACGAGATGCCTGAATCACCTCAGCCAAGTCCTCGCCATCCAAAAGACAAGCATCACCTGCTTGTTAAACATTTGCTTGTTTTTACTGCCTGGTAATTATACATAGTGAACACTAGAGGGAAACATTGACTTTGTTATTTACATTTCTAGCAATTTATATCCTCTTGGTTTGTACCCTAAATACATCTATCTATCTATCTATCTATCTAAAGAGCTGTGAGTCTCATTTCTTGCTCGGTATACAGGAAGTTACTCTGATATAAAATGTATGTTCAAATGTTCTGGTACCTTCTCTGTTTGTTCAGATTGTCATTTGTTTTTAAATAGACAAATACCCAAAATCCTGTGCCCAGAAACAGTCTAACACACAAGTGGTACAAGTGGTTCTGGGCCCTGGGTACCAGGGTAGCTCACACATGGACAGCGGAGATGTTGGTAAGAGAAGGTCTATGTTCTTGTTGAATACAGCTTTCAGCAGGAAAACACTTTCAGTTCCTGCTATTTTGGATGGTCTTGAAATCTCCACAGTGTAAAACAAATCCTATCTACATATTTATCTGTATACAACATGGCCTAGACATTCTGCTTTTATGTTACTTTCATTCCAGTTCAATTCATTTTTTGTGCTGGCACATGCGAAAATGAAAGGGGATATAACGTGCAAAACGTAGGACAGGGGAGGTGGGGAGGAATGTACATAGGTTGGACATACATTACATGCATTATACATACATAAATCACATACACATACATTATACATAGGTAGCCAGCCATAAGGTGCAGATAAATAGTGCAATAAAATAAAATAGTGCAAAAAAACATAAAAGGCAAATGAGGGCTCAGCTGGGGGGTAAGTGAGGTGGATGACAACAGTGGGTAGACGATACAGGAGGTTTACAGCTTGATGGAAGAAGTCGTTCCTGAGTCAGGAAGTGTGGGCTCAGAGACTTCTGTAGCGCTTCCCAGTGGGCGGGAGGGAGAAAAGACCATGGTTGGTGTGGGTGGGGTCTCTGCTGATGAGGAAGTGAGTGTTAGTCGCCCAGGAGTGGTCCTCACTGATGTGTACTCCAAGAAATTTAAGGCTGGGTACACGCTCCATTTCGACCCCATTGATAAATATTCGTGTTGTACTTTAACCTGGTTACTGGTGCCCGATACTACTGGTTTGGTTTACTGGTGAGTAAGTATTAACGATATTACAGGGGTTTAAAGATCCAGGCATGACAGAAGAATATGCTGTATCCCATTACACCCAGATACTCTTAGATGACTGCATTTATCTGTTAAGACAACTAAAAATTTTTCATTTTTGTTCCAAGGTGCAACTGTAGAGGCACCGTATCACTGAAGCTGCAAGTGAAACCTTATCCCATAAGCCACACCATCCTAATTTCTAACCCTCTAGTGTCACTTTCTGCAGTTGTTTCCTTAGTGTATTAAGATTTAGATATCAATTCACATTTGAATTGAAATGCTCTGTGACCATGGTGCTGACAAATCATGGCACTGGAAAATCACCCAGAAAGGTCAAGAGAAATTTATTACACTTCAACAGCCTATGTGGGAAGTCAGCCAACAAAACCAACATTTTTGATCCCAGGTTTTCTCCCTGATCTGCAGTAACCCAGGACAGTGGGTACGTTATTTACATTTTGACACCATGGTGATGTAATGCAAATAACATATTCTAGAATCATTTCAAATAGATTGCGTTATGTTCTCTTCATTAGTTCATCTTTGTGAAACCGGCCTCAGCAGCATTCATGACAGGTTGGGGCAAGGCTGGGCTGGCATTAAAAATCAGCATTGGACTATTGCCCATGCAAGCCCACCACACGTACAAAATCGATAGTTTTTTCGGCCCACATAACCAATGGCCCACCGCAAAAATGCCCGGTATGCCAGATGACCATTCCAACCCTGGTTTGGGTCCTTAATTTATGTAGATCGTGAGTTTCGGCTGCTGGGCTCCCAAATAAAAATAGAGCAGGTTTGGGGGGCCCTTAATACTGATGCTCAAGTAACTAATAATTATAACAAGTAATGTCCGGGAGCAAACCCTTTGTGGATATTATTAATAACAATAACATCAACTTTTAGTCAGTGAAAGTTATTCTATGAGCTTAAAGATGTCAAGTTTATATCTCTTCCTGAAAAACTGGTAAAACTTCCCTGAAATCGTATTGTGCGTAAATGCATAATGTGACTGATTTTGTGAACAAAAGGAGGTGGCACCGCATGAGCAAAGCGCGGCGTGGCCGGCCTTGCTTTCACTGCCTCTGGGAGTAGGCAGTGCTTTCCTAAGCTTGCTAATAAGAGGCCTTTGTGAGGGAATAGGGGGCAGGGTGGGGCATGGCAGGGGCAGGCCAGCCACGCCCTCAGGCACCCACAGGTAGACAGGCAGAAATAAGAGCTCTCCTGGAGAGGCTCCTGTAAACACAAAGTCAGTCCCGAAAAGGCAACCACTCATCGTCACGCTCGCCGGGCAAAAAAGTGCATTTTTTCAGCCTTTTGTTTTTTGTTTGTTTTGGTTTCCGTAGTTAGTTAAAGAGTCTTTAAAGGGGGACAACTCAATTTATTTTTTATGTTATTTCTTTTTACTTTCATTTTCGGCAATGACAAGTGCTGAGCCTGTACCCAGAGACCGGTTAAACTGCTCTCCTGTTTCCACGTTTCAGCCTCGAATCTGACACTAAAGAAGAAGGTACTAGACACTGAGTGCGTGCTCTGCTCTCACATGGGTTTTGTGGTCACCTTGCTACATGAGACTGTCACCGGATGTGTCTGAGCAATTCGATGAGATGGCTAAGAAGACCACAGATGTTCCATTTCCTCCTGTCTGAGAGAGAAGTTTACAGATGGAAGCAGCGACTAGTTACAGTGCGAGTGAGACGCGTACATCCCGACAGATGGAAACGGCCAAGCAGCGGGAGCGGCGGCGGGAGCGGCGGGAGCGACTTCCTGGACGCCCGCGGCTCTCCCTGCTCCTCTTCTGCCTGAGCACAGCTGTGCAGTGGGGTAAGACCACCTGGGAGCTCAGCTTCTGCGTCTCACACTGTGACCTAGTAAACAAAGAATGCTTCACAAAGAAGAAAACAATCATAAAAAATATAAACAAAAACTTAACTAATGAAGCCTGTGCAGGACATCATACACAAAGCATATAAACACAAAGCATATAGGAAAGAGCTTTTGGTCTTTACTGAGCTTCATGGGGAAGTTAGTCTTGGGAAGGTAAGTTAGACGCGAATGAGGAAGGTACTGCCTTTGCGAGTAGCTCAAAGCTTCTAGTAGGGCTCAGAGAAAGTTATTCATTACTGTCACCACCAACTCCAGAAAGAATTAAAGGATAATAACACATTAAGGCATGCACATGTATATGTCCATCCATTCATTTGTCTTCCAGCATATTAATTTATAGCAGATTTTTAATTTTACTAGTAGATAATCATTGAAGAAGCAAATGCAGTATGAAAATAAACTAATGAAAAATATGTATATATTACATTAAGGGAACCAAATGTCCTGAAATTTCTATACTTTTCAGGTCCCATTTGGATAACCGCAATTTTATAATGCATTATATATGCAGTCAAAAAACTTAAAATGCAAAAAGTCTTGTATTTGGGTTGGTTACTTATAGATACTTAAGGGTGTCATAGCTGGAATCAGGGTTATGCCCGTAGGAAAGAATTGAGGGTCCCCATAATGATAGGATTTATTATGATAGGTGAGTTTTGTAATTATTACATTGTGGGGACCAGATGTCCCCACAGTGTGATTAAAAACCCCTAACCCATTACCTTGTGGGAGCACCTCAGTTTTATAAAAATCTGTGAATGCAATCAAAAATGCAGTCAAAAAAGTCTTAAAATTCCTTTGATTACTTATGGTTAAGGTTAGGGCTGGGTAGGGGTTAATAAAGTTGTCATAGCTGGGATTAGGGTAATGCCCATACAAATGATTGGATGGCCATTTTATAAAAATCTGTGAATGGAATCAAAAAAGTAAAAATAGCCAAAAAGTATTTGGTTACTTATGGTTAAGCTTACAGCTGGGTTGGGGTAAAGGGTGTCGTGATTGGGATTAGAGTTTTTCCCACAGAAATAAGGAAAGTCCCCATTTAGATAGGTACGCCAGGGCTGTGTATTTGCATGTGTGTGTGTGTGTGTGTGAAATTTGCATGTATCATGTGTGTGCTTTCTCCTGCAGTCTAGAAACATTTGAAACAGTGAATTTGTGATTCTAAAATGCCCCATGATGGATGACTGACTGGGATTCCTCTAGGGCAGGCCTGGGCAGTTATCTTCTGTGGAGGCCAAATCCATCAGCTGGGGCCATTATTTTTCCATAAAATCTGCAATAGAAGCTTGTTTCTTTTTAGGAGAAGCTAATCTTTACATGTAAGAATGGAACCAACAGTTATTTTTGTGATTATTTATGGGCCTTGACCATAAAACTTACTTTTATTATTGTTATTTTCATGATAGCACATTAAGTGGCATTGATGACACATAGATTTCTATTTGCTTTCTAATGGCCAAGGGCAAAACTTCTTCAAGTGATGGGGAAACTACCATAGAACTATTTAGTTTGTCCATCCATCCATTTGCCAATTCTCCTTAACCACTTCTCCAGTGTGAGGTTGGTCATATCAAACTAATATTGCGAACCCTACATCATTCTATACTATGGTGTTTTTAGAAATAGAAAATAAATAATAACATTAACCTGTAGTTAAATGGATGGATGGATGGATGGACAGAAGAAAGCCCCCTTTTGCCTCTCCAATAGGCTCTTTTCCTGCTGTCACTGTCCCACAGATGTGTGTGAGAGCCAGAGAGTCATCGACATAACGAAAGGCCCCCTGTACCGCGCAGCCGGCTACCAGATTGAAATCTCCTGCAACGTCAGCAATGTGGAAAGCTCCACTGAAGAGCAGTTTGAGTTCTCCATCTATAAGCCAGTCCAGCCCACCCGAGCAATCAATATCATCAGCACCAAAGACTCTGACTTCAGCTATGCCAAGTATTCCCAACGAGTGAGGGCCAAAGACATTGAGATTGAGCGTAAGAGCCGCGTCTCCGTGCTGCTTCACATCAAAAGCACGGACGAATCGGATGAGGGTGAATATGAGTGCTCCACCCCCAGTCAAGATGGCAAATATTTAGGCAGCTATGAACAAAAGACCAAGATAAACAGTAAGTTAGATGTTAAAATCATGCATACAGCTGATTTATAATAATTACCAATGTGCAGGAAAGCTGATATGTAAAAGATTCTATGCCCTGAATTATGTGTTTAACATGGACACTGGATCATTTTCTCTGTCATACCCACAAACAATAGTGCTATTGCTCGCCTGTGCTCTAGTTCTCTAGGTAATTCTAACCCTTATTCCACAGTCATCCAGGACACTCTGAGTGCCTCTTCTGATGACATTGACCTGTCCATGACAGAGAGAGAGTCGCTCACACTAGACTGTGAGGTGGCTACAAAGAGCTTTCAGCACACCCACCTGTCTGTTACCTGGTACCTGCAGGCGAGCGATGGCAGCCAGCCCCGGCCCATTATTCTCCTAAACCGAGATTTTACCCTAGAGCCAGGAGAAGGGTTTGAGGACCGGTACCATGCTGGCCTGCTCAGCTTCAACAAGGTGGGTGGAACCACCTATCGACTGACTCTGTCTAAGGTACAAGTGAGCGACGAAGGCATCATCTTCTGTGAGGGCAGTGAGTGGATCCAGGATCCAGATCTCTCCTGGCACAGATTGGCCTACAAAAGAACCAACGGGACACGCCTCCAGATCCAGCCCATGAGTAAGTCTGAGCTATAGACTTACTTAGACTATTACAGACAATAAACACCTGTCATGTGCATGAAACATTCACATTTAAAATGCTTAAACACATGGAAAAGAAGAGAATCTACTGTGGAGGAAGTGCAGGTTAGGTGCATCCCAAATGATTTTGAATTATTACACATATACACAAACTAAAAGTGTGGTGACTGGTCTTGTGACTCAGGAAGTGATATTATAAAGATTCTGAGCAAAACACATGGTCAACTTTCAATTGCGGTTGCTGTAGCTTCATGCTATGCAACCTTCCAGTTCACAAGCCTATCAGTCATTTCCAGTATTCATGGTACCATTGAAATTAAGCCATTGAGCTTTTTGACTGAAGTACTCCATTTACTAGTTAACTTTTAAGCACAGATGGGGGCAACATGGCGGTGCAGTGTTTAGCACTATAGACTTCATACCACTGGGATCGGAGTTTGTGTTTCCGTCAGGGTTCCATGTATGTAGAGTTTGCATGTTCTTCTGTGTCATCATGGGGTTTCCTCTGGTTCTCCAGTTTCCTCCACAGTCCATGCTGAGGCAAATTGGAATTACCAAATTGCCCATAGGTGTGCAGGTGTAAGTGTGCACTGTGATGGGCTGGTGTCCCATCCTGGGCTGCCCTGTGGGATAGGCTCTGGAATCCCCGTAATCCTGAATAGGACAAGCAGTGTCAGAAAATGGAGGGACAAGTACAGATATCGATGTACAAGTTTAGATAACATTACCCCATGGTGGCTTGGTCCTGGGTTTCTAATTCACTATCTTAGCTTAGTATTTGAATGGTGTACATGCCTACATAATGGTACACTACACAATGGTAGAGCCCTCTGGTTGGCATGTAACCCCTCTGCCCTTGTCACAGTTGTCGACCCAGACTTCTTCTCCGTGCACCTGGAGAGCCCCAAGAAGGGCGTCCAGGAGGGCGAACTTTTGAAGTTGAAGTGCACAGTGGTGGCAAAGAATCTTCCAGATCGATACTTCACTGTGGCTTGGCTGCACCGTGGCAAGGAGGTGGCCCATGTTGGCCCCACAGGAGTGCCCTCTATCGCCAGGGATTATGAACGTAGGGAGCAAGAAGGAGAGGTCAGCGTGGTGAAGAAGACTGATGGGGACTACATGCTGTCCTTCAGGCCTGTCAAGCTGGAGGACCAGGGGGAGTATCAGTGCCAGATCTGGAGGATGGACAAGGGTGAAGGAGGAAGCTTCATCCAGGGGCCAAGCAATAAGTCTGCGGTGGTGGACGTGAGAATCACTGTCACAGGTATGTCTGGGCACTGCTGCCAAGTAGAAGATCAATGGGGAAACTGCTCAATTTTAATAATGAGAGTCCCAATAATCAGCAAGGTGGAAGGGCCATTAGTAAGAAGCAATTAATTTACGTTTAGTTACTCCACATGATGCTAAATCAGTGACTTATATTCAAATTCAACACAATCATACATTTAATTTACAATGAGGAATCATGGTCTTTCATAGCTGTACTTCCAATATGAAAAACCTCCGCGTGTGCACTACTTACTTTTGCATGCGCAACTGAAACTTTCATGTGGCCAGTATGCTTTAGCTACCACTTTCCATTCCCAGTGGGAACGTAAATCTGATGTTTCTATCAATAATTCCCCTGTGTCCATTCACTACCAAAGACTATAAGCTGGCAACAGCTATTTAGTTTTATAGGTATTAGCCCATTAATTCCCATTAGCCCATTAATACACTGGGGAACTGAGCAACATGGGGAACAGGACTGAGCACCAGAACAGAGCAACAAGGATTAACAATCAGAGTGAGTGCAGGCACTTACAGTAAATACACAAAGAAAACCAGGGCAAACAAAGGACAGGTATAAATCAGAATTAATTTTACCAGTCAGTGAAAGATCAGGACAACAAGCAACAGGTGTAACAATCAACAAGCACAGAAAAAGGGAATTCTCCAACACGGAAACTAGGAAACATTAATTATACACTGATAATTACTACACTAGGATTATTAACATTATTAACACTATTAACATTAAATGAATAAGATACAAGCAGGGCAAACAAAATAGAAAATACTAAACACTGGGGAAACAGAATACCAATAAATGCAAAAATACAGATAAGGCTGAACACTGGCCAGCCCCAAACCCATAAGCAAAGGGTTAACAGTAGGCATGTAACAATGCATTGCGAATCAGTTAAAAATCTGTGTAAATGCATGGCGATTCAGATTGGCTGATGTGAAAAATGAATTGCTACTTTTTTATGAGAACAAGTACTTAACAGAAAGAACGGTATTACATTACATCTGATTTCACAATGTCAGTTTCACGTCCGTCGTCACTGCGTATGCGATGTCAACGTCAGTTTCTGGTTCAGATGGAACGCGAGATGGCAAGTACCTCTGTCCCTAGTGAAAGGGTTTTTTCCACTGCAGGGGACATTGTGAGAGATCTCAGCATCAGCAAGCATTGGTTTTTTATTTGATTTATTTATTTGTTATTTTGATGTGGGATATGTTTTAAAAAACAATATTTAATTTCATTTGCACTTTTAAGAAGAGGACATATTTTGCACAGTTTGGAGAGATATTTTTTTTAAAATATCTCATCGTATCGTGAACTCAGAATCATGAATCGCATCGAATCATGACTTAAGTGTATCGCTACATCCCTAGTTAACAGTCTCAGAAACACACATTGAATCCACTGAGCTATACAGTGGTCTGGGAATGGGCAGGAATGGACGGCACAGACCCTGACAGCTTTTTACACTACAGACAAAATGTACGGTGCCCAGCTCATGACATAATAATAAAAATGCTGCATTTTGTGGCCACATTATGACATATAGAAGTAGGTAAGGGGGCATGCAATGACAGAGCGCATTGCCACACACCACCACATGGCAAACCACCTCAAGCATGAGGACCTGAGTTCAGCCGCGTAGCAGGTGATACCTCAGCACCGCACTAGTCTGAACGGCTGGAGTGCCAAGTAGCCTCCTTATGTCCATTATTAGGAGTGTATCCTGATCCTTTGAAGGATTTATAAAAGTATGATTTACATTACTCCGTTATCCCTAGATGCATGATATTTTTTCATCGCTCCACCATGTCTCTATATATGCATGCACAGAAATACAGCTATCGGTATATATGGGTCTGCAGATTGTTTAGACTGTCTCTGGTAAATCTTCAAAATATTACCCATGGATACAGGGGAAGTACTGTAATATAATGTGGCCACGATAAATATAATTTATATCATTGTAGTCACCAGAGTCAAAGAGTTAAATTCAGATGTGCTCCGAATGTGGCTCAGATTTTTTTCTGGACTGACTGCAGTGGACTCCCTGTGGATTACCATCGCCACAGGTAGGAGACGGAGAAGGTGCCAGGACTGGAGGAGATAGCAGGGCTAGCGTGCCAATGAGGCTTCGGAAAGAGGGGCTGTAGGGCTGGCATGCCAATGAGACTTCGGACGAGGGGCTGTAGGGCTGGCGTGCCGGCAAGGCTTTGGACGAGGGACTGTAGGGCCGGCGTGCCGGCGAGGCTTCGGACGAGGGGCTGTAGGGCTGGCGTGCCGGCAAGGCTTCGGACGAGGGGCTGTAGGGCCGGCGTGCCAGCGAGGCTTCGGATGAGGGGCTGTAGGGCCGGCATGCTGGCAAAGCTTTGCACAAGGGGCTGTAGGGCCGGCGTGCCGGCGAAGCTTCGGACGAGGGACTGTAGGGCCGGCGTGCTGGTGAGGCGTCGGGCGATGGGCTGCAGGGCTGGCGTGCCGGCGTGGCTTCGGACGAGGGGCTATAGGGCCGGCGTGCTGGTGTGGCATCGGGCGATGGGCTGCAGGGCTGGCGTGCCGGGGAGGCTTCGGACGAGGGGCTGTAGGGCTGGCGTGCTGGCGAGGCTTTGGATGAGGGGCCGTAGGGCTGGCGTGCTGGCGAGGCTTCGGACGAGGTGCTGTAGGGCCGGCGTGCTGGCGAGGGTTCGGACAAGGGGCTGTAGGGCCGGCGTGCTGGCGAGGCTTCGGAAGCGGCCACGCAAGTCGCCTCTTCCTAGCATCTTTCTCACCAATGCAAGATCCCTTGTAAATAAGACTGCTGAATTGCAGCTAATCACATAGACCTGGCTTCACTCACTCATTCTGGATACAGCTATCGAGTTAGCAGGCCAAACAGTGCATCAACAGGACAGGATTAGCGACTCTGGTAAGAGAAAAAGGGGACTGGAGATTATGCTTGTCTGTCAACAACAGCTGGCATTCTAACACTAAGACTGCACATAGTCCCTGCTCCCTGGATCTGGATCATGTCGCTTTTAAAAGCAGCCCCATATTTTTTCCCTGGGAATTTGCTGTAGTCATGGTAACTGCTGTCTATATTCCACTGGATGCTAATGCTAACTCAACTCTTGGTCCTTTATATGGACTTCAACCATGAGGATTTAAAAGCAGTGCTCCCCAGATTTCATGAGCACATTGGGTGTGCTACTAGGAGAACAAATAAACTGGACAAGGTATACGCCAGCTTTAAAGAGGGCTTCAGGGCTAAAGCACTACCACACTTGAGCCAGTCTGATCATATGGCCCTGCTTATAATTCCAGCATATACCCCCCTCAGGAAAAGTGCTCTTACCACATCTTACCACAATTTAACAAGATTGTTAAAAAGTGGCCTGAAGGGGGCTCCCCACAGCTGCAGGACTGCTTTCAGAGAACAAACTGGGATATTTCTGAACATCAGGACCTGGAAGAGTACTCTACAGCTGTTCTGGGCTACATTCAGTTCTGCATGGACACTATCACAACAGACATGTGCATCCGGGTCTATCCCAACCAGAAGCCCAGTGCTTGCTCAGGGACAGAAATACTGCTTTCAGGTCTGGTGATGGGGCACAATACAGCTCTGCTAGAGCTGAAGAGGCATAAAAAGGCTGCTTACAAGAGGAGGGTTGAGGACTAGTTTTACAGTCACAACCCAAGGCAGGTGTGGTAGGGGGTTCAGCACTTGACCAGCTACAAATCCAGCATCCCCTTAGCTGCTGAAGGTGACACTTTGCTGGCTGAACCACTTATTTGCCTATTTTGAGGTGAGGTCACTAGAAACAGCTGCATTACAGCTGTGGTGGAGACGGATGAGGTGAGACACACACTGACGGCGGTGACCCCGAGGAGGAGCATGAGGTGAGGTGCAAACTGAGGATGGAGACTTTGAGGAGGAGCATGAGGTGAGGAACAAACTGAGGGAGGCGACCCCGAGGAAGGATGCAGGACCTGACGGCGTTGGTGAACGACTGCTGCTGGACTACGCAGATCAGCTGGCTGGGGTCTTCAACCAGTCCTTAACCCTGTCCACCATTCCACCCTGCCTGAAGTCCTACACTATATTGCCAAAAACATTGGGACGCCAGCCTTTACACACACATGACACACCATTCTTAATACACAGGCTTTAATATGGAGTTGGCCCACCCTTTGCCGCTATAACAGCTTCCACTCTTCCGGGAAGGCTTTCCACAAGGTACAGGAGTGTGTTTATAGGAATTTTAGACCATTCTTCGAGGAGAGCATTTGTGAGGTCAGGCACTGATGTTAGACGACAAGGCCTGGTTTGCAGTCTCCACTCTAATTCATCTCAATGATGTTCTATGGGGTTTAAGTTAGGGCTTTGTGTAGACCAGTCAAGTTCCTGTACACCAAACTCACTCATCCATATGTTTATAGACCTTGCTTTGTTCACTGGTGCTCAGTCATGTTGGAACAGGAACGGACCATCCTCAAACTGTTCCCACAAAGTCGGGAGCATAAAATTGTCTAAAATGGCTTAGTATGCTTAAGCATTAACAATTCCTTTCACTGGAACTACATGGCCAAGCCCAATCCCTGAAAAACAACTCCACTAGTGATGTGCGAATCACGAACGAATGGATCATTTTGAACGGATATTTAAAGTGAACTGAACGAGCCGATTCCCTGTCCAAAAAGATATGAACCACTGTATATGCATGCGTGGAAAGCCTGCTAAGTGCTAACGTTGGAGTCAGTCCCATGCCAGCAATTCGGGAGGCAGTCCATCACTAAACAGCATGAGAAACACAGCCGTGACGACATTCAGCCAATAGCTGCCATGCTTAAGTTCACCAAAAACCTCCCACTGACTGTACAGTTCCACTGACCTGAGATCAGTGACTAGCCCTCTGGGGTCTAGGGGCAGAAAATACACTTTCACTGACAGGGGCATGATCACACATTTCTTTAAAAATCATGAACTTAATTCATGGCAAATAAATTATTTCTTATATATTTGTTTTGGCAACACATTCATCTTTATTTTAATGGATATTGTGAATTTGTCAGATTTATGTTAAGTTTGTAATTTGACATCAAAGTAAAGACATTGCAAAATGCAGTTTGGAACACTTGCAGAAACATTAACATTAATAACTGCCGGATCAAGCCGATCTTGGAAATGACACTGTTCTTTATCAGTGTCCCAGTCTTCACGCGGAGATGAATCCTCATTTTCTCTTTCCTCCATCAATTGCCAAACAGTCCGCTTATGCGAGTGTATTTGGATCGCGTCACACTCGTAATTAGAATGAATTGCCATGGATTTACCATGTGAATTCAATTTGAATACGCGCTAACGTGGTTATTTAGAATGTGAATAGCGATCTTCAAGGTGAGGGCGGTACTACGCGCCTACGAGGCAGGTAAAACAAAGAAAGGTGAAATGGTTTACTTTTTGCCGATTTAACCTAATTTTCAAAACGTTAATACTTCCGACAATGGGCGTTCTGCAAAGAAGACCGTTCAGTCCATGTTTTTTTATGATTCTACATGAAGATTTCAGCGAGATATAAACTGATAAAGACACGAAACGTTCGCTGCATCGCCGACGATACAGGCGACCCCAGTGGGCTAGAATGACCCCCACAATGTGAGCGCTCCCACCGACCTGAAGTGTTATTGCAGTTCAGAACGATTCGCTGAACTAGAAGACCCATTGATTCACCAGTTCATCAGTTCCTTTCGTTCACCGGCCAGTTCCTTTCGTTCACCAGTTCCTTTGGTTCATCAGTTCCTTTGGTTCACCAGTTCCTTTCGTTCATCAGTTCCTTTCGTTCACACGATTCATTGGTTGTTTCGGTGGTTCGCTGAGTTTATGGGCTCTACACTGACTATGTAATGCAGTGACATCTATTGGCCAGAATAAGTATTGCCACGAGTGAGTTCCGGTTTGTATTGCAAAATATTGACTAATTAAACTTTTTTTGATTATTATGCATGTTTGGCTGTGTTCTACATGTTTATTTGTAGCATATAGTAACAAAATGAAAATATATCAATCTAATTAAGAATTTTATTATTAAAATAATACATACAACAATATTGTTTACTGCAGTTCACTTCTAACCCAACCCAGCAAGTAATATGTGACGTATTATTATTGAACGAATCGATGATTCAAAGAACCGGATTTTTTCAGTGAATTGAATGAAAGGAATCGAATCAGTAAAAAGATTCGGTTTGCATATCTATAAACTCCACACCATAATCCTCCCTCCAGCAAACTTTCCACTTGGCACAGTGCAGTCAGGCAAGTACTCGTCTCGTCCATTGGATTGTCAGACAGATAAGCTTGATTAGTCACTTCAGAGGACATGTCTCCACTGCTCTACAGTCCAGTGGCTGACCGCATCTGACGCTTTGCATTGCA
>JAODKN010000037.1:458063-472730 GCA_026774425.1 Petrocephalus zakoni
TGATTAGTCACTTCAGAGGACATGTCTCCACTGCTCTACAGTCCAGTGGCTGACCGCATCTGACGCTTTGCATTGCACTTGGTTATGTAAGGCTTGGATGCAGCAGCTCGGCCATGGAAGCTCTCAATGCACTGTTCTTGAGCTAATCTGACGGCCACACAAAGTCTGGAGGTCTGTAGTTATCGACTCTGCAGAAAGTTGGCGACTTCTGCACACTGTGTGCCTTAGCATGTCCCCTATGATTTTACATGGCCTACCACTTTGTGGCTGAGTTGCTGTTGTTCCCTATTGCTTCCACTTTGTTATAATACGACTAACAATTGACAGTGGAATGTTAAGTAGCAAGGAAATTTCACAAATGGAGTTATTTCACAGGTAGCATCCTATCACGAGACCACACTTGAATTCAATGAGCTTGACCTATTCTTTCATAAATGCTTGTAGAAGCAGTCTGCATGCCTAGGTGCTTGATTTTATGCACCTGTAGCCGTGGAAGCGATTGGAACACCTGAATTCAATGATTTGTAGGGGTGTCCCAATACTTTTGGCAATATTGGGCCAGTATCCCAGACAAGGATTAAGCCTACTCTCAGACGAAACTAAACAGTGCCAAAAAGCAATATCATCAGCAGCCTGAATGACTACAGTCCAGTGGCGCTTACTCTTGTGATTATGCAGTGCTTTCAGAAACTAATCCAGACTCACATCATTTCAAGCCTCCCACCCATATTAGACACAGACTAGTATGCTTACAGGGCATACTGTCCTAGCCCATCTAGAGCAGCGGGGGAGTTACGCTAATCCGCTCTTTGTAGACACTTTTTAATTTGTAGACTTTAATTAATTAATTACTTACTTAATAATTAAATGTGTCCTTTTATTTTTAAATGATTCAATAAAGGGTATTGCACTAATATTATAATGCAATTGTTATTATATACTATAGATGCAGTACAAAAACATGCAGCTTATGGAACACCATCAGGGTATAAACCGTGAGACAGAAAACATCTTGACATACATCATCTACCCTCCCTTTGGCATTCGACACTTGATTGACGTAAATGGCGGCCAGTCTGCTGTTGCTTTAAACTTTATTATATTAGGTAGGTTAGAGAAACATTGCTAGCTAATGCAAAACTCCAGCGAGCAAAGTGACCCAGCTAGCCTTCCAATTTATATCTACTAAGAAAGGGATATAAGAAATGAGTGGGGGAGCCGGACCAAGTTAGAAACCATAAATGTATTGCATTGTATCGTGCTGTAACGGTTCATGCAATGATGCAAGGTTTGCCAGCATATACTGTATATATAAAGTATATGCAGTGTGTGTGTGTCTGCATGTCTATATGTGTGTGTGTGTGTGTGTGTGGCATAACATCTGCGGATTGTTTTAAAGCTGATCAACTGGGGACTCAAATTCCAGGATGTGCAAGTTATATTGGACCGTATTCTTGGCTGATCTGGTTGAGTGATTTTACGTTCTCTGTCCCTGTGATGGGTTGTGATTTACCTTGGGAACGTATGAGGGTATTGTATACTTTTGTGACCCATCCCTGAGAGCACTGCCCATTGCTGAACCACTCCGACAGTGGATGTGTCTCTATTTGTGCATCGCACTTCAAACGTAATCTTAAATAAAGAAAAAATTAAGAGCCAAGAGGTCAAACATTTGCCTCTGTTCTGGATGGAAAGTATGCCATTGTCACATATATGTTCTCTAAAGTGTTGATACCCCTGGATACCCAGGGAGCAAATTTTAAAGGTTTATTTGCAGTTAAAATAAGAGGGTTATTCCAAAGAGGGGATAGTTTATGATACATGGGCATATTACCAAGACATTTCTACTTTACACCATACCAAGAGGGACTATGACACTATGCTTCCTAGCTTGGCACTTATGTTCCTGTGTTCCTGTTTAACATACAACAAATCCTGTAACCCAGGGGTCTCCAACTCCAGTCCTGGAGGGCCGGAGTCCTGTGTAGCATAGTTCTTCCCCTGTTCTTTATGCCTAGTCCATTGAATTCTAATTTTTAACCCCATTTAGTCTGTTCTGTCTTGGGGCCGCATTACAGAAACTTCCTAACATGCAGATCCTATCATGACTTTTTAGAATCCATGGTAATTAAGGTTAGGACTTCATTTAGGACAGATGAACAGTTTTCTAAGTCACATTCACTGTATGCTTCTGTCCACAGAAAGCAACTTGATGGTGACTTCACCCCAGCCGACGGTGGCTGCCATCCAAGGTAGTGTGCTGCAGGTTTCGTGCGAAGTGAAAGGGGCTAAGGAACAGGTATCTATGACCTGGCAGCACAGGGAAGGCCAAGGACAGTTCAGTGATGTCATCACCCTGAATCAAAACGGGGTAATGGATCCTGCTGCGCGATTCAAGCGTAAGATGGAAACGGGGGATGTGCAGGTCCGCCGTGTGTCAGCAAGCTCCTTCACTCTCGAGATTGGCAATGCACAGCCCACAGACTCCGGGACTTACAAGTGCACTGCATCCAACTGGGTGACCGAGAGCAACGGGAATCTGAAAAAGGCTGACAGCAAGTCCCAGGAACTTAAAGCTACTGTCCAGAATATAGGTAAGTACATATTTACATAAGTAATACACTGTAGGTAGCAGGTAGCATAACAATTAAGCACCTGGACGTTTAACATGAAGATTTTCTAAATTCTGAAGGGCACTTTATCTTTTGAAATACCCAGATTAAATAATTAAATAATGATAAATGGTCTAAAGCAGTGTTTCTCAACCTCTGTCCTTGGAGGGCATCAGATAGTCCACAATTCTTGCTCCCTCCCAGCCGTGCACACATCTGAACCAAGCAATCAGCAACCAAGAATAGCAAATTCCTGGTACAGGTGTGTTGGGAGCTGGGAGGGAGCAAAAATGTGGACTGTCTAAACACTGTTCTAAAGCAGTAAGTCCAAATTGGTGATGACATATTCCAACCTGACATCTGTTGTTCTGCAGATTCCCTCATACATGCACGTTTAAGCGGTCGTAAAGTTCATGAAGCGAAGGAAAACGACACATTAGAACTCATCTGTAAAGTGAAGAGGCCTAAGATACCTTTATCTGTGACATGGAAGTTTAGGCGTGTGAACGCAACATCTGAAGAAGCGATAGTGTCGCTTCTGCATACTGGAGATATAAGGTGGTTTAAAGAAAGCAATACTTATCAGCCAAAAGCAGAAGTTCAGGAGGAAGAAACCAGCTTCACCCTGAAAATGTTCAGGGCCAGCATCTCAGAGGCTGGCTTCTACCAATGTGTCATTGAGACATTTTTAAGACAAGTGCAGGTGTCATCCACCCCATCCAACAATTTACTGGTGCGTATTACACGGCCAGGTAAGTGAAAAGAAATTACAATTTTTGCATACATTTGAACCCATGTAACATATTTATCAGTGCCTTTTTAAGTTGTTTCAATATATAACAGACATTTAAAACAGCTCACTTGCTGATTTCACAGATCAAAGTGAACGATAAGTGATAAGTTACAGTCAGACTACATCTTGTTGTCTTTGTGCCAACATCTCTCCCTTAGAGAGCACCTTGTCCATCGCGATGGGCCCTCCATCTGTGACGTATACTGCAAACGCAGATGTTCTGATGGAGTGTCGCATCCTCAAGCCTACAGTGAACTCCAGCCGCTTTGCCGTCTCCTGGCTAATCCACAGGAAGGGAGAGAGAAACCAAACGGTTCTCAGCATGGATCACGCCTCTGTCACCTCCGGGCTTCCAGGGGAGAAAAGGTTTAGCCTAATGAGGAGTGAAGCTCAGCTGTACACACTGATGGTCAGGCAGGCCAGGCCTTCTGATAGCGGTCTGCACTACTGCTGGGTGGAAGAGTGGCTGCAGGACCCACATGGGGTCTGGTACGCGCTGTCCTCACAGTCTGCCTTTGTGCAACTCAGCATCACAATTGAGCGTATGTCAAAGTCCATTACACATTTTTTTCTTGTGTCCTGTTTCGGATAGGAACATTACCTAAGTCACTAAAAAAGAGCTTGCTGTGTCTGCCAGTGTTGCAGTGTTGTCCCCAAGGACAGGAGATGGCATGGCACATTTAATAACCTCTAACAATCTCATAATACTCCAAGTAATCTAACCTAGTAATGCTAATGCTGAAGTAATGTTAGTATATTTTTATTAGTATAGAACATTCAGATAGCCAGCTACCTATGAATAGAAGGATTATAATACTGTTACAATTTAAAAATAAGATCTTAACATTACAGTTATGTATGATAACTCATGGTAGTGCCATGTTTATATGTTTGTGAGAGAAGCTACAGGCCAATTTAATCCCAGGTGTTTCATTAGCAAATTGGGAGACACTATAAACGATCACACAATCATACAAACAGAACGTCTAATGTCTTCTGTACTGCAGGTTAGGTTTCATTTTGACATTTGCCAGTACATATACTTCAATTCAATAACCATTGTTATACATAACTGTAAAATAAGTATGTTTTACCATTAAATCTCAAGTCTTAGTTTAACTATAATTCAGAAAAATACACTTCTCAGAAAAATAAAACTGGAAATTCTCATGGAACAAATTTCTCGATGAGTTTTAAAGAATTTCTTTTAAGTCTGTTGTCTTTTTTCTATTCAGCAATTTATTCGATTTTATTTTATAAACTCTATGGGCTGGTTTCCCGGACAAGGATTAAGCCTAGTCCATGACTAAACATGGAGAATCTTCATAGAAAATTCCAGTTTAGAACAGTATGTCCATACATATCAAAACTGACCAGTGTGTAGAAACTTTAAAGTCCCTGCTAAAGTCTCATCTATTTGTATTGGCGTTGCTTTAAATGGAGCATGATATCTTTGACTTTCCTGATTCCTAATTGAGATATTTATTTATTTATTTCCTTGCTTACTTATTTATTCTGTAATTTGATTTAATAGATTGTTTTAGTCTCTGTATTTCATAAAACTGCTGTATCTATTTATTTTTATGCATTTATTTGTGCTTGTTCAGCACTTAAATAAACTTTGACCTTGTGTTATCTAAGTGCCAGAGGTAATAGATGCATATTTAGTGCTGAGGGTATAAGCAGCTGGCAGTAAATGATTTTACAGCATTTATGCTGATTTTAAGGTCTTATACATGTTAAATGGGTTGGTTGCCAGCTAATGGCTAGGTCTTCCTGTTTTTTAAGAATAGCAGATCCACCCAGCTCGCTTTTCACTGTGCCAAAATAGTTCATTTCACTTTCTGAATCATCTGTCCTTTTTGCTGGTTTCTAACTTCTACTGACTCTAAACATCCTTTTCCATCAGAAAGTGAATTCACACTGATGAAAAACAACATGGAGATCTCAGTAGCAGAAAACCAGCCTGTGGCTATCAACTGCACCCTGGGGTCTGGAAGCACGACATCCTTGTCTTTCTATTCCATCACCTGGTACTTCACTCAAGTCAACTCCTCATCCATGGTGGTGCTGGCCAAATTTGGACCTCGAGGTGAACTGGACCCTGCAACCGTAACACCAGATGGGGTATCTTTCTATCGAATAGCCCTCAACACCTTCAGGCTGACCATCCAGAAAGCCAGCATTAATAACAGTGGCGACTACTTCTGCTTGGTGGAAGAGCACCAGCTAGACCGAGAGAGCACCTTGCACCTGAAGGCCTCTGATAAGTCAGGAGTCACCAAAGTCAGTGTGCAGTCAAAAGGTATGTCTTTGTTCATTTATTCAGTCGGTGCGGCACAGTCACTCACCTTGAATATACACATTAGAATCTGCTTCAAAACACTTTTTCTCACCTACAAGGTCCCCAATAATTTTGCTCCCCCTGTCTGTCTGATCTCCTCCTGCCCCACCAGCCCTCTTGTGCTCTTATATCTTCCTCTACTTTGCTCCTCACTGGTCCTCCTTCCCAACTCCGCAGCTCCTCCATCGTGCCTCCTCATCTCTGGAATAGCCTTCCCTCTGACATACATTACTCTCCCGCTCTCCCAGGCTTCAAATCTCACCTTCAAACCTTTTTGGTCTTGCAAGCTACCCAGTTCCTGGCATTCTGCTTTCTCCTACTTCATGTTTTCTACATCACTGTACTGCTCATCACTGTACTGCTCATCACTGTACTGCTCATCACTGTCTGCTTGATGTAACTTTCTGTCTCTGTCTACTTCTCTCTCTTTTTCAAATTATTGAATATTGTTAGCATCTCTGGTTTTTGAAAAGTTCTGTATAAATGTATTATTATTGCAATTATTACATAATTAAGTGTAAATGACGGCTGGTGGTTGTCCAACTTTGTTTCATCTTCATCTTCTTTTCATATTTACATTTTCATATCTTTTAATAACATTTTCATAGGAAGATGTGTATTAAGTGTATTGAAATAACTAAGAGATCATGGGCTGAGAACTAGTATGTGAACCACAAAAAGTCACCTTAGAGTAAATAATAATAATAGTAATAATAATAATAATAATTGATACTTTATTGATTCCCATGGGGAAATTCTCTTCTCACCTCCCCCAACCTTGTTCTCCATGAGAGTAAGCCTGGCCGTGAAGGGCAGCCACCTCAAGGGGCACTCAGGGAGCTGGGGGTTAAGGGCCTTGCTCAAGGGCCCACGGACGTGCCGAGGCTTGGCTTCTATTAACTTTAAGTTATTTTCAGATCACAATGCTATTAAAAGAACAACATTTTTAATTTTTAATAAAGGCCGCCAGTCAAAATGTGCACTATACTGACGTATACTGCAAACGCAGATGTTCTGATGGAGTGTCGCATCCTCAAGCCTACAGTGAACTCCAGCCGCTTTGCCGTCTCCTGGCTAATCCACAGGAAGGGAGAGAGAAACCAAACGGTTCTCAGCATGGATCACGCCTCTGTCACCTCCGGGCTTCCAGGGGAGAAAAGGTTTAGCCTAATGAGGAGTGAAGCTCAGCTGTACACACTGATGGTCAGGCAGGCCAGGCCTTCTGATAGCGGTCTGCACTACTGCTGGGTGGAAGAGTGGCTGCAGGACCCACATGGGGTCTGGTACGCGCTGTCCTCACAGTCTGCCTTTGTGCAACTCAGCATCACAATTGAGCGTATGTCAAAGTCCATTACACATTTTTTTCTTGTGTCCTGTTTCGGATAGGAACATTACCTAAGTCACTAAAAAAGAGCTTGCTGTGTCTGCCAGTGTTGCAGTGTTGTCCCCAAGGACAGGAGATGGCATGGCACATTTAATAACCTCTAACAATCTCATAATACTCCAAGTAATCTAACCTAGTAATGCTAATGCTGAAGTAATGTTAGTATATTTTTATTAGTATAGAACATTCAGATAGCCAGCTACCTATGAATAGAAGGATTATAATACTGTTACAATTTAAAAATAAGATCTTAACATTACAGTTATGTATGATAACTCATGGTAGTGCCATGTTTATATGTTTGTGAGAGAAGCTACAGGCCAATTTAATCCCAGGTGTTTCATTAGCAAATTGGGAGACACTATAAACGATCACACAATCATACAAACAGAACGTCTAATGTCTTCTGTACTGCAGGTTAGGTTTCATTTTGACATTTGCCAGTACATATACTTCAATTCAATAACCATTGTTATACATAACTGTAAAATAAGTATGTTTTACCATTAAATCTCAAGTCTTAGTTTAACTATAATTCAGAAAAATACACTTCTCAGAAAAATAAAACTGGAAATTCTCATGGAACAAATTTCTCGATGAGTTTTAAAGAATTTCTTTTAAGTCTGTTGTCTTTTTTCTATTCAGCAATTTATTCGATTTTATTTTATAAACTCTATGGGCTGGTTTCCCGGACAAGGATTAAGCCTAGTCCATGACTAAACATGGAGAATCTTCATAGAAAATTCCAGTTTAGAACAGTATGTCCATACATATCAAAACTGACCAGTGTGTAGAAACTTTAAAGTCCCTGCTAAAGTCTCATCTATTTGTATTGGCGTTGCTTTAAATGGAGCATGATATCTTTGACTTTCCTGATTCCTAATTGAGATATTTATTTATTTATTTCCTTGCTTACTTATTTATTCTGTAATTTGATTTAATAGATTGTTTTAGTCTCTGTATTTCATAAAACTGCTGTATCTATTTATTTTTATGCATTTATTTGTGCTTGTTCAGCACTTAAATAAACTTTGACCTTGTGTTATCTAAGTGCCAGAGGTAATAGATGCATATTTAGTGCTGAGGGTATAAGCAGCTGGCAGTAAATGATTTTACAGCATTTATGCTGATTTTAAGGTCTTATACATGTTAAATGGGTTGGTTGCCAGCTAATGGCTAGGTCTTCCTGTTTTTTAAGAATAGCAGATCCACCCAGCTCGCTTTTCACTGTGCCAAAATAGTTCATTTCACTTTCTGAATCATCTGTCCTTTTTGCTGGTTTCTAACTTCTACTGACTCTAAACATCCTTTTCCATCAGAAAGTGAATTCACACTGATGAAAAACAACATGGAGATCTCAGTAGCAGAAAACCAGCCTGTGGCTATCAACTGCACCCTGGGGTCTGGAAGCACGACATCCTTGTCTTTCTATTCCATCACCTGGTACTTCACTCAAGTCAACTCCTCATCCATGGTGGTGCTGGCCAAATTTGGACCTCGAGGTGAACTGGACCCTGCAACCGTAACACCAGATGGGGTATCTTTCTATCGAATAGCCCTCAACACCTTCAGGCTGACCATCCAGAAAGCCAGCATTAATAACAGTGGCGACTACTTCTGCTTGGTGGAAGAGCACCAGCTAGACCGAGAGAGCACCTTGCACCTGAAGGCCTCTGATAAGTCAGGAGTCACCAAAGTCAGTGTGCAGTCAAAAGGTATGTCTTTGTTCATTTATTCAGTCGGTGCGGCACAGTCACTCACCTTGAATATACACATTAGAATCTGCTTCAAAACACTTTTTCTCACCTACAAGGTCCCCAATAATTTTGCTCCCCCTGTCTGTCTGATCTCCTCCTGGTTATATAAAGTAATGCGTTATATTACTCGTTACTTAAGAAAAGTAATATTATTACGTAACGCACGTTACTTGTAACGCGTTACCCCCAACACTGGATTGCTTAACACTTAATTGGCATTTTGAATTCATACCTATGCACCTCACACTTCATTTGATCTGTGTTACACATCAAACTGCCGCGTTACCTCATGACCAAGCAACAACTGTCTCTCAGAGGCGGGATGATTGTGGGGGGTGATGGGGGCAAGCCACCACAGCCTGTACCGCAAGTCAGTCGCAGCTTCAGCCTGCTGAATCCGGAAGAATCCAGACATAACCTACACTCTGATCAACCACGAGTCACAGTATTCACATTGAGAGTGGCTTATGCGGCGCTTTCCGATGGCAGCACTACTGATGCGTCCATGTGTCTGATTGTGTTTGTTACGGGGTATTTTAGAGGCACCTTGAACCAAACATCTATGTCTTTGAATACACAGTGGTGTATTCAGACATAAATTGTTTGTGAGGTCTGATCTCTGCCCTTGTGGTCAGGGAGACTCTAACAGTCGTCTGGTGTTTTTTTAGGAGCTGAAGGCCCCAGCTCATCCGAAGTGCTCCTCCCTGTATTGGGGGTCCTTGTGGTCATCTTGGTCATCGTGACTGTGGTCCTGTCTTACAAGCTGCGCCACCAGGCTGCCGAAATGAAGAAGAAGAAGGAATCCCTGTGGACCGAGAGCCACCCTCTGAAACCAGAGCCAGATCTGTGAACCCGGAACCGGCCCTCAGCACTCAGCTGTGCCTCGTCCCCCACAGCGCCCTTTCTCAGGCATTGCTCAGGGAGTTTTTTTTTTCTTCTTTTTTTCAGTTGCTACTTTTTAATTGATTACTGTCTTGCACTATGAATTAATATTTAAAATGGGGGCTGGCAATGAAAACCATTCACTATAAACTCAGCAATAGTACCGTCCTTTCTACATGAATGTCTACTTTAAATTTTACACTTGAAGTAAACCGTTAAAGTGTTTTAACATATAAAATGAACTTTTTACATAGAATAATCTATTACAATTCTGTACACAGAAGAAGTTATACTCCCCACAGAGTAGCATATTTAGCATAACAAAGTAGGACATCTTTCGTTCTCTCACTGCCATGGTAACCAAACCACAGAATGCATTTTGCAACCAATGCATACGAGGGAAAAATTACAGGCACCTCTGTTCAAACGTAAATTCTAAAACTACTTTGGATGCAGTTCCCACTTTAATGCTTTGCTATGTGTATTCATAGCACTGATTAAAAAAATGATCCCCTTAAATTGTTTGAAGAGCCACTGAACTCATGCAACTTGTCTAATTTCGTATTTTTACATGATTAAATCAGTGAGATTTGAACAGTTTCAATAACATGAGCACTTTTATTAGAACATGTTCTTCTCTTTGTTAGAATGAAAGTACTGAGTTTGTTAAGTGTTTGAATATGATAGTGTGACTGTATTGACTCCCCAAATGTTGCATTTTTTTCTAAATGTACAGGACAGTATTTCACATAGTGGTATTTTGTATTTGTATACATTTATTTTATACGTTTATTTGATGAAGACAGTTTGGGAAAATGACAGAAAACAGGAACTTAAATTTCTTCTGTTTTTTTGTAATGTTTCAGCTTTCCAGTTGGTATTGCTGCAAAAAAAGATATTGGTCATCAGCTTTATTCATGTAGCTGTCAAAATGAAGCTAATGCAACAAAAGAGAATGGTTATATTAAAGTTTGTTGATTTAATTTACTGAAATAAATGTTTTTATATGTGCAATATATACAAAGTCTGCATTGTTGTGTTGTTGACCTAATGACCTAATATGGTCAAGTATAGGGACACTGACAGGAGAGAGCTCAGTAATCCCTGGGCTCTGGGTCAACCTGCTGGAATAATTTGTTATATGTTATATGGTATTTGGTAGATCATCTTGTCCAAGGGTACAAGCAAGACACATGGTGGACCTGGTCTGGTACATCAGTTACTTTAAAAATGCTAAGAAGCCATCTTCACCATAGAAGTAAGCCACAGGAGGCAACGTGACCGTTGGCAGGAAATGAGTCATAGGAAGAGCCTGAGCATGTGACCCTGTGGTCACCCAGCGGTGCGGCTGAGTGTTACACTGAAGTATCTTCCTTACCTATGCACTACCCACTGCATTGCAAGCCCTTATAGACCTATAATGAAAAATAAAGCTTTTTCTTTTGGGTTGTCAAGGATCCAGGGTATTGTTATAGTGATGTATACGTGTGGCTCATTTCTTTGGCACAGCAATAATTTTGGTTCCTGTGCTAAAACATGGGCAAGAACAGAGTGCAAGTACCATAAACACTTTGCATGTTATGGTGTTGACAGAGTGGTGTGTAATTTTAACATGAGTTGTGCTTCTTTTGCGGATTTATTTGTATTTTGGTAACTTATTAGACTTCTTTAACTTATTAAATCAGTTCCAGTATTTTACAGCTTCATACAGTAAAGTCCAAACAGTTAAACTTTCTGACTAAAAGATAAAGGGACAATAGCAATCTTTGGAGTGGTAAATTGAAACCAGGTCTAAGTCATTAGCCACTGTGGTACTTATCAGCCTAACTGTAAATATAACTGTCGATACCAGTGATGTTTGCCATGAGCGTGATAATGTAGCCACTGCAGAGGCTACAGGGGCTCTCTCCACAGCCACTTTGGTCAGCTGGCTAGCGTGAGATTTTCAATTTCAGCTGAACACTGTGAGCATGTTGCTGTAGGTGTGGCTTATGGCATGTATATGCATGTGTGGCTCTGTCATCAGGATTCCTATGTAACGCAGAGCTCTGCCTTATCTTCCCGTACAGGCTTCAGTCTCTCCCCTCCTTTATTACTAATCTTCCCCCTTTCCTCGGTTACACCACTATGGTTCCCCTTTCTCTCCTCCCTCTTGGTAGTCATTCTTTTTCTATTAATCTGTCATACTATTTTAAGTTTACTGGTTCCGTGTTGAATATTTACCACCAGTAAAAATATGCAGGTTGTTATATGGAAAGTGTAATTCCTCATACAGAAGTTAAGACCTGAAACTGTGTATTTTGACAAAGGCGACACATAAGAACTGCTGTTACAATTGATAAAAATGTCCGTTTGCTAAATTACATTAACTCATATCTGCATACTGCATAACTGCATACATATAATGCATACATACATGTAATATCATACATATAAAATATATCTATATAAATTGAGCCATACATCACCTAGTATAATTTTTCCATGAAATTATTAAACAGCTGGTGGAAAACTCTGCCCTAAGCAGATTGAGCTGGTTAAGGTACATTCATCACATCTAAATAGCACCCTCCGGTGGAAAAGGTGATTAATTGTCATTGTTAACACACCACAGTGAAATGTGTCCTCTGCGTTTAACCCATATGACATTGTGACACCACAGCAAGCAGCTACTTGAGCACCCAGGGAGCAGTGCTTGGGCGTGGTACTACTCAGGGTACCACCCCAGTACTTGCGGGTCGGGGGTTCAAACTGGCAACCTTTCAGTTACACAGTCACATTTCTAACCATTACACTACCAAAGCTTAATTTTTGCATTGTACTAAGCGCTCAAGGTATTGCATTTCTCTTTAGTTATTGTCTGTGTGATGAAACTTACAAATACAACCTAGGGATGTAATTTCCTCTTTGCCTCAACATGCTTGGATGAGTCATATTATCATAATATGCCTGTAGTTATTTAAGAGTGGAGACCAACAGGTTTGGCCCCCTGCAGGCAGAATGCTCTGACATACACCATACTTGTGTTATGGCAAGGCATGGCAAGGAAGTGACGATCCACAATGCAGCTCTCAACAAAAGGGGTTTATTTAACAAAACACAAAGCTAGAACCAGAAAATAAAGGGACCGCGATGGGACAAAACTGTTGGGTAAAATAGAAACTAAGGCAAGGATCAACAATACTAAATGCAGAGAGAAACACAGAAAAACTACAATAACTATGATGGCATAACTAGCACAACTACACCGAACAATCACACAGCTATAGAGGGCAACCACTGAGGAACAGGCACTTAAATACATGACTAACAAAACAAGACAAAGACAGGTGAGAACCATAACTAATCAACTAATCAGTAAGGATTTGGGGCAACAAGGAACAGGTGGGGTATATTACAATTAACACACTACAGACTTGGAAACATTAGCCAACAGTAGGGTTGCCACCTGTCCCTTAAAATATGGAATTGCCCCGTATTTGACAATGAAAATTGTACGTCCCTTTTTTAATCAATACGGTTTTGATTTTTGATTTGGTTTTAAAGTTGATTCACCACCACTGGTGCATCATTTGGTACATCGTGGTTGTGGCAAGTCTCCACTATGGTAGGTGTCCTTTATTTTTTTGCATGAAAAGTGGCAACCCTAGCCAACAGTGAGGGCTATTTACATAAGGAGAGCCTAGGAATACAAGTAAAACAGAACATAACCAAACAAGGAATGAGCAGGGTAACGATTAACAGGGACACAAAGCAAAAACATAGATTAACAATGCCTACAAAAGTCTGTTGAGGACATGCACTTATTTTTTTCTTTTCGTTACCTCGAGGAAAACAAGAAAAATCATTTTTCTCCTGATCTTGACATAACCAAAGTTGTTTTCTCAAGATTACAACTTGACCGATGTTGTGTTCTCGAGATCACATCACACATTTCTCATGGTCTCGACCTAACCCAAGTCACTTTCCTGTGATCTGATGACAGGTTTAGTATTATCTTCATGGACTAACACATCAGATTTTACTTTGGTCGTGGACTGTCCCAAGTGGAAATGACAGTATGTCTGTTGGTGCTATTAACGGATGCATTTATAGATTCTCGAGGCACATTATCTGACACATTACTCAGGTCTGCAAAAAAAAAATTTTCAACTGCATGGGATATTTTTGGCAAATTTTATGTATCTTAGGGTGCTGATCTCCATTTCCCTCCATTACGTACAGTTTTTTTGCAAAACATGAGGGGTCTACTGTCACGCTTGCGGCGGGAGGAACGACCCATATTCGCAGGCTGCGGGGTATAGCCCTTCACAAGGGCGTTTATTAACTAAAACAAGAGAATAACGAGAGCAAGCATAGACATGCATTGACAATACCGGACAGGGGGCACAGGACACAGGCTTACTAAAATAGGGCAACACATCATGGGTCAAACAGGAGGCAGCCAATCAAGAAAAACAAGCGGAACAAACTACACGAGGCAAACACAACGAGGGGCAGGTGCAACTAATCAAGCCCTGCCTGAGGGCAAAACAGGGGGAAAACACGAAGGGCGGGGCTGATCGTGACATCTACATTAAAAAAAAGACAACAGCGATGAAAAAAATCTATATTTTGTTACAATTAACTATGCATAATTTTTCTTCTAATTGAAAAAAGAAACAAAAAACTATTCCTGCATGATAAATTTAACACTACATTTACTCTTTTTGTCTGTGCCAAACCCACCTTATCCCCCCACCTACTGACCCCCCTTAATTCCTTGCATTTTCTATTTGTATTTCTCTTGAGTCTTGCTCTTAGAAATATTATATTAATGTAAGAAATCATTACTGGATATGGTTTTTTGACTCAAGAATAGGATACCAGATTTCAGTTTAAAAAGGGAAATTGTA
>JAODKN010000037.1:504453-521319 GCA_026774425.1 Petrocephalus zakoni
GCAGTGCGACAGGGCAGCTGCAATGGAAGAGCAAAGAGCAGCTCGGCTGTGTTTCCTGTCTGCAGCTGGAAGCAGTGTGACAGCAGACACAGGTACACAGCTGACGTACCAGAGGGTATACTCAGGACCCGTACGGACTCATCGGGTGAGGACTCTTTGGGGCAATCTGCCCGCAAAATAGTGTTTGTAGTAGATATTAAGAGGTCAAAGTCATGCCTGAAGTCATTGACTCCAATCATCCTTTGTCTGGTTGAGCCATCGTAGAAACTTTCCTTTCTTCCTATCTGACATTTTGGATAAACTCAGTGGTCTAATTAAAACAATTAAAACAACAACCATCAACTTAATGGACTTTAGGAAGCGACGTTTAGGAAAGTAGTTTCATGATGTCCTGTGTCTATAGCTACATTATGCTGTAATATGCTGCTATTACCCACTTACCGCACTGGTTAAATAACTCCAACTGAGGTGACACAACAAACAGCACTATGTATAATTATCAGACAGATTTTAATGCTTTCCCTTTAGGAGACAAATTAAACATTGTTCAGTGATGCTGAAAGGAGAAAAAATTATGTAAAAATTCCCTTTGCTTCCCAAACTAGAAGCAAGCAAATATAACAGACAATTAATGAATATAAAAAGGGTCAGTCCTTTTCATATGATTACAGGTATAGTGAGGAGATTTAACTTTCCAAATGACCACAAGTCAATTGTTCAAAAAGCATATTCACTAGATCAGAGGACAAATGCTTTTAAATGGGGTGCGATTGCTAAGTGGCTGCTGGTATCTGAGGGATTTGAGGTATTTTCAAAGCATGTCCATTGTGTAGGGCAGCAATGAAATGAATTTTAAAGTCACCAGAAGACACCTGAGCCAGATTGTTCTATTATTCAGGACGGCCCAAGCAGCTGGCTGTCTGACAGATTCCTTTCATTTGCCAAATGTTTTGTTAGGAAGAATGAGCTGTAACTGAGTGTGGCCACTCTGTGAAGGAGCATGATTTCATGCTGCCTGCATGTGTATATGTTTGGGAGGGCCTGCGTCTCAGTCACCATGCATACGCAGGAGAATGGCCAATTTCCTGCTGCAGAAGAAATACCATTTATATTTACATATTTTCTAATAAGCAAAAGTACATGCATGAATGGGTTTTAACATTTTAAAATAGTTTCACAGTAGTAATTTAATGCATATTCAAAATTTATATTCTGTAAATGAAAATGCTAAAACAAAGGAAATACGTCTATGATCAAAAAAATAGCTATGATCATTAAAATAGTACTGTAAAATATTTGAATGGCACTTCATATTCTAATAATTTCATATATTTTGAATGCATAAATGTCAGCACATATGCTGTATGTTGCCCTACACATGGCAGTTTTATAACATCACTGGATGATTCAGCCTACTTCCAGGTGACGTCACTTTTTTTTTTTTTTTGCACGGTATATTACTGCTACTGAGAGGCTTTTTGATCACTCTGATTTCTTTTATGGACATAACAGGGGAGTGAACAGGTCTACTGTCACCTGTCAGTCTTTGAATTGCTTGAAAAGGTGGGGATGTTTTCTGACAGATGTCTGAGGTGTGGCCGGTTTTCACATCTTGCCTCCCTTTGTGAGACATGCTTTAAACCAGCACGTGCACAGAGGGGCTGCTGAGTTTAAGGAATTACCCTTGTTCACCACAGTTACCGGCAAAATGTGTCTAAATTTCACTTCTGGCCCCCGCTTTGTCAGTGAGTTCAGGTGTTGCTGAAGCTGCTGCCATCTGTTCTATGAACAAAGTGCCCCTTTATCTTTGCTGCTGCTCTCGCTTGATTCCCGCGTTGTCACACACACCACTAACAATGCCACTACTGTGAAGGTTGCGCTTAAAGAAACATTAACCAGAACAAATAGCTACTCACATAATAAAGGTATCTAATTTCTTTTTTGATATGCTGGTATTGAACCGTTTTCAAAACTCCTGGTTTAACGTGCAATCCTCTTTTGTATGCTAGTGTCTGCTAGGCTAGTGGATGGCAAAGATACCTTCACCATACTTTCTCAGCACACAGACCCTCACCCCTCCAGTACTGCACACTCCCCATGCCGCACATGGCCACTGTGCTCCTTCCCCTTGTATGCTTTTATATCTTTAATCTTGGTCCTGTGAGATCAGTAGCTGGGCGTACAGGCTCCTTGCCTGTGTCTTGGCTTTGCCTTACAAAGCTCCACTGTTCTTGATTAATGCAAAATTCTAAATCTAAATTTAATACCAATGTTTAGATTTTAATTAATTACTCGTATATTTCTTGTAATCATATTTAATATACTTAAAATAAAGGCAGTTTGCAACTGGCATAATGCAAAAATAAATTATGGTAGTGTATAAAGTGAGACGTTCCAGTCACACTGCCTCCTGAGAAGGACACAGGTACTTAATGTTGGCCTTTGAACATTAAGCCTGGCTCATATTTCACTTGTCTGCATGCACTTACACTTTGCACACGGTCATGTGCGCAGACGTTAGTGTCCAAACTACATTCAGTACATGCATACAGCAGTGATATTCAACCAGACCAGCAGAGGGCAGATGAATTGCAACAAACAGAAATACAAGCAGTGCAGTGAAACAGGTAAACTTTTATGAACAGTTTGAATGTTGTTACAAGGCTTGGTCAGTAATATGGTAATACGGCATACCTCAGTATTTTCAAATCCTTGGAACAAAATTATAAATTTTCCGTAATAGTGTTTTTCTTTAAAAAAAATTATGCTGTATAATGTCTAGACAGTTTGAAAAATTAGATATGTGGGTACAACAACAACTATTATCCTTCTACTCTTTCTTCATTTACCTCTGTGCTATGAAAGTCGGTGCTGCCATCTACTGGAAACACCTAGTCAATCTCCTTACACTTGTGCAGTCAAGATGAACCTATGCACGGTGTCTGCCAGACATAAAGATCTTGGCTACATGCACTCCATCCATCACATTCCCCTGATGACAAAATTTGTGCATGTGAAATTTTCGTAAGTGCGCGATCCAAACTACCTTGGTTAGTTGTAACGCACCATTATTAAAACTCTAGTGGAATTTCTATTTAGGTACTGTTTAGGTAATCTATTTAAATGATAGTATTCCACTAGATTGTAGAAGTTGACAGTGGTATTTATTGATTTTTGCAATGTTATATGGTGATTATCTGGGAAATTGACATTAGTGCAATATTCTCATAACATCTCAATCTCATTACATTGCGATGTACCTTTTCAGATGATTGATGTCATTGGTTCATTAACAATGAAACAAGAATTGGGTCTGAACTGGCATTCTTAGTATTTTTTTTTATTTTTTATTTTTACTTATATTTACTTATAATATAACTGTAATATAGTACATGACGCAAAAGCAGATAGAAGACTGGTCTGGGATTGAGAGAGGTGCGTTTACTCCTTTATCCTGATGAATTACCTTTAAAATAGAGGATTTGCTTCTTATCTGGAATCTGTAACACAACTTCTGATTGAATTTGGTAAATACTGAAATGGATTCATCCAGGTAGAGCCCACAAATACTATACTGGAGACAAGGCCTTTGCAAAGGTAAAAGAAAGAGAATTTAGCAGTTAATTTGATCTGATCCACTGACAATAAATCATGCTGAACACACTGTGAGACTTATTCTAGTGACATGTGAAAAGATCAAAAGATGTTATTTAAAGGAAGTGTTAGGAAGAACTAACCAGCCTAGCTCCTGGGGGTGTTTGGTGTTGTCAGCGAGAGTCACCTGTCATCCATTTGGTAGTGGATGGTGTGAGAATATTTATATCATTTTCATGTAATTGAAATGGCAATGGTAGTTTGTCTGGGTGTGATGTTGCTCCTGGATAGGGGGCACAGAGGTACCCTGGGGTATTAAGGAGCCTGCCCCAACAGGCAGATACCCCTGCTGGCGGGGATAAGAATTGTCTGCTTCTAATTAGCTGTTGTATGATGATGCACGGAGAACACTCATAATCTCGAGATATTCAGCCACTTCACTATCACTGAGTAGCTCACATGATCAACACTGCTTTGCTGTGATAAGAGCAGCACCACTGCACAACCAGTGCTCTGGATCATTTCAGAAAGCACCAATCAATGCTGTGTACTATACCGCCAAGACTGGATTTCAGCTGCAGCTGCAGAAATGCATTTCCAGAGATAAAATCTTTTGGCCGAGGAGACAAGAGCAGACAGAAGTTACAGTACACATAAAATTCTGATTTTGACAGCTGTAACTAGAGGGGCAAGATTGTCTTGGGCAGGGTTTTAAAGCACTACCCAATAAGCCATCTCCTCCATCATGTTTTACAATAGTTCTGTGCCCCCACCGCAGTAAGCCAAGGAAAAGTAATAATATAGTTAAGCAGGCTGCAATGATCATTCATTTGGGTCCAAAAATCTCCACCTCATCTCTCATCCCACATGTGGCATCATCGGCATCCTTGCTGAAGCTTCCCACACACAGATACAGCAGGCCCACTACAGCATGCATGTGTGTTTGGCTGTGTGGGTTTGTATTTACCATATTGTGAGGACCAAATGTCCCCACAATGTGGCAAAACATGTGAGGCGGGGGAGTATGTATATATTACAATGTGATTAAAAAAACCTGTTATTTTGACCTTTTTCAGGACATTTTTTCAGTCCTCACAAGGACAAGCTCATTTCTATAAAAAACTGACTACAATCAAAGAAAGTAAAAATGCCAAAAGTCTTGTATTTAGTTTGGTTACTTATGGTTAAGGTTAGGGCTGTGTAGGGACCAAATTAGTTATGTCATGATCAGGATTTCTCCCCATAGAAATTATTGGAGAGTCCCCACAAAGATAGGAATACAAATCTGTGTGTATGTGTGTGTGTGTGTGTGTGTATGCTAGCCTGCTTTCTAGACTAGGTGCCTTGTGTATATGGTGTAGGGTTATATTAGCTGCGTACCATAAGGAGGCTGTGATCCAGAATCTCACTCTAACAGCTAATGTACTTATTTCCTGACGCTTTTGGACCTTCTCTACTTCTCCAAGGCTGGCAAGTGAAATGCTATGTTGGAGTGTCTTTGTGATGGCATGCTGGGAGATATATCCCCCTCTCAGCCATCTGGCTCCGATCACTGAGCCACTTGTACATGTTACGTCATCCTCAAGATGTGTCTTTTTGTTGTGGGCGTACACCACCATGCTAAACAGATTTTAGCAAAGAAATTCAGGTCTAGGCGCCTTCCACATGCAAAGAGTTGCAGATGCCTAAACATCTCATACATGAGTATGCCTGTTTTCTCACTGCCGCCTTTCTCTGTCATGCATGTAATCACACCTTTGCTGGCCACCCCACGCTGTCTTATTCTGACTTCCCAGGAGTCCTGAGTAAAGCAAATTCCAGCAGGGCAAGTGATGAGAGGCGGCAGTCGGACTCGGGGTTGATGTGCGACTGAGTAGGACAGTAATGGAGTAAGAGAGACCAAAAGAAAGAGCATGAAAGGAAAAGCAGGAGAGAGTAATATAATGGGAAGGTGTCCCAGGCCACCCTGGGAGTTTGGCCCAGGGTAACATTCAGCTGTTATCATAAGCAGCTCTTTTTAAATCCAGTACCAGTTAAGAGATGAAAGCTTTTCCTGGTACTCCTCTGAAAGTTCATCTCTCCCATAGGAAGGGATGCACAACAAGAAGCTTTTTAATCGCAACCTCAATCAACAATTAATAAAGAATGGTCTTATTTGCTCTCTTTTCGTATGTACAGCATGCTGTTTGTTCAGCTACATGGCTTTTCATGTCTTGTACTCTTGAGTTCCCTGCTGTGATGTTCTGCAGGCCTGGTGGAGAAGCAAAAGCACATGCATTAATACAAGTTCTCCTTTGTTTCATTTTTCTTTTTTTTATTATACGGTCAACAAATAAGTTCATTTCAACTTTGTCTTCTGGCACAGGCTTCCCAAGTGGGATCTGGTGTACTGTTTGTACTTCCGAGTGTGTTTCTGAACCGGGTTGTACATTAGTATTCCTGAGTGTGTGTGTTTGGACCTGGTGTACCATTATTATTCCCAAGTGTGTGTTTGGACCTGATGTACCATTATTATTCTCAAGTGTGTATACCATTATAATTCCCCATTGTGTGTTTGGACCGGGTGTACATTAGCATTCCTGAGTGTGTGTGTTTGGACCGGGTGCACATTAGTATTCCTGAGTGTGTGTGTTTGGACCTGGTGTACCATTTGTATTCCCGAGTATGTGTTTGGACTTGGAGTACATTAGTATTCCTGAATGTGTGTGTTTGAACCTACTGTACATTAGTATTGTGTGCGTGTGGATCTGGTTTACCTTCACTCTCCTATAGGCTTGTTTTTGAACCTGGTTTACTTTTACCAATGTTCTTGTTTCTTGTTGGGATGATCGGACGGGAGGGACATAAATCAAAAAGTATTTGATGGACCTTATTTCTGCTTCTTAAAAACATTACATGGATGAAGATTTAATTTACAGGCAAATTTCCCAAAAAATGAAGCGAATGTGTTATGTGGTGGCAAAGTAAGTAAAGTACAAAGGACAGCTGTATAAGACATGGGGTTTTACGAGCACAGTAATTCATACAGGACACCATAAATAAGAATCAAATCCAGGGTATGGTTACAGGCATGAGTAGGCCCAGCTACATTCCGATGTACACCAACTGAGTTAATAATTTTAACTCTTGACTCTTTCACTTGGAAATATGCCTGTCATGTCGGGAGTTAGTGAGTGAGATAGGTAACCACTGACTGAACATGACTGAACAAGAGACCTGTATCTCGTGGTGTAGTACATAACTATGTGCTATGATGTCTGGTGTACTGCATTTGGATTTTAGAGATGCAACATTTTCACTATTTAAAACAATTTTAACCAAGGTTCATTAGCATTTCGGCTTGTTAGCTGACTATGATATGAGCTGTTAGATTCACATTTCTTTATTATTTATTTTATTTTTAACATGAATAGCTAAGGTATAATGTCGCCAAAGGCTTAGATTAGACTATGAGACCAAATTTACACTATAATTGAATAACAAATATTATTTTCCTCACGTGACTTGCTGGTGGTATTTAACCTGCTTTTTAGCAGTGTTTAGCAGTATTTAGACAGATTAGGGCACAAGTGTTTGATATCATTAAATGAGTTGGTGAATGAATTAGAACGCTGTTTTAAGTGAACTGAGTCAAATGAACTGTGTCCCAAAAAAATCATTTAGCCCATCCTTAATGGTGACTGAAGCCTGCCTTTTCATCCTCTACTGCCTTCTGCTACTACAGTTACAATTTTGGGACTATTTTATCTCAGGTCTATCAGGTGTAGATTTTCATTCATTTAATGTTGTTGTGTAGTGGTAATAAAATCTTTCAAAGACCTAATAGAGTAAATAGAGTAATAATATCAAACAAAGTTCTCTTGTTCATGAAGTCAGATGCCAGTGAAAGTCACCCTTCCCTTTTCTGTTGCTTCAGTTTTGGTGCAATTTGTCTCAAAATCTGATCAGGTCCAGAATTTCGCCCTTTCAATGTTTCTGTGAAAAGTTGAAAAAGATGTGTCAAATACTTTTTTGTGGTTTTCAACTGCGCTGTTTTTTGATATTACTATTCAATGCTTTGGGAAATTTGCCTGAAAATGAAATCTTCATCCATGTAATGTTTTTAAGAAGCAGAAATAAGGTCCATCAAATACTTTTTGATTTCTCACATTGACAAGGTCAAATGGTGTGTGCTTTCATCCATCCCTTTGCTGCCACTAAACAATGTTGCTTTGATATTGGGGTGACTTGGATGGATTGGCTGGTATGGGTAAAGAACTGGATCAATTCCTTACCCATACAATATATCTAAAAAGTTTTAACAATATCCTTCAAATGGTAGTTCAGTTATTTCTCTAACAAGATGAAAGTCATAAGTCAAAGTCAAATTTATTTATAGCGCACATTTCAAAACAGCACTTGTTAACCAAAGTGCTGTGCAGGGTCACCAAAAAGAAAGAGGAAAAACAGAGCATAACATCATTACATAAACGAAGATAACAGAGAAACATACGGGGTTATATTTTACACAGGATATAACACAAAGCCTCACCAGGCACTACACAAATGTCTTTGCAAGCATGAGCCCGAGGCAGTTGCCATTTTCCCGTCCAGCGCCCACATCAGTCAAATAGCAAATGTCCTTGCACCCATCTGAACACCAGTGGGCGTGTCAGTCATAAAATGGAGTCAGGTGCATTGTTAGCGCATTGCTATTTTGAAGTAATGGAAAACAATTGCACTATTGATCAGTAAAAACCTGGTCATTACATGGTATTTCACTATGATTTAATGGGTCCTTTTTTACGATAGTAACATGATAGTAACATACATATGTACAGTAAGTGTAGGCCTGAATTTGCTGACTGTTTTACTGAATTTTGTACTAAATAAATCTGCCGCATTCCAAATACCATAAATTTTGGTGTTTTGTATTTGATTTTTACCAACAAATGCACAGAACAAAATAACTCTAACATTAGCGTAGCACATTATCTTAACACTTTCCATTAAGATTTGGCATCATCTCAGAGATATTTGACTATAAAATAAATTTTTAAACTGTGCACATTACACAGGCCAACAAAATAAAAAAAAATTCTCAGCAAAATGTATGTATCTTATACTAAGTTGAGTCAGATTTATTGTATCACATCAGGATTTAGAGTTAAGTCAACTTGTTTAAAAATTAATCTGTACATTACACAAAACTAAAACTTGGTACATCATCATCATCCCCTTACTGATGCATTCAGAGTCACAAAATTGCTAAAGATTCAACTTGGGCTTATTGAATAGGCCTAGTGTTCAAAAGTGCTTAAAGCATTTGCAGTTGCGTTTGTGGATGGTAGTAGTATCCCATTGTAGATGAACAGTTGTTGCCCATCATGTTGAGATTAAAGTGGCCTTGATATCTTGTTTCCATGAGTGAAATATCTTGATGGAATCTCTCTCCATGTTGATCACTTACATCACCCAAATATATGGAGTGGAGAAGGTAATCTTTCTGTGGATAGACCAATGACTTATGCTGTACATTGTACCGGCCAAAAGGAGGACAATGTCTCTGTCGGTAATGATTTTTGTCATCACGACTATTCCACACGCACAAGAAGCACATATGTTTTGTGTAACCCAATTGTAAACCATAGAGAAGCGATATTACTTTCATGTCGCCACAAATGTTATTATGCATGAATTTCTGTATAACTTATGATACAAATGTGCTAGCAAAATCTTTGGTGTCCAGTGTTATCGATGTAGCAGATGCCCAAAAATATGCCATTTTTAATAAACACAAAAATGCTACTGGCACCACAGTGGACTTTTGGTCTGTCAGTGGATCTGCCACACGGTATATCTGCAGCCAGACCCATCTCAAATTTTTGGCAAATAGTTTAACGAAGAGAGATACTTGATCTAGGTTACTGGAAATGTGTGTTTCAGTTTTGGGATATTTCTTCAGGTCTATCACGTGTAGATTTTCAGTTGCAACTTTTCATTACCAGTAGAATGTGTCTGCAAAGTTTGTGATTCTCCAAATACTTTTTGAGTCATCAAGTTAACAAGCCCAAGTGTCTGAAACTGCCCTTTTTGGGGGGTGACCTGTCTCAAAATTTGATCAGTTCCATTTCATCAGCCAGACAATGTGCTTGCAAAGTTTGTTAAAGATCCGTCAAAGACTTTTTGAGATATTGCGTTAACAAGAAAGCATCTGGGGCAGCAGACCAGTCTAAAAACCATATGTATTCCCCATCTGGGGAATACAAATATAACCAGTAACCAACATTCTGTTACGAATCATTTGATTAAAGTCTGCAGTAAATAACTGAGAATATTTGAAACTGAAAATAAGGAGTTCAGGAAGGATCCACATAGCTCTGTATAAGACACAGCAGTGTCCACATGGCTCTATAATGGCAGGACTGCATATCCGCATTGTTGAGAAAATGCACAAATGACTTTGCAGGGCAGCCAAGCATGCATGGACGCTGCCGTGTTCATACCAAAAGGCAGACATCTCAGCAGGTGCCTTTGTTCTGATAACACGGGCTACTTGATATGTCTTTGAGAAGCAGGTGGCATTGTGATTAAGGAATACTACATGTGACCGAAAAAGCTGCTGAAATTCTCAATACTTCGGATCATCAATACTTTGGAATGGAAGATTGTACACTTGTATATGTGAACTATATATCTTGTTTGGTGTGACAGATTCTTCTTCTAATCCACACTTGGAGGATGGTGAGGTGAGACCAAACCCTTTGCTAACATTCTTACCCCCCCCCCCCCATCAGGCAACTGTGCTTCTCTTGAGCTACGGACAGGCAGAAGATTTATTAAATGTCAAATCATACAAACTGTAATGTTTCAGTCCTGGCTTTAACAGAATCACCAATCATGATCTGGACTGTTCTCCCTCATCTAACATTTTTTTCATATACAGCAGAGACATTTTGACAGTGTTACAATAGTGCTCTTCTTCTCCGAGTGGAGGAGTTCTTCAGGGCCTCTGAGAGGGCCTCTATTCTTTACCCTCTCACCCACAACTGTGAAGATACATAAAGCTGAGCTGCTGCTAATTTGCAGTCCTGGCAAAAGCATTTTCTTCAGCAATACTTAGGCAGCCTGTATAATGTATAATGATGTTGATATGACGTGGCTGACTTTTCTGGTTATTGTGACTGGACAATACGGGTTCGATTTTACTCCAATGGCTTTTATATAGTTATAATTATAGTATAATTCCACAATACATGTGGTTCTGACTTTATTCTGACAGCATCGATTGGTCTCACTCCAGCTTAAATAAAATGCTCTGAATCCTCTGACTCTAAGCTTATGGTTGTGGCAAAAAACTGGAGAAAACAGTCCAGCAGTATGTCAGTCCAACAAATGTGTAAAGGTAGCTGTTTTTCTCTTTGGATTTTGAGAAGCTTTTCTACATTACAGAAATTTCTGTATTTCTTCATGAAAATCTCTAGTTGGATAAACAGCATAGAATGAAACAAGCTATGTATGGACTGAGGTCTCAGCAGGAGAAATAAATGAGACAGATGCTTCCCTCAGGCCATCTGCAGCATTTTCAATGAGTCAAGTAGGTATGTCATCCAATACCAGAGTCAGTTGCTCCCTGATTCACCATGAAGTATACCCAGCTGTGCAATACCCTGTATTAACCAATCACAGCCTGGGACATGTGATTGCACTGTGGTCTAAAGTCATACTTAGCCAGTCATGACTTTGGACACATATCTACCTCCATGGGGCAAACAGACAATCAAGTCAGCACAATATGCTTCAGTACACTGTGTAACAGACACTGCACAACTTCAGAGCAAATTACTCATCTGTGTGGCACAAAACAGCTATTCACAACCTAGGATACATAACTGCATTGCAGGGTAACTCAGCCAGTCATAGTTGGGGATACATGACTGTACCAATGCCAGTCCATCACTAATCATGTCCTAGGAAGCATGACTGCTTTATTGGGCAATCATCAAATTATTTACTTCCCTTCCTCGCAGCTCCCAGCACATGCCACCAAATAGTGATCCAACTCATATTTTTTTTTAATTCCTACAGCACTCTTAAGCTGAAATTCCACATAAATTCCAAAATGCAGTCATAGTTACCTTTAGGTCACTTCTACCATTATGTACACACTTCCCAGTAAAAAAGTAACAAAATCATTACACAGAATAGCCATGCTTAAATACCCCTGGCAACAAATACATCCAAGATTAACTGCAATATCCTATGATTTATAAGCAGATATAGCTTCCAGCTACATAAATAGCAGACATTCTGCTTCATTTTGTGTAACTCATGGAAATTATCAGGATAGTCTGCTTAATAAACGTTCATCTGTGATTGCAGATCTGCTATTTAATAAAAACCATCATTCCATTATAGATGATGTTGCATTGGCAACATGCTTAGCAAACACTACACACTGCAGAAGGAGAGAGCTGAATGTGCAGGAAATATGCTATAAGTAAGGCCACTGTGTATTTTCAGGCATTTGTGTGTGCATGTGCTTCTTACAGTCTGCATATATGACTTTGTATGCATTGCTCCTTAGAGTCTGCATATATGACTGTGTGTGCATGTGCTTCTTACAGTCTGCATATATGACTGTGTGTGAATGCGCTTCTTAGACTCTGCATATATGCCTGTGTGTGCGTGTGCTTCTTAGACTCTGCATATATGCCTGTGTATGCGTGTGCTTCTTACAGTCTGCATATATGACTGTGTGTTTCTCCAGATGTCAACTGGGGGCTCCACTGTATGATGCCACTAATCTGTGCCCATACAAGGCCCCTTTAATCCCCTTCTACTGTATGAATGAATGAAAAGAGGGACAAAGAAATTCCTTTCCCACAAGTGGCCTTGCAGTGCATCCATCACAGCTGAAGGAGTCTACACATCTGCTCCCGTTGCCTTGTATAAGAACCCTACTGACTCCTTTCAGCGTTGTCTGATATGTAGATATTTGATTCCCATGTAGAAAGAAGCTTTTCTTTTTTGCCTTGAGGCTTCAGCATCTTGACACAGTTGAAAAGTTTGGGGGAATGTTTATGAAGGCAGACATTTACAAACACAAATTACCCTGGAATGCAGGATTGTAAACATTCATACACATTTCCAAACATACACACAAATACATATAAATGAGAGTTCATGCACATCCAGGAGTGCAAATGAGTCTGTGTACTAAAATGCAGTGATGCTGTGTATTTAAACAGTCACTTCTAAAAGACACAACAATTGCGCACAGTCCATGGCAGAAAATTCTGAGTTAATTTCTGTCAACGTGTTTTGTTTCATGTTCACACTGAACAAATTGAACAAACTTAAAAAACTCCTGACTGTAGTTTATTTGGATTTGATATGTTTTGCAACTTGACATTTTTCACTGGCATCTGAGCCACATGAAACTGATCTTTTGAATGTGAATGAATGTGAATGTGAATATGAATGTGGTTGAGTAATGTTTTCATTCTAAATAATGCTGATAATGTCATATGTTAGCATGTGTAAAATTCTAATGAATATGATAAAATTGTCATGCTGATGTGTAACATTTTCATGTTGACCTGAAACGTTCCCTAAAATATGTAGTGAATGGCCAAAGAGGGGATAGATGCATAAATCTCCTCTCCAAGTCTTATTTGGAATCTCCTGTTACAGGGGACACCCAGGTCTGAAGAATGTCATGCATGGCATGCATTTGGAGATGAATGGGGTGAGTCTGTGGACAGTAGATGCTTCTTTCTTATTCAGGCTGGTCCTGTCGGCTCCCGCATGACCAGTGATGACAGGGCTTGTCTCTGCTGCCTTGGTGTCTGACTGGGAGGCAATCTGCTCTTCACTGTACTGCATGTCAGTATCTGGTAACATCATTTGAGGGACACACTCAATCTCAGCATGAACAGCGGGATGAACTGCTCCCTCACACAGTGAAGAAACTAGGAACTGGAAGCATAAGTTGATAATAAGTGTTATTTTTTTCAAATCATAATGAAACATTGGAAATAATGACACATTTGTCAGACTATTATTAATATTGCTATTATTATTATTATTATTATTATTAATAATAATAATAATAATAATAATGCTTTTCCTCTTTGCAAAAGTATGTGTATTAGACAAATTCACCAGACAGCCAAGTAAACCGATGATGGCAATAAAACATTGGTAGCCTTATAGGAATATCGTGCTCAGGGAATATAATTCCTAACACATATACCATTCCCTAGGCTGCAAGCTCTCAGGCTTGTCCTGTAGCAGTGCGTCACTCTAACTGGATACCATCATAGTTTTTATTTTGCCATTGGGTCACACAGGCATTGCGCCAACAGTGTTAACTTTGAGAGGTCACCGGATATTTGATATTCTGAGCCAGGTTTCACACCAGTTCCACGTCAGTTCCTGCCTACTTAACCAGACCATCGGCATGCTGGCTGGAATATGCATCTTTCTATGACAATGTAGGGTAGGGGGTGGGGGTTGGACATTACAGGGCTGAGCAAAGTACCAGCTGATACTGTCACCAATGCACAATTACAAACAATATAAAATACATTTCTGTTGAATTGCTTGGCTTATGGTGTATATTCTCATGTTAGTTCATAACCCATATAAACTTAAAGAATACAGATGTAGAAAACATGTACCATATTGAAATCTATATAAACAATATAGCTTTAGAAATTGCACTGCTGTTATTTAGTTATTGCACTGTGTGTTAGTCAACAAGTCCTACTGCACCATCTAATATATAACATGTTGCTGTACTGTGTACTGAGTGTTCACCATATAAATATAACTATATGCTTGAGAAAGTAGATGGACTTCATAACATCCCAAGTATAGCAGAAACACATATAACTGTTCGATATATGAAAAATAGAATGCTTGGGTGTCACGCTTTCGGCGGGATGAACGAGCCATAATGCAGGCTGCGAGGTTAGAGCCCTTCAAAGGGGCGTTTATTAGGGATCGAACAGGGAAACGAGGGAGAAAACGCCAGAGCAACCATACGGGTATGAACAATACTCGACAATGGGAACAGGACACAGACTCACTAAAATAGGGTAGGACATCAAGGGGCAAACAAGAGGCAGCCAATCAAAGAGAAACAAGCGGAGAATTAACACGAGGCAAACACAATCAGGGTCAGGTGCGACTAATCAAGCCCCACCTGAGGGCAAAACAAGGGAAAAACACGAAGGGCGGGGCTGAAAGTAACATTGGGCTACCAATATGTTTGAAAGAGGCTGGACAATAGCAATTATGGGCAAAAGTTGCCACCATTAGATTCAAAGAAAACTGGGAAGAGTCTCTGAAGGGACAGGGAGATCTTGGAAGGAACCAGACTTGGCCAGGTCCGGAAATAACAGTGGTGAATTGAAGAGGAAGGAAGGCACATGGAGAGCGTCCTGTGATCGGCCAGGGACAAACAAGAAGATACTAGATAAGAAAATGTAATTAACTTAATATAACTAAGTGTTCAGGGCACATCTACAGGGTTCCCGGCCGTTACAATAAAGACTGACAGCTGAACGACTACGCAAGCAGTTCTAGACCCCTGATTGACTTGAGAAGATGCCAGTGCTTGGGGACTCAAATGTCCACATTTTTGTTTTTGTTGCCTTTCCATGAGCCAATATTCATTGATCACTCTTGCTGGTTAGTTAAAACTGTACCTATATTCTGCCCACTGATGCCTGTGCCTCATGATTTTGTTCAGATCCCAAATGGTGCATGACATACTAGGAACATAGGAGATACAAGGATTATAGGACAAAAGTGGACACAGGCAGGGATAACCAGGATCAGAGATAATATAATCTGGGGTTTACAAAACAGATTCCTTGGGCACCAGAAAACGAAAATGCCTAACCCACTACGGCTCGGGATGCATGGTTCTCAGCCACATGCTCAGCCCATTCAGCCACGCGGCAGGCACACAATAGCGACTGTGAGAGTCGTCAAACCGATCGGTAACACAGAGAACAGAACGGGATGGCCAGCAACACTTATTAGCTAAATGAAGAAACGGCAGAGAGAATGGGACAAGGCAGGCACGAGCCTGACAATTTTCCTTTTAAAACATAAACACTTTATGGCCAGGGAGTGTGAGATCATATAAAAGCTTTATCTCAAGTGTGTAGGTCAAAATTGTTCCTGAGAGGAGTTTCCTATTGGTTCAAATGATGGTAGAGACACTGTTGTGCATAATGATAAAAGGACAGACTCTATCTGTCATTGCTGCTTGGGTGTTCCAGTTGGTTGACAAAAGTGTGAGGAAGTCACGGAGAGCACATGTCTATTTATTTCAAGGCACCGCCATACTGTATGTGCTGATGATATCCCCTTGGCCTGGTCCTGAGCATTGCACACTGCTAGGAGACACTTTGTGCTCCAAGATTACCTACAGAGTGCAATAGCAGCTTGATTGGAAGCCCTCAACCAAGAACCCACTTCATTCCCAGAAGATGAAAGTAGAAAAAATCTTATTGATTCATAATGGTGGTCATGTCCCTCCTGACCTACTACTATTTCTCCTGCTGTCTTTTCCAATGTGTGGCATTATAGGAAAGCCTCTGTACTGAAAGAGAGGTAATTTACTCTTTTGACATAATTATTCATTTTAACCATTGACTTTTCTGAGATTAGGACTGATCTTCCTGAGCATTACACATTTCTTTCAACTAATTATCCCAGGACAGAATTAATTTTTTCCAGGCTTAGATGCAGTTGTTCTGATATGTTTTTTTTTTGATGTGATACAGTATGACATAGTTGGTACATGCCCAGAAATTCTTGTTTTCAGATTTATTAAACCCTCCTTTCAAATAAAGAAAGCAGGAAAATGGTGGATGTTCCTACCACAGGAAGCACTTAGCGGTTAAGATAAATCAGGGATACACATGTTCCCATCCTGTGGCCTTTTTCCTACTTGGAAAATTATTAAATTCATAGTGCATGTCTAAATGAATGGAATGCGAATTTTGTAACATGCTTCAATTCAATTTCAACTAGTTAAAATGCCAACTTTTGATATCAGCAATAAAAGTTAAACTAGCTGAAAATCCAGTTTCTGATATTAGGTATTCAACTATAATTAGTTTTAATTATTGAAGCATAATTATTCACAATTCAATTCCTGATATCAGAAACTGGATTTATACTTACACATTACATTCACCTAAAGGATTATTAGGAACACCTGTTCAATTTCTCATTAATGCAATTATCTAATCAACCAATCACATGGCA
>JAODKN010000037.1:540162-551507 GCA_026774425.1 Petrocephalus zakoni
AAAATTGGACAGTTGAAGACTGGAAAAATGTTGCCTGGTCTGATGAGTCTCGATTTCTGTTGAGACATTCAAATGGTTCTGGCTCTCACAGACCCTGTTAATTCATCTTTAAGAAGCCCTGTTTTCCTCTACTCATTACCTGTATTAATTGCATCTGTTTGAACTCGCTGCCTATATAAAAGACACCTGTCCACACACTCAATCAATCAGACTCCAATCTCTTCACTATGGGCAAGACCAAAGAGCTGTCTAAAGACACCAGGGACAAAACTCTACACCTGTACAAGGCTAGGATGGACTACAGCACAATAGGCAAACAGCTTGGTGAGAAGGCAAAAACTGTTGGCACAATTATTTGGTAATGGAAGAAACTCAAGATGAATGTCAATCTCCCTTTGACTGGGGCTCCATGCAAGATCCTGCCTCATGGAGTATCAGTGATCATGAGAAAGGTGAGGAATCGGCCCAGAACTACACGGGAGGACCTGGTCGATGACCTGAAGAGAGCTGGGACCACAGTCTCAAAGGTTACCATTAGTAACACACCACGCCGTCATGGATTAAAATCCTGCAGCACGCACGGTTCCCCTGCTCAAGCCAGCACATGTCCAGGCCCAGCCTGAAGTTTGGCAAAGACCATCTGGAAGATCCAGAGGAATCATGGGAATAGGTCATGTGGTCAGATAAGACCAAAATAGAACTTTTTGGTATTAACTCCACTTGCTGTGTTTGGAGGAAGAAGAAGGATGAGTGCAATCCCAAGAACACCATCCGAACTGTGAAGCATGGGGGTGGAAACATCATGCTTTGGGTGTGCTTTTCTGCAAAGGGGACAGGACGTCTGCACCCAAAACACACAGCCAGGGCAACTAAGGAGTGACCACGTAAAAAACATTATAAGGTCTTGGAGTGACCTAGCCTGTCTCCAGACCTGAACCCAACAGAAACTCTATGGAGGGAGCTGAAACTCCGTGTTGCCCAGCAACAGCCCCGAAACCTGAAAGATCTAGAGAAGATCTGTATGGAGGAGTGGAACCAAAATCCCTGCTGCAGTGTGTGCAAACCTGGTCAAGAAGTACAGGAAATGTCTGACCTCTGTAATTGCCAGAATTCTTGATCGTTGGTAGGTGATCAAATTCATATGCAATAAATTGCAAATTTACTTATTTAAAAATCATACAATGTGATTTTCTGGATTTATTTTTTTTGTCTCTCACAGTTGAGGAGTACCTACGATAAAAATTACAGGTCTCTCCATTCTTTACAAGTGGGAAAACTTGAAAAATCAGTAGTGTATCAAATACTTATTTTCCCCACTGTATGTATATATGAATGCATGGTGAGAGAGAGTGAGATATAGAACACTACTGCTTGCCCCAATGGGGATGGAAAAAGGTACCGTCATACAGCTGGGTATTTACTGAAGCAGCTCTTACAGATGCACGGCTCCAGAGACCCTGTGGCTTAGGTTTAAATCCTAAAGTCAGCTGCCAAAGACTAGAGCAGGTGTCACACGCTGACCGAGACTGCCAGCGGCTTGTATCATACAGGAGAAAGATGTACTAATACACAAGGATGTAATTGCAGGCTGAACATCTTGTGTTAGTCTCCCTATTTGTGGAATAGAAATCTTCTGGAAAAGCATGTTAGTATGGGGCCACTACTTTATCTGGAAAGCATTTTGATGTGCTCTTAAAGGTCTCTGAGTATTGATTTTTGAAGCAGTTTTGCAGCAGCATTGTCTGTGTGTGTATGTCTAAAAAGTTTGGCACAGCTTTTGGTTGGACATGCCCTGCGCTTACTGAAGTGTGTGTCAAGGCTGCCCAGCGCTTGCTTTAGTTGTATGTACACTGTGCTTTCAGCAGCAGCTTAACTGAGTGTGTGGCTCAGGAATTAGTCCTTTGGAAGGAGGTGTGTGAGGGACAATGGTTACATCAGGCCATGGTGCCAGAGGTAATCTCACTTCTGGCTGAGAGCTTAGCCAAGCAGACTCGCTTGGTTGGGAGGAATGCATCAGCTGGGTAATTGGTACATTAAAGGGCTTAATGCAAGTCTAATGACTTGGCCAGAGAAGCTGTCTGTCAGACCCTGGCATATATTGCACTGCTAAAAGCATTCTGGGGCTTATTGTCTGGACTGGCTCACTATCTTCTCAAGTCTATGCTGAGCCCTACTGTGGCAAAGAAAGGAAAGTTCTCGCCTTGCATTTCTGTTCGGGCCCCACTACATGTTTAATAACATAAGAACAACATTAGAAATTCAGCCCATCAAGCTAGTTTGGGGAGAATTCCTAAATGAGGACATAAAATAGGTCCTACTCATATCTACAGTACAGCAATGCGGGAATATCGCTGACCTTTGGTGATGTAAATATGCATGCAACATCCCTTATGTTTAACACTGCAAATTAATCAGAAGGGTGCCAGATTACGGCTTGTGATGTTTCCATCATTGTTTGTCTTTGTTTTTATACTGTTTTAATCTATCAGTAGCAAAATCACTTTCTGAATGAATGTGGAGCAGTGACCAGGAAAAGTGCAAGTTTATGGGCTCACCATCTCAGGGGTTTTATTCTGCGTTACTGAGCCCTGAGTATCTTCTGCTTCTATAATTTTATGCTTGGGTAAACTTCTTTCGTTGAATGGTTAATGCTTGTTCAGGAGAAATCACTCTCTGAGATTACAGACAGCATTCATCATTGTGACGGTAGCGTGGGCACTGGACATGTGCAGTGGGCTGGGGACCATAACAGTAACATAAAAACCCTGCATGGTGATGGTGAGACTGTCAGAGATCGGTCATTTATCTTTGGGTGAGAATGTTAAAGTAATGAAGGATCGAACATGCAGCCTTCAGATAAAGAGAACAGTTGTAGCACTCTGCTCTAATTGCATGTTAATCTGCTGCTCTGCCTGAACCTCCTGCCCGATGCACCTGTGCCATTTAATTAAAAGTGACATGAGCGGTTCCAGCCCTGACCCCCAGCCTGAGCGTCACCAAAGGCGACTGCTTCTGAGGCGGGGGTGTGAAGGAGGTGGAGCCTTATGGAGTACTTGGTCATGTGGGACGTGCTGTAGCAGCCAGCAGGGTGGGTGCACTCTTAGTGGTGCTTTAGCAGCCTGCAGACATTACCAACTGCTCCCCAGACTGCCTCTAGGCTGCCACTTTACACACGTATGCTCTCCTGATCTACCGTGTCCCACTGGACAGTTTGTTGTTTCTGTTTGTTTTACTGTTTTGTAGCTTGCAGTTTAGTGTGGGTACTTATTTCAGGAATATGATGATGATGATTGATGATGATGGGTGTTGTTCATTATCCCCAGTGGAGTTCAACCGATATATCGGACCGATATTTGGCATTTTTTAATGTATCAGCATTGGCCGATATCCAAGTGTAGTACGCCGATTTACAGGCAGGCACGTCTGTGGGCAGCCCAGTTGCTGTTGAACACATGACCCATGCTGCCGCCTGTGCAGGACCCCAGCCAGAACTTTCATAAGAGTCCTGGGAGAGAATAGAATGGCTTAAATGGCTTAGAATGGCTGGTTGCGCAAAACACCTTAAGATTTGCTTAAAATCAAGTCAGTTGCACAAAACCTCCTTAAATGTCCACGTAAGTATTTTGGTGTTATACATAAGCAATAGTACCTCTGACTGTACCTTAACCGCAACACGCTGTTTATGGCCGTAAATGAAGAAAATGAACGCATCCCGAGAAGAGAATTCCGTGTCTGGATACAATCATGATCAATTAATCTAGCATTATAGATTCGACTGACATAAGATTCATAATTGTATTTATACAGCCCACAACATGTTTATAGTTCATTATTTGATCTGGCTAAGACTGGTAAGTTTCACCGCGGGTACCAGCAAAAAGACAGAAGTATATTGGTTATTTGATCGATTTTCGTTTCAGAGATATGGAGACACATGCAGAAAAAGGTATTCATTAATGCATTTAATGTAACTGAGATACAAAAATAGATCCATCTGCTCAGGTTTGCTAGCCTGCTTGTCTCTTTTCCACGTACTTTTGCAGAACTTCTAAGTTGAAAATCCGGCTTTTGTTTTTATTTTATTTATATTCATCAGATGCAAAATATGTTTAATGTCATTGGCTGTATCATACTTAAGGGTAAAACTTAAGGTGTTTTTGTGCAACCGGTCCCTGATCTTTCAAAGACATCTATATTTAATTGGTTTGCTATGAAGTGTTGCTTCGAAAGAAAACGTGAATAACCTACAGAACAGTTTGGAACTGGCATAATGATAGTGAGCCTTCAACCAGCTCTAAAAAAATTCCGTAAAAAACGTATAATGTACTGGTAATTTTCTGCCAGGTCATAATCAGTTTTCTCATTTTTTTTTTAAATTTACAGACATTAGTGGGTGTACTTGCTCCCACATTGCAATGCAAAATTCAAATTAAACGGTAAAACACCTTTGAAAATGTATATGGAAAATTCCTTCATATTAACACGGTGTGACGTTTGCTGCGGGATGAATGACCCATACTGCTGGCTGCGGGGTATAGCCCTTCACAAGGGCGTTTATTGACATATACAGGAGACTAGAACAGGGCAAACGTAAGCACAGGCATCTACAAGGAGCAACAATACCGGACAAAGACGACTAGACTAGGACAGACTAAATACAGGGATACCGATAAACAAACACGAAACAGCTGAGAACGGGACGGATTCGCACGAGGGGAACAAGGGGGCGTGGCACACGGGAGGATCGGACGGCAGGGCATGACACACGGCACATTGAATTCTATTTTTACGGACTTTTCTTACAGTGTAGGTAATGTTAAGGATGGGTATTAAAACCATCATTGACAGAGAAGTTTCGTGAGTTTAAGTGTATATAGTTTGTTTATATGTTAGGTGACCAGATCATCCATCCCGGAAAGTTTGAGCTAGGACAGGATTTGTAAACCACCATTTCAATTAAAAGGACCTGGATTTCACTTAAGCACTGCATACTTGATGCGTGCTAATTGGTCAGTCTCTTACAATCATACTTGTGTCACTAATGATAATGTGAAACGGCTGGATGAGTCTTTCAGTCAAGAAAACAAACCAGTCAAAGCACAAGAAGAAATTAACTATTACCCAAGCAAAGGAGTCTTTCAGGTTTAAAGTAGTTTGTAAAACCTGAAGTAGCTTAAAGTGTCCGAGATGACATGGATTATCTGGTCACCCTATTTATATTTAAGTTTACACTTACGTTCACTTAAGTCAGTGTTTAATAAATGTTGTTAAGTTGAGAAATGTCGCGTATCCTATATTATTAGTGTGATATTTTACCATGCAAATAGGGGGGAAAACGTCCAATTATTGGCAAAAAAAAAATCGGCAGCATACTGTATATTGGCAATCGGCTGACCTTGACTTCTAAATATTGGCATCGCCATCGGCTATAGAAAAACCCATATCAGTCTACCTCTAATCCCCAGTACCTGCCATTAAGCAGTAATGTTCTCATTGGATGACTTTTCAAGAAAAAGTCCTATTCAGTTTTATACATGCAAATTGTACAATGAATATCAATATGAACTGTTAATCTGAAGTTGCTCTCTGTCTGTCTCCCTCTGTGGCCTCTCCTCCCCTTCCCTCCCCTCCAGCTGGCGTCGGCTCAGCCAAACGCCTGGTGACGGTGCAGCCTGGCCCGCTAGTGCGCACAGAGGGCTCCCACGCCACCATCTGGTGCAATGTGACGGGCTACAGGGGTGCCCTGGTGCAGGACTTTGAGTGGTCCGTGTACCTGCCATCAGCACCAGAGCGCGAGATCCGCGTGGTGAGCACTGCCCAGGAGGACTATGCGTACGCTGCCTACGCCGTGCGCGTCGCCTCCGGGGATGTCTACTTGGAGCGGCTGGCTCCCGACTCCGTCATGCTGCACATCAGCAGGCTGCAGGCCCACGACCAGGGCTTGTTCGAGTGCTACACGCCCAATACCGACGGGGAGTTCCTGGGCTCCTACAGCGCCAGGACGAACCTCACCGGTGAGTGAAGCTTGGCTCCCTTATGCTGTATCTCCTCTGAGTCTCAGCTGAATTGCTTACAGACTTGACAGTGAGTCTCAGGAGGATTCTCTCTAAATTTCATCCTTTGGCTTGACCAGAGCCCATCTGCTAAAGTTATATTCCCTTCCCTTTATTCCTCTACTTGGATCGGTGTCCCTCCATCACACCACTTATTTACCATGAGTGAATGGTTACACTCCTGCTAAGAGACATGCAGGCTTCCTGCGGCCAGGCCTCGCCGGCTTGGGTCATACAGTCATGCCTGTCCTGCTGAACTAAAAAAAAACATCAATTTAAAATCCTCACTTCTGTGGAAGCATTTCACATTGAAAGTGAATGCAAATGTCTGTCAATACTACAAAGCAGAACATAAACATCTTAACAACATGACTGGCATGCAAATGCATCTTCCACCGCACGAAGTTTGGTACTTTCGGTACTTTCGCTTTTCCATTGACTTTCGATCGTGTACCAGTACCAAAAATTCAAGTACCGAAAGTGCCAAACCAGTTGGGGTGGTACTTTCATACTTTCGGTACTTTGGGGCGTAACTTGAAATGCTTTCGCTGTTGATTGGTTATGCAAATATAGAATCGGGCTAACACATTGCGATCACCGTCTTGACAAAACATTACAAACTCAGAAAATGGCAGTAAACGAAGTAAAAAAAAAAAAAAATTGAAGATAGAATAGATAAAATAGAACAGATGCAACAAGATCAAGACGGCATAACCAGAAATTTAAAAAGGATTTTATTTAATATATAGCCTACTACTGCAGTACGGTACTGGAGAGTCTCCAGATATAGCGATGTGATTTTGTTCTAATAAATATTGTTGTATTTAAAAGTTAGTTAACATAAAATAAAAAAATAGTTGACATAAATTTCTCACAAACCTGTCTAGGAGTGATTTAAATAGCAAGGGTGAGAATGATTATGATAGTCTCAGAGAACGCATGCAGCGCCCAAGAAAAAGCAGTGGAGGTAAACTTTAAAATGATTTTAAATGATTTATATTTTGGATATAAATCTAATCTATGCAAGGAATAATCATTAAAATTGCTAAGCCTTTCCCTGTGTCAAAGTAAAAATGTTTTATCAAAACATTAACCCCTTGCGCCATCTGTAACTCACTAGCGACGTAAGAACTGCATGTGCATGACATGCTATGTTAGATTTAATATCCAACATCGTTCAGCTGCCTACTACAGCCATTGTTCGAATTCAATACAAAGTGCCCCATCTCACGTTGTCCTTTTATTCAGTGCCGGTACCAGTTTTTACGGCGGGAAACCATTTTGGCGAAAAACATGGTGCTGCATGGTGTGACATTGTCACTCATGGGCTGATGATGTCATTTGGCACCGGTACTAGCCAGTGGGAAACCACCTCAAAGGAAGTACCGAAGTACCGAAAGTACGGTATTTGCTGCGGGGAAAAAACCCCCTTAGACACTTGAGTCAGTGACTTGTTTTTTTTATTCTCCTTACAAAGCACTAAAATATATGTAAATAACATTAGTCAATGTGATGACAAAAGCTACTCCGTGACGCTAAATGGCACATATCTATGGCTAACCTCACATTATTGGGTGTGTCCATCAAACCCAAATGTTTTCTTTTAACATGTACTTGCATTGTAGGCATTCTGTGGTTATATATAAGATTAGCTTTGCAATACTCATGGATAACTGCATTTTTATTTGCTTTTTCATGTAAAGTGCTTCCACACAGCTGAGGCTTTCACTCTTTATTTGGACCCTCACCCGATATGCATCTTCCTTCGGGAAAGAACCTTTTAAATGATGCTTTGAATACTCAAGTAATGAAGGTTAACCGTTTAATCGTGACCGGATAAAAATGTGTATATTTGTCCAAGTCTTGTCACTATTTGTTTATGGTCAGGATAAGATGCAGTTGCTCTGGCAGAAAGCTGCCTCTGCTTGCAGTGGTTGTATTGTGCCATTCCACTCTCCGCAGCAGGGAATGGTGCACAAGAACGAGGGTCATGGTTACAGTCATCTATTCACATACCATGACACACTCTGTCACATTATCCATTTGATGAGACAAGTTGACATTGTTACACCCGGCCCTGGTGTGAGCTACGAGCCCAATGCACAGAGCTGTCATTAATGGCCAGGCCAGCCAAGACTTTATGGTCTGCTCTGCAACCTTTGAACTCATGAGAACTCTCCTCGCTTCATGAGCAATTTAGAGGTCAACCATCTGATAAGAGGCAAGACTTTGTCCTGATGTGTCTGCTGAATAGAACAAAGAATAATAGCTTTACCCCAGCAACGAAAGACTGCCCTTTTTGCTGCATTGCACTGGAGTTGAGCCTGGTATTCTAACCTGTATCGCAGGAAAAGTGGAGTGGAATGGATGTGTAGCCCCTGGTGCATTAAAGTTAGCTGGAGACTGATTGGTAGGCTTGGGATCAGCAATTTGGTCTGGATTGACAGTGAAGACCTTGCTGTGCTGTTATCAAACATCACATGCAGTGTTTGAGTCCTTATGTTTTTGAGCCTGCACATCTGTTGGAGCCTGTACGTTTGAGTCTGTGCATTTGTTAGTGTCTGTTTGAGCTTGCGTGTCTGGGTCTGTGTTCATGCTCCTTTGTGAATCTGCATGTCAGTGCTGTGAGAGACCTTTTGAAGGAGCCAGTAGTAGGGCTCTAACGGTATATGTATTTGTTGTGTGTTACAGCCCTAGCTTCTATTTGTGTTTGCAGTTTTAAATGATTTGACGACAATACAGAAATTGCCTCAAACCATGAAGTCAAAACCATGAAGGTTTGTACGTCCCTCGTCAGCAATGACTGTGTCGTTGGGGGTTGTGAGATGCCGCGCAGAGCAAGGCCTAACTCCACCCACTGGTGGCTTGGCTCATGCTGATGTCAGTGATGAAAATAATGCTTTGCCTACTGAGCAACTTAATGACTTTTAAAGCCTGTTTCTTTGAAAGGGGACCCAGATCTGGAGGGAAGCCATTGTAGCTCTAGATCAGTGTGATTGACAGCTATTAATGCAATTATGTTGAGTCCTCAAGTGATTATAGTGACTCCCCCTTAAATCTTACTTTGCATAACATAAATTGTTTAATTGACCTGAATTTGTCAGCCTGCTGTATAACAAATGATCATGAGAGAGTGCAGATAGTCCTGGATGTTCACATGTGTGTTTATAACACAGTTCATCAGTGGATGGATGTTGTTGTAATTAAGATTAATATTATCTTTGTTTTTACAACAACAACAACAACAACAATAAGTGCATTTCCTGAAGAAAATGTGTGATTGGTCCTCAGCAGCCAACATGCTCTCAGTTGATGCTTGTTTCTAGGTTGTGGCGACCTTTCTTAAGGTTGCTAGGCTTTTGCCAGGGTGTTGCTTTTTGGTTGCTAAGATGGTTGCTGAGATGGTTGCTAAGGTGTTGCTAGGATGTTGCCAAGGATTTGATTGGTGGTTTCTAAATTGTCAAAGTGGTTGCTAAGGTTTTGCTAATAGGTTGCTATGGTGTTGCTGAAGTAGTTAATGTAGTTGCCAAGGTATTGCTAAGGTGACAGAGTAGCAAACCATTGATTCTGACGTCCCATGTTATCTTAAGGGGCCAAAAACTGAGCTATGAACTATGTTTTAGTTCATACTGAGGAACAAATTCTGGGTTTTATTAATCACCAATAATCTGGAAAACTAAAGAGGGTTATTATCCTTATGGACCAAAATAATGATACACACAGATGGAAGACTATAAAACAGATGTAATGTGCAATATTTACAGTAAAAAAATGTTGCATGCATTATAGTATATTTGTGAAAAATTTATGAAAAATTACTTTGCAGATTGGTGTTGGGGGATATCTAACTTCCGGAATCACGGTGTGATATTGTAGATATTTGAATCATTCTCAATTTCAGAATGTTCCTCCTTTAAAACAAACACACTTGTTTGATAAAGGACGGACGAGGTGACGTTGGTTTAGGGTTGATATCACAAAAACTGTAGGACGTAAGCAAAAGTCCGTATTGTACCGAAAAGCTGGCGTCCGGCCAAATGTTTCACCTGTCAGCTGAAGTCCTGCTGATTACTGCGCATGCGCCGTAAGATTCTTGGTTGTCCGGCCCCCAAGGAGACTGTCTGGTAAAACTCTGGCCCTCTGACAAATATAGTTGATGACCCCTGCCCTAGACATTAAAGTCAGGTCGGACAACAAATCACATTTGCCGGCTGCGGCCAATTTGATATAGTGAGTGGTATTGGTGCGTGGTATCGGCACTTTATTTCCGATACGAGTATGGGTATTTTAACAAAGTATCCAAACCCGATACTGGTATCGGTATCGTTGCAACCCTAATATATAATATGTAACAATACATTGATTTGTATTGATTTAAATGGCAAATGATCCGATACATCAACGTGACCACATAAATATCGATCTGTGAGTTTTTATTTGTTCCAGTATTGTTTTCATGATCCACTCCGACGTACACATGATCTACACTTACGCTGTAGGTGGTGGTATGTATCTCCCTGTCTGCAGGTAGCACACTGTGTAAAAAAAATAAAATAAATAAATAAATTACCAGTACATCATCCGTTTTTTTTTGGTTAAATTTAGCGGATGTACTCGCTCCCACAATGCAACGCGAAGTTCAAATTAAAGGGTAAAACACCTGTGTGAAATTTATACAGAGAATTCCTTCATATTAACACGGTATATTGGACCCTATTTTACAGACTTTTCTTACGGTGCATCATGCGGCCCCATTTCAATATGATCATTAGACTTGATTTCAATTTTAGTGCATCTGCTCTCGTGCCGTACAATGCTAATGTTACATTTGCTTTAAATTGCTGTTAGCCACATTAGCGTCTTCTATCAATTTCCTCAGGAGTGACATTTAGTGCATTTTGCAGACGTACACTTCTAATCCCTAAACGTCTGCCTCTACCACTAGACATTTGTTACTTTTGTTTATTCTTAAACAGAACAGCCAGGATAGGAAATGTTGGAAACCCATCCCGACCGGAGTCCATCCCTTCGAGGTGGCACAGTAACCTGAAAGTGTTTGAGTGTGGCTTATGTCACATTAGGAGAGCTGAAATTAACCTTTTGCTGGATGATAACTATTTTTACCTTATTAATATAATATTAATCCCTGAAATGCAGCATTGCCAACTATTTCTTACCTGAAGTCACTAAACTGTACCCAGAAAGTCGCTATAGATAGATGACGACGTGCTAATTTGCATATCGAGTGCGCCATCACGTCGCGTTCATTCAAGAGCCAGCACGTTGTGTCCT
>JAODKN010000037.1:574902-585410 GCA_026774425.1 Petrocephalus zakoni
TATATGTATATGTGTGTGTGTGTGTGTGTGTATATATATATATATATATATATATTTGTCCTGTTGCCAGCCCCCCACTCATCAAATTTTATTGGTAACAGTCCAGCAGCTGGTTGGTGAAATTCACTGTAGAGGAATTTAATTGAAGCATTTAGCCCTAGCCAAAGTGGTGACACATTAAAGAACAGGTCCAGAACCTAAATGCATTAAGTCACACAGTGCTCAAGGGGTACCAGATAAATAGCCTGACCAGGCACTTGGACCCCAAGCTTCACTCTCAACTGTGCATATGTGCATGCATACACACACACACACACACTGTGCTTCTACACACAGGCTTTCACTCTTTAATTGAATGCTAATCCACTGTTCCGTCTTTCTTTCGCCATATTGCCGCTTAACGAGAAGGCAGATAGTCGATAGTCAAGTTTAATCTAATAATTGTGACAGCTCTGCTACTGAGTTTATCTGTTAAAGTTCTTACTGTTTTGTCACAGGAAATGTTGATCATAGTGCAAAAGAAATAAATATATATTTAAAATATACAATATATATTTGAATATTTAAATTACTATTGTATATATGGTACAATTGGCATTTTCAGGCAGGGACATGAAGGAGTACAAGTAACCGCCAAATTGGTTGGGAAAGATGCTGCAAATTATCATTTAAGTGGAATTTGAAGACCTACTTGTCAAAACTCGGGAGCATTCCAATAATGTAACACGTGATTTGTGATTTGGAGATTTGTACTACTTTGTTTCATGACATTTTCACAACCCAACCTGATCCCGTAAACATGTCTTTCCACTACACCTGGTTCAGTTTTCGGACCGCATGTCCACCAGCCCAGAATGGGAAATTGAGCCAGATATTCAGATTTCGATTTCAGTCTGATTAATAGACGTTCTGCATAGCACCTGCACTTGGGTCTCGTTAGGTACCCCAGTCATGGATGAGTGACCATATATGTGCCTTCAGTTCAAAGTGAACCAAAGCAGTAAGTATACCAAAATACCGTGTTGAAGGATAGCAGCAATTTCAAATGATGGCAGTATAAACTAACTATTTCAGATATAGAATGTTTAGGTAATAATGTTGTTCCAAAAACTGGAAATAGACAACTGGAGTGAACATTTAAAATGACAAGCAAAGAAAATGGATTTTCTTTTAGTCGGCAGAATCATTAACACCATGCCTCGCTAAACAATAGACGGACAACTGAAGCTTGCTGTAAATATAATCTATGGCCATAAAATTATGGCATGAACAGATTGGGCTGTGCCAAAAAATATGATGGGCAGACGTATGAGGTGCAAATCAGACAGGTGGTACACATTGGGTAGTACAACGTACAAAGTGCACACAGTTCACAGGGTCTCTGTCAAGTGTGACTTATTTGAAAAACAATTCAGTGTGATCTCTTGTTATGGCGGGTGTGGTATGGATCAGGTAGTGACACGTTATTACTGGCCTGGCTAAGTTTTATGTGAAGTTTGGAAATATTAGTAGGAAGACATAAAAAGATCATAATATAAGATTCGCATGATACATATATTGTGGATGTCTTCATTATAAATAATGATATAAAATCATCAGATCACCCACCTACACCCAGTACTTCTCAAAATTGTACAGACCTATGAGTGCGGAGTGAGTATGTATTAGATGGGTGCAGCAAGTGACAGAGTTGTCCAAGGAATGCAATGCTGTCATTCTGACGGCCCCCGTTTTCAGTTAATCTGATAAATAATTATGGTAAAACCAGCTCCACTGCAGCATGTGAACAAGCTTGATGTCCTTGTACAGCAGGAGGCACAGCTGTTAAGCAATGTGTGTGTTTGTTATACTGTATGCCATAACAGTGCAGCCTGGTAGATGTAAACATGAGAAGCGTGGATGGCATGTGAATGCATAGAACAGAGCCCAGAGCATTACGTCTGTTTGATTCTCAGGATAGAGGCTCCTTCATGCTCACTAGGGAATTGTGACTGTGATTCTAAGTTGAACGTTGCTCTGCTTTCTCAGTACTGTGACTCCCTCCAGCCATCATCAATAGCCCCTCCGATTTTGTATTGACCTTCTTCCAACATAAGTTATACCATGACTCACTCGTGGATTGAGGGGACATAAATCCTCACATAAATCCTCACCAACATGAATTATTTCTAGTTTTTGATGCTATGTAAATACTTTTACTCTACTGCTTTTGGGTTTTAAGATTAAGTGTGAGTCACAGTATTTACCTGCTTCAGTCACGAGAGATGAGTGGATGAATGCTTTGATAATTAAACAGTTGCATACATATGCACAACGCTTTGGATAGTCATTGTCCCCAAAGGTGTAAGGTAGTGTAACCTGAAGCCCAGGAGAAGCTGTGGCCTCCAGTGATCCTCCTTCCTGTCAGCTCAGCTCTCCTCTAAGTAAAAACAGCATTCTATAAAAATGAGCTGATGCAATAAACTGTAATAATAAACTGTAAATACACTCGGTATAGTAGAGGGGCATGCTGAACCCACTGCTGCTTGGATGGGGAAGAATGTCCCTTCAGTTGACTTTTTTTTATTTGTGCACTAGCAGGCAGTGCTGAAAGCACAGTTTTGTATGTGAAACACTGAATGGTAACGATGACTGCGTCCACATATATGTAGTTTTGCCATTTGATGGCACCTTCCCCAAGTCATTGAAGCTTTACTTCTACCGTTTTTATTCATTTCTGAAGATAATATTGATATGAGCACATACCCAGGGTTGTAACATATATACACACATGCACATACGCATACATGTACATAAACTCTAGCACCACACTCCTTGACACACACTGCTTATACTTTCCCAGCCCAAAAACACGTATACACTACATGGATCTGCAGTGCACCGAAGCAACCGGCACAGAAGCCATTAGCATCCCACACAGTGAAAGGTGCGTCATGTAGCACTGCAGGTGTGGAGGCGCTGTGTGTGCCTGCCTCCCACACGTGTGTACACACACACATACACACTTATATCATCCTATTATGAATGTGGAGCCCCGCTGTTTCCTCTAGACCCTGTGTTGAACTTGGTGAAAGATCCACACACACATAGTGAGTCCGCACTACGCTCAGGTCTCCCCACACGTCACTCTGTTCCTTCCGAGCTGCCAGTACACTGCCTTCCACTGACAGTACGCTACTCCACTCCTTCCGAGCTGCCAGTACACTGCCTTACAGTGACAGTACGCTACTTCGATTGTTTGTTCCTTCTGCTGTCAGTTGATCAGACTCTTCATTTTATGCCATGTCTTCATGCTGATGTATTGGACTGTATTTTGAGTGATCCAAGGACTGTCAGTGTTCTGCTCACCCGAACAGAAACTCTAAGACATGATGTCAATGATGCAGAATGACAGTTAAATTTTCATTTAAAGTATAACCAAAGTACTAACATTTAAAATTCTTTCTTACATTATCATATCTATGGCAATAAGCTGAATTGCTCCAGAAATTTGTGGCTTCTGCTCCAGGAAGCCATGAGCTGTGTGTGTAGAACAGGAGCTGTTTTTAATGATTCTCTGTTCATTGAATCTGTGTGGGGAACTCGACCCGTCTTCACCATGTGTTGAATCTGCATTTTTGATGCATGTTCATGGCTTGGTAGGCAGAAATCTCACACAGAGCAATGGGAAGCTACAGTCTGAGAGCTTCCCATGGTTGTTTGTGAATAGTTGGGATTTTTTCAATCTTTGATTCCTCTTTCAGCTTTAAGTTTCGGTTTTTCCTCCTCTCCCATCTCGAGCCCTAAGGCCCCATCCTCACCTCTTAGTGGTGGCAGATTCCATTAATTCTGCAACATGGAGATCAGTCACTTGTTTGAAAGGAAAACGCGCAGCACTTGGCAACAGAGGAACAGCTATCACACAGTTATCTTAAAGTGAAACTCAGGATAGAAGGATAGAACTCAGTCACAGTTAGAAGGACCAGCCTGTGCTTAGGAAGAGACTGTCTGAACCATTTACTACTACCTGAGTGTACAGATATTGCAGGGTGCAAACAGCACTGCTGTGCTTAGCTGCCTTTCCAGTGACATCTCACCCTAACTATGCTAATTAAATTTGAAATGGGGGTGTAAGCCTTGGGGGGTGGGAGGGCACAGAGACCTAGGGAGAGGCGGTGTTCTGAAAGCGTGATATCATTCTGCCACACAGAAATGCAGCTCTTTATGCCATAGTGTGTGACCTGCGGGGGGTGAACCAAGGAACATGATCAAAAGCCAGAAGAGCGTGATCAGTACAGCTATGTCACGTCACAAAGAAATGGCTTTTGCCAGGGGCTGGAAATCATATTCTGAAAGGGCCGCTGTGTGTGCGTGCTTTCGCTGCAGCTCCCTAATTAGATTAATAATAGAGCTTGGCAATGGACACCATTATGGGGCGGAATCACCATATTGTACACCGAATCGTCTCAGTGCTATTCATTGTGTTGCACGCTGTTTGCAAGCATGTTTAAAATTTGTCAAAAAAAAAGGATTGTGCAGAGTCAAACTCCTGTCAGAAGCAAAGAAATTCCATTTGAAAAAAATCTAAATTATCGGAAGTTTGGATCCGTATGAAATCTGAAAAGAGCAATGGATTCATGACCCAGAAGCCTTATCTCCCCTAATGTTTTTCAATATTTTTTGTTATCTTGTGTGTGGCATGAGTGCCTGTACCACTGCATAGTTTCGTTATTTTAGATTGTTGGAAGAAAATATTCTGAAAAAATACTGAAAGCACAACTTACTAGGCCTGGCATGTAGTCTGGATAATGTGCCATTTGAAAGAAGTACCTGCTAAGCTAGTCCTGGCGTGTAATGTGGATGGAGTGCCATCTGAAAGTAGTACCTACTAAGTTTGTTCTGGCAAGTAGTCTGGATGCAGTGCCATCAGAATGAAGTACCTGCTAAGCCAGGCCTGGCATGTAGTGTGGATGGAGTGCCTTCTGAAATAAGTGACTACTAAGCTAGTCCTGATATGTAGTCTGGATGGAGTGCCATCTGAAAGAAGTACCTACTAAGCTAGTCCTGACATGTAGTCTGGATGACGTGCCATCTGAAAGAAGTACCTACTAAGAGTAACCATATTAAGCTTTCTTCTAAAACTTGCACTTTATTTTATATGTTCTTTATTTATACTTGATTATACCCAATTGCAAGAGATGCTTCTTTTATACTGCTGTCATGCATAACCTACTACAGTACATGCTTACATCTTTACATTTGCAAGTGGTTTTTCCTGTTATTCTGTTTGCATTTGCGATATTGTAGCACTGTCTTAAGATTTTTGTACTTGATGCTGGGTGCTATTTTTACTACAGACAAGTGCAAAAAAACTGGACATTGTACTTAAAAATACCATTTTTATTAACAATTGTACAAAATCTTATTGTGTAACCAGAATTCATCCACCAACTTCCTGTCATGATCCCATCCGATCCCCCTGTGTGCCACCCCCCAACCCCCCCCGTTACCCTTGTGTGGAATTCCCGTGTTCACCAGCTGTCTCTTGTTGCTTGTCCTTAGTCCTGTGTATTTCAGTTTGCGTTCAAGTATGTGTCTTCTGTTCTGTCATTAAAGTTACATGTCGTCCTCCACTGTTCTGTGCGCAATAAAGCCCCGACGGGGATCGTACAGAAGCTTTTGCCTACGACTCTTTCCCTAACCGTGACACTTCCATTTTCATAAAAATAAAGTAAAAATTAGGGATGCACAATATGAAAAATTTTAACTTATTTCCGATAATTAAGCCCTTGTCATTACCGATACCAGTGCATTCATATTTTTATATTTACTATAATTTTCAGATAATCTGCAGTTTGTGGATTTAGACTTTTCGTTGTCTCTGGAAAACTTTTTACTGTCATCCCAGACGCTTTGAGCTACTTCAGGTTTTACCAACTACTTTAAACCTGAAAGGCTCCTGTGCTTGGGTAAATAGTTCAGTTCTTCTTGTGCTTTGACTGGTTTGTGTCCTTGCTTGACTCATCCAGCCGTTTTGCATTAACATCCAGGTCCTTTTGATTGAAATGGTAGTTTGCAAATCCTGTCCTAGCTCAAAGTGTCTGGGATGACAAGGTTTATCTGGTCATCCTAACCATGTGTTCACACCGGGGGCAGCGAGAGTGTCAGTGCTCACTAGGGATGCCCTGGACGCTCTCTGACGTCACGGAGTGGGCGTGGACAAGGCCGCTCAGAATGTGAGACTCTGTGAAGCAGCCGCAAAGCAAATATGCGTGTGGCAGACTGTCGGTAGGATGTCATTTGTCAAAGCACATGAAATGATGTTAAGACAAACACTACTGTTAAAAATGAATAACGGTAAAATTACTGATGATTCGCATTGTTTTGCATGCTATGGTGCCAAAATTAGTATGCAATTTTATTTTCTTTTTCACAGTATATTATGCAGTTCACCAACTCTGGAACACCAATAATTTCAGACACCTTAGTCTATTCCTGATTTTTAAATGTATGTCTCTCTATGCAAACAGCAGTCATGAATAATGTAATAATATACTATATCTTAGTGCTGAAAGTCCCTTTTTAACATGTACATTTGTACTGAGTTGATGCAGTATAAAAATGTATGTCTACATTTATAAACAAAAGTCTGCGGAGCTCTCTTTAGTGGAGCATTTCTGCATTCCCATTGGTTTGCAAGCAGCAATGGCATTGTAGTCCACTGCCACCGAGAAAAACATCCAGACTGGTGAAGACAGGTGGATAGTGTGCTGGCGCTCATCTCCAGTCACTGCTTGTTTTAAAAGGAGCTACCTGCCAGCAAGCAGTTTCACAAATTCTATTAGCCTACTTTATCGGATCTATTTATTGGATTTAATTTATTTATCGGAGCAATAAAAATTTTACCTCATATCGGCCGATAAATCATCTGTCCGATCAATATCATGCATTCCTAGTAAAAATCATACAAGTCACAGAATTTCACTCTTGTTAACATTATTTTGTGTAATATTTAACATTCGTATTTTTCATTTTCATCACATGCTTGTCAGAGGATGCCCCCCCATATCCTAAGAATAACTGATATTGCACCCTGTGGTGTGATACCAATAAGGTATTTTATGGTTTGTGTGCTTTTGTAGTGGGAAAAGATCTGCACACCATGGGGTCAAGGCATGTATATAAAACATATATGGTGTCAGCTAAGGCAGTGCAAAAGGTTCTAGCTTCTTCATCCTCTGGTACCTTCCCAGGTTTCACCTTTCATCTTCTGCTGCCATTTCTGCCTGTGTTTGGGATTCACTGTGGTCTCTTACTAGTGAAACTCTCATTAGTTGTCTTTGTAATCGCTGTGAAAACCTTTTTTTTTCTCCGTAGCACACACTTCAGAATGACTTGGGTGCAGTGTTGGAGCTCAGTCAGGATGTGACTCATCCCTTCTCGCATGCCGATTTACCTTCAAAGAAACAGTAATTACTAACAAGACAAAAAAACATTGAAACTACTTATTTGCAACCAGTATACTTTCAACCATCGTGGGAGACTTCAAGTACAGTAGATATCCAGACCATCCTGCTTCACTGTGTTACATCATAAACATTGTTTCATTAATTCTGCCTCCATGCAGTGAAACCACAAATGACAAAGACATCTGTTGCCTAATTTTTTAGATTGACAAAGAAAAATTGACTGTACAGAAAAAAATCAAATGCATCAAAGGCAGCCCTTCTTTCTTGGCGGGAACAGCGGAGTGATGTGGCACATGAATGGTTTCCACTGACACATGCACTTCTGTGTGATACATTTTTGGGCACTTTATTTCTAAACTTTCAAATAAATATGGGAGACTGAGAATAAAGACGAAGGTGGGGTTGAAGTCACGTTGGCTGGGCCCATGCTAAAATGCCACCAGTTTTTATTTTTTGTGGAAAAGCAAAAGATCCATCTGTGGGCCAGATTTAATAATGAAGTATAAACATGTCATGGGCCCATATTTTTAGTCCTCTTCTAAGTGGTGCATGAACTGGCCAGATCCCTCGTCCTCCACTACAGAAAATGGCTTATTGTTCAGCACAGTCATCATTGTAATTTTAGTAGCTGTGTCGTTAGCTCTGGTGCTGCTACTTTTGAATATCGGTAAAGTTGCACATGGTTGCCGATATGTCTTGATGTTTAATGAATATAGGCCAGTACCTATATGGTAACCAATTATTATTGCATATTTCTGTGACGTCACTTGTAAAGAGCTTCCTCCTGTCCTGTACAGGTCAACCAATAGGGGTCCCGACCTCTGAGAAGAGTGCAGCTGACCAGACCAATGTCACTGTTGTCAAACAGGCATATAACTCTGCGAAATGCTGCTCCCCCATGTTGCCTTTGGTAAAAACTGCCTTGGAGTCCCCAAGCAGCTGCTCAGGTTCCACAGAAAGCCAATAGAGGAAAGAGGTTCAAGTGGACACATAAAATTCTGCATTTCTTCCAGCAGGGCACTTGAAGGTTGAGGACAAGGAAGCCCTTCTGCCGAAAGAATCCTTCTAGAGCATTCTGTCAGAGTAGCGCTTCCTTGTGCTGGACACAGAGGACAGACTGGGATAACAGTCTGGGTGCTCTTGTTCTGTTTGAATTAATGAGACAGATTATACAATTTGTATGTGGGCTGTGTGCCATTTATTCTGCCTTAAAGAAATTGTGAAAAGAGAAAATTGTGGCTAGAGAGCTGAGAGCATGGCATGTACAGTGGGCTGGGCTGATCTGTTGGCAGGGTGTGTGTAGCTGTGTTTAGTCTCCAGCCTGGTTTCAGCACTCTCTCTCTGCTGTCACACTGCTCTAATACCAGCGAGCATTCAGAACACAGTGTTTCTCTGTCCGTTAATAACTGGTCAAGTCTTGAGTCGCCAGTCTGGTCAGGATCATGGTGTCACACCAGTTAGGGGTCTCACTGAGGGGTACAGTTAGGCAGAGCAGCACTGACTGGGTGAACACAACTGTGCAGCTTATGTAATTGCATTGTTTTGAGCTGACAGCCTATACATTGTGGAGATATCCTCTCTGATGACCGGCTTCCGCTGTCGATGCAGGTTCAGCTGTGGCATGATGGTCACCAGTGCCTGTGTGCTCACAAGTTCAGCTTCTCTGCGTCCCTTTTCCTTTCCAGCTGCAGTGACATTATCCTCAGGTGCTCCCTGGCTTTCTCGCTGAAGGAGCTGTCAAAGTTACATCTTTACTATCCTGAACTGGGGTCCGAGAGGCAAATGTGTATCTGTGTGGAAGCGGAACCGCAGCTTGGGTTACTGTGTCGTCCCGCTGCACGGTAGGTTTATGGAGCAAACACGGATCAGGAAGGCATGTGATATCAGTGCAGGGGCCCCAAGCGGAGTCTGTGTGTGTGGATGAGCTGGATTTCCCCTCCAGCAACTGTAGGCACTCTTCCCTCTGTAGAAACTGCTGTATTGTTTGTTGTATCCACACCTGTATTTAGGAGAATGTCTGTTATTCCTCAGAAGTGTGAAATGAGTGTTTAGTGTTAGTTTCGTGGGGTGGGGTGGCATGCCCAGTATTTGTAGAGTAGAGGTCGACCGATATGGGTTTTTTCTATAGCCGATATTTAGAAGTCAGGGCCGATATCTGCTGCCGATTTTTTTTGGGCCGATAATTGGACGTTTTTCTATGGAAGTAAATTAATGACAAAAGTCACTGATGGAAAAAAAACATGTTGAATTACACGTATCAAATTAACGCGCATTGCATTAATGATGCTTTGAATTTTTGGGGACTGTAATTTAATATGCGTATACATTTAAGCATTGAATATTTCAACTGAAAACATTTCAATTGTAATTTCACTGCTTAAATATTCAGTACAAAAATATATGGCTTCCAAAAAAAATTTCAAAAGAACAAATTCAGTTGAAAAATATTCTGTGTTTTATTCACATATTTATTATTCAAGCGGTAATATTCAGTCCTGTTATTTTCACTTTTTCAAATACGCTGCCACAATTTCAGTGGTTTAAAATACGGTCCGAAATTCGACCTTCTACATCCGGGACTAGCAGAATGAGTAATAGACTGCCGATAGAGTTCTCCTCGGGAACCACGGTCAAAATGGAGCAAACTGTAAGGACAACTACTGATTGACTTAGCAGCAGATTTTCTTTGATTGTGTCATTTATGTTTCTTATCGTTTAGTGGTCAATAAGATACCTATTAGTTGGGGGCACAATAAGTTATTATATAAGTAATTCGCTAGCTGCATTCATTATCACCAAACATCTATCTGCGGGCAACTACAAAGACCGCTAGCTTGCAAGCTGGCCAGCTAGGTAGTTGGGATGGGATATTAGTTGACTTGGGGACTGACAGGTCCTCGATGTCGCCGATGACGCCAGACGATTGGGCTGGGCTATGAAAATCGCATCGTCTTTACGAACATTCATAGTCATCAGTGTTTATAGCAGGATAATGCACCATGTCACAAAGCTCGAATCATTTCAAATTGGTTTCTTGAACATGACAATGAGTTCACTATA
>JAODKN010000037.1:606673-618822 GCA_026774425.1 Petrocephalus zakoni
AAAATCGAGTAGTTCAAATAATCACAAAACAAAAAGGTGGTTTTTACACCTCATTAAGTTTCTATGGCATATCGCAGCACTAATAAGCACCTGAAGAGACACACACATGTGCTATTCTGGATGATGGACTGTCAGAATAGGCTAAACCAGCATAAGTGCTGTATATTCATGTTTATTAAATTGCCATTAGTATGGAGATCTTTTTAATATTGTCGTTGTAGCTGGTAAATATACGCATTATTAAAGCCATGAAGTTGTCTGCCTGCTAACTTAGAATTTCCATTGAAAAAGTGCGAAATGTTTAGGTTAGAATCTGTGCTTATTCTGCATTGACTGACGGTGCAGGTGTTTGTGTGTATTTGTGCATGTTGGCTTGTTGGGACAAGTATTATTATCGTAAAGTAAAACTGAATCGAAAACTGACACTAAAGAAAGACACTTTTGATCAGATCCTGATTAGATTATGGGAGTATAATGTATGGGTATGCAAGAAAATTGTACATAAAAATGCTGGATCCACCACGGACTGTGTCTTGCTTTGGCAGCATTCAGGACTTCTCCAGTTCCAAGTCCACATACAGAAGCCAACAAACTATTCCTGTACAATAGGTAATAGCCTGAAATTACTTCTTCAATATTGTCAAACTGAAAACGATCCAACACAATGCAGTCCAACCCAACATTCACCCTTTTGCAGTACACATCCGACCCCACCTTGCAAACTTGGATATTAACCCGGACTGCCTCAGACACGTTTTTGCATTGATTGCCCAACATAATTTTGAACCTAACTGAAAACAAGAATGCATGGACCCACCCAAATACTTACTAGCAACAGTTTTTTTAAATCAAAGCCTTTTTCCTCTCCATGTATCCATATACACAGATGGGTTGAAAACAAATGATGCTGTATCTTCGGCTGCAGTGATTGGACACCAGTGTTATGGCATTCGGATTCCCAGCCAAAGCTCCATCTTTACAGCCTAGGCCTACGCTTTTACTTTGAGCACTAGAAAATACTGAAAAAGCACACAATGAAACTATAATTTTCACCAACTCAAAAGCTTGCCTTCGGGCACTTGACTCTTTGAAGACTATTTACCCCATAATTGTCTACATTTTAGAAAAAGTAGTCCTCTTACAGAACTAGAATTTAAACTCTTTTTTTGCTCTGTTCCAGGCCACAGTGGTTTGTCAGATAACAAGCAGGCAGATAATACTGCTAGAGAGGTTCTTTCCTAAGTGACTGGATATTACCAAATCTCACCATCAGACCTCAGACCTATACTCAATGCATACATATTAAGCATTTGGAAATGGAATATGATGAATATACATGAAATCCGCACTGATATTGACAAAACTTGATGTGTTCCTTTATAACCACCGGAGAGCCAATGGGGTCTGTTGGGTATTGAAATGATGTGTTGCTGAGGCATCATCCGCTGTACAGCAGCACTTGGGTCCTAATTCAAGGTGGCCCAACGGGGTAGGTGCATGGAAAGTCTTACCCCTGCGCTAGGATGACCATCTTCCCCTGCTGTTATGGCAATTTCATAAACTCAACATTTCAGTGGCGGCACTCTCTAAGGTACAAGGACAGGGGAGTGGCCCGGTTTGTATGTAAGTAGACCTTTGATTGGTCCGGTAAGTCTGGATGCTATACTCAGGAAGTAGCTGTTGTTGTGATAATGTCACTTCATTCAGTGAGCCTCAGATTAAGGCACTCACTGGGTCTTGTCTGTTGTCTCAGTGTATGCTCCAACCACGAGTGACATATCAATCAGGGAGATATTTTATTTGCAGCTTTGCTCAGTGGTTGATGGGTGTCCACTAGGTGACACTCCTGAGGTCATGGGTAACTTCAGTGTTAACACTGGCACCGACAGGGCTGGCTATGAAGACTATGTGTCGGTCTGGCTAACATGGTGAAAGTGGCTAGTTTTTCCTTGACTTCATGAAAGGTCAGGGTTTGCTGGTCGCTGGGTCCTGGTTCCTGAATTCTGAGGTATATTCCAGTATTGGTGGTGTGGTGAAGGAGATCGATCACATCCTTGGGGGCAGACACTGGAGACTCCTACCGAACTGCAGTGTTTACTGATTTCCCAGTTTGTGAATTGAGGCTGAACCTGCCCGGACTCTTAGATCAGGCTGTTTCTAATGAGTTTGCATACAGCTTGTGTGAGGGATTTGCAGATTTGTGTGCAACTGTTAATCCTAATGTGACGTAGGAGACCTTCCATGGTAAGACCCCGAAGGTTGCTGAGGGATGTGTTGGTGTTGCCGGATTTCCAGAAGGAGCTGAGCCATATGTTTTTTTGACTTAAGTGCTTATGACATTTTGAGTACAAATATGTGAATTGTGTTACAACAGATTTTCAGCGTGATATCACACATTGTAGCAGGAATGACTGTATAGATTTTTCCAGAACAAAAGACACAATTTAACCTGAGAATATATGCATATTCAGGGTATCCACGTGTCACTGAAAAGTGATAAATCAATGTAGTGAAAATTAAGGCCATTGAAAAGCATAAAAAATCTTAAGAGATATTTCGAGGCATTATTTTTCCATTATAGTCTCAACATTTTTTTTTCCCAGAAGATCAAAAGTTTGATAGCATAGGAACGAATGGCATGAATTCATTATCCGAATGCATTGCAGCGCAGCGCTGTCCGGTTGAACACCTGCTGGTGCCTACTGTTGTGGAAAAAATAATAAAAAAGGAAGCAGCGCTGTCAGACTTTGTCATGTCCTCTTAAAACCGAACGCAGCCTATGCTTTAGTAAAAGCAAGTAGTAAAACAGGAGGCAACAGAAAATATTTCATTTTTGTTACTTGTAATGTTGTACTGCAGTGCCAACGACATAGCACGTTACTTTGAGGTCCTTATTGTATGTTTATTGGAAACAGAAGTAATTTATCACGCAAAAGACAGCGATGCCTTAGAACATAGCCACCGTGAAACTTTTTGAAACTTTTGAACCCTTCATTTCTGGAATTTTCTTTTTTGGGTGGGTGTGTGTGTGTGTGTGTGTATACCTGGTACCTGCCAGATGGACTTGGTAGTTTCTAATGAACTAGTGAAGGTGTGCTGGGAGTGTCTAGCGGGGGTCCCTGTCTGGGAGATCTTTAACTCATACTTCCGGCAGAACTGTAGAACTGTAGAACTGGAACTGTGGTCGTAAGGTTGTTGATGTCTGTTGTGGTGCAATCCCTGGTGGTGGTCACCAACAGTAAAGGGAGCTGTCAGGCTATAGAAAGAGGCCTTCTGAGTTTGGTTAGCTTATGGGACTCCTGAAGCAGCTGACAAGTACCAGCAGGCCAAGTGGAAAGCAGCTTTGGCAGTTGCTGAAGCAAAAACTTGGGTGTGGGAGAAGTTTGGTGAGGCCATGGAGAAGGACTTTCGTTCTGCCTCAAAAAGATTCTGGCAAACTGTCAGGACACTTAGGAGGGGGAAGTAGGGCGTTATAGGTGCTGTTTACACAGGGAAATCTGATTACCTCAAATGGGGATGTAGCCAGACAGTAGAAAGACTTCTAGATATTTCGAGGACCTCCTGAATCCCACTAATACGCCTTCCTTGGAGGAAGTAGAGCTGAAGGACTGGCCCATCTCTAGGGCTGTTTTCACTAAAGTAGTCAAACAACTCTTCAGTGGTTAGGCTCTGAGGGTGGATGGGATTCACACTGAGTTCTTGAAAGCTCTTGATGTTATTGGGCTGTCTGAAATGCCTCCTAACATTATGTGGGATCACACTCCTCAACCTCCCTGGGAAAGTCTACGCCGGGGTACTGGAGAGGAGGGTCCGCCCGTTGGTCAAACTTCAGATCCAGGAGCAGCAATGTCCTGGTCGCGGACCAGCTCTTTACCCTCATGAGGATACTGGAGGGTTCATGGGAGTTTGTGCAACCAGTCTTACATGTGTTTTGTATACTTAGAAAAGGCATATGACCATGTCCCTTGTGGGGGTGCCGGAGGGTGGTGCTCCAGGATTATGGGGTACAGGGTCCGTTGCTGCAGGCCATTAGGTCCCTGTATTAACAGAGCAAGAGTTTGAGTCACATTGCCAGCAGTACTGTAAGTCACACTGGAGGTTGGAGTCCGCCTGGGCTGCTCTCTGTGACCGATTCTGTTCATAACTTTTATGGACAGAACTTCTAGGTATAGCCAAGGGGTGGAGGTGGTCCAGTTCAAGGGCATCAGGGACGTGTTTACTTTTTGCAGATGATGTGGTCCTGTTGGTGTCATCGGACTGTGACCTGCAGCATGCACTGGGGTGGTTTCCAGCTGGGTGTGAGGTGGCTGGGATGAGAATCAGCACTTCCAAGTCTGAGGCCATGGTTCTCAACCGAAAAAGGGTGAATTGCCCTCTCCTAGTGGGGGGTTTAAGTTTAATTATCTCGGGGTCTTGTTCACTAGTGAGTGAAGAAGGGAGTGGTCAGAGTGGGAGATCAACACATGGATCGGTGCACGTAGGCAGTAATGCAAGGACACTGTTCCGTTCTTTTCTGGTAAAGAGGAGCTGAGCTAGAAGGCAAAGCTTTCAGTTTACCAGTCCATCTGCATTCTTACACTCACCTACGCTCATGAGCTCTGAGTAGTGACCGAAAGAATGAGATTGTGGATAGAAGTGGCAGAAATGAGCTTCCCCCGCATGGTGTCTGGGCTCAGCCTTAGAGATAGGGCAAAGAGTTTGGACATTCAGGCGGGGCCAAAATAAAGCCTTTGCTCCTCTGCATCAAAAGGAGTCAGTAGAGGCTTCAGGACAGCTGCCTGGGGATGTGTTTCGGGCATGTCCAGCTGGGAGGAAGCCCTGGGGGAGACTCAGGACACGCTGATTACTACAACTGTAACTTAAGAATTCTCCTTGATTTTTTTAAATAAAGCTTTTTCTTTAAGCCCTGTACTTTATCCGTAATGGATTAGTTGATCATCTTGTAATCATGATTAATTGATTATCAAAATTATTTTTTGCAGCCCTAGCCTGAATATCATTGGCATTGTTTCTGAGATGCCTAGACACATCTTATTTTTCTTGTTAGTTGACAAGAGTTCCTTAGAACACTTTTGTATTATTTTGATTGTTCCCTTAAGTGGTGATTGCCAGCTGTCTTCCACAAGGTGTCTGATCCGTTATAGGCTCAATGTCCTCTCAGTGGGCTGTGGTGCATTTGAAAGGATGTAGCCATCATAAAATGCGTGCAGGAAATACTTCAGAGATGTCATTCTTAAACGTATTTGAAGAAACCAGTCATTAGTACATCAGACTTTTAAATCACTGTTTGTCAGTACTGGTAGAAGGGATTAAGCAGTCCCTACGGGATTTTGCAGTTGTTGGTTTTTGTGATTGCTGTGGGAAAATTGCGGGCTTGATTTTGCAGCAGTTTTCACAGAATTTGCTATGTAACTGGTAGAGTTCTGTGTGCCTTTTTGTGGAAAATTTGCATAAATTGGCAAAATTGCAAGTTCAAGAAAATTTTTTGAATGTACTACCAATGAAGAGACATAATTACTTGCTTTGCATATTTCATTTTAAGTCACATAAACAGTCACATTTCAGTGCTCATTTTTAATCATTTATCCTGAATTCAAGATTGAAGGGTTCAGTCTCACACACACCCACACACATACATATGGTGCTGTGCAAAAGTATTATACAGTCAGAAAATTGTTTATCTTCCTTTTGGTGTAAAGCTATAATATCATCTAGTGAAGTTTGTCAGCTTAAACATTTCAGAAGTCACCTCAGTACTTCATGGCATCAGCCATCTAGTGTACCCATGGATTTCGTGAGTGGATCCACCACCATATTTGCCTAATCAAGTTAAACAATGTTCCCAGATCGAAAAAATACCAAATAACACAAAACCGAAAATAACACTAACATATAGTAAAATCAGGAATAATATGACAAACATAAACGTATAAATAATGTATGTGCAGCAGAGCATGTGAGCGGAGCATGAGCGAGGAGCGGAGCGGGTGGAATTTGGTCAGAGTGTGGAGCGTTTTTTTTTATTAAGGCTGGAGCGTTGGCTCTGTCTCGCTCTAATTTCGCTCCTATCCTGCTTCGATCCACACGAGTCTGAGGCGTGCCCAAATCTACCCAGAACTCATCTGAACAATTATCAAGACTGTTACACAAAGGGTGCTTTTCCACCGCAGCAAGTGCCGTACTTTTGATACTGTTGGTACCTCAATAAAGTACCAAATGTTTGGTACTCCTTTTGTACTGGTTTTCCACTGGCGTAAAAACTGGTACCAGCGCTGAATAAAGCACAACGTGAGGAGGGGCATTTCACACTGAATTCTGAATTAAAAAAATAGCTGTAGTATACAGTTGGACAATGTTGGATATTAAGTCTAACATTGCATGTTATGAGCATGCAGCTATTACATCGCTAGTGAGCTACATCAGACTTTTTCTTACTTTCAGTGCTGTACAAACATTACGGACAACACAGGGAATTAATGTTTCACTAAAACATTTTTACTTTGACTTGTTTACACCAGCATCACCACAAACATGTGAGTAATGCTTAGTGCTATGGCATCAGTAGGTGATTTTTCTGCTCGATCTTATGGTACTACAGTCATTTATGCAATCCGTTGTTGACTGAAATGTCGTTATGTGGCACATGACTGTGAGTCTATAATAAACTCGCTGCAAAAAAATGCTAAATGGTAGTACTCTGTGACTAAGACTCTTTTTTGGTTGAAGCAAAATCTTGATCTGGAGTCATTTTCTTCAATTTCAGTTTCTTCTTCAGAAGCTATTTCTTTGCTTTTAGTTTCCGTTAACAAAAAGTTTAAATTTAAAGATTAAAATATTGCATTTAATTAGTACTGTGATTTGCCTGGCTGGCACTACTTGTGCAGTTATGGAATATTTAATCAACACTCTTCAGAATTCGGCAGTGCTCTGGTATAATGTGCATTAAGCTACGCTGCTTTTAGCTTGTAATCTATAGGGCCCCGGTAAGGTGAGCTGGCATCTTGCAGGACCTACCATTCCACCCTGCTGGCACAGGGACACGATAATCCTCTTACCTGCCACATGTACGGGCAGACTGGGGGGCAGTGGATGTCTAGGCTGCCTCGGGTCACCCTGTATGTGGGAGTTTCGTGTGCCAGTGCTGAATCACTTGACATTGATGAGCAGATGCTGGGTGTGGGCAGAAGCGGACGTGCCGTTAGTCACACTTGTAGCTGGAGGTTCCTGAAGACGTAGGTTGCTCTTAGATGTGATACATTTCTACTGTTTTTTAATATGGTTTTGTGTCTGAATGTCCTTGGTCAGCCACATGCTGGGTAGAAGCTTTGCTGCAGTGGGGGATCCTGACATGGGCAGGGTGGGAAATCGCCAAGCAGGGCACCGACTTGTGCCAACCACTGGTGCCAACCCCCTCCCCACCCTCCCATCAACTTTTACCATCTCCAGTAAGAGTGAGAGGCTAAGCTTCTGAGTAGCCCTGCTTGTCAGAGAAGCAGAAAGAGTCCCCCTCAGCCCACAGTCCACTGACCTGATGTCCTTGTTAACTTTTCCAGAGCCCTCCTTCTTCGTGTTTGCATCATCGCGGACGCCCAGTGTGACGTACGGCGACTCATTCGACCTACAGTGCATCGTGAAGCCACAGCACGACCCACGCATGCCGACTGCCGTCACCTGGCGCTTCCAGCCACTGCTAGATGGGCCGCCAGAGGCCGCCTTCCGTGACTTGGTGACGTTCTCTCATGATGGCATGCTCCAGTGGGGCGAGGCGACCCCCGGCCTGGGAACCAGGATCACTGTGGAGCATGCAGCCAGCAGTAGTAACTTTCGCCTAAGTGTGAGCCGGGCTGGCCCCAGGGAGGCAGGCACCTACCTGTGCTCTGCCCAGCTGTGGAGAAGGAACTACAACCACAGTTGGAGCTTGGTGACTGAAAAGAGCTCCAACCTCCTAGGAATCAATGTGCTGAAGCCAGGTGAGTGTGACCACTGTCTGCTGAGGAAGGTGCAGAGCTATGCTTATATAAAGCTATATATATCTGTATATGATCTACACTGTATGTGTCATGAAATTCATACTGTTTGGTATAAGTATTTCTCTTCGTGTATATGCCTGTGTGCCTGTCTGCACCCAGCTCAGTGGTGGAATTAGTGTCAGTACCACTGTGTTTACATGGTAAGTATGTCAGATGCTCAACTCTCCGATGCTCGGTGAGTCAGACGCTCATAGCTTTCCAGTTAGATTCCCCCCGTACCCAGCCGTCTCTGCCGTGCCCACTTGCTGGAGGAGTGCTCGCACCAGTGCCTTCTATTGCATTATATAAGGGTGACATGCAGGCACACTGTTACAAGGTCACACACAGAATCTCTCCCCTCTGCCTGAGCTGAGAGATGTACCAGAAACGAGTAGCTTCTTTGCACTGCACTCACATGCCTCAAGGCTGTATTTCTGCATGTAACACTGAACGAACACATGCGCCCACAGAGGTCATGTAGGAAGCACATGCAATTTTTATCGTCGTCCTGTTTTTACATTCCTGTCCTCACTGGTGAAGGTGGGAGGCCTTCTGGGTCAGTATTGCAAACTATATTTCCCAGCACTTCCTGTGGGATGTTTATTCAACATAAATATAATGAGCAGTGAACAGTTCATTCACCATGAACATGATGAACATTTTTCAGAATCCTCTGAGCAGTGTTTCAGTTAACCTGTGATACTGGCTAGTCTACTGGCAATGGCAGAGGTGCTATCTCACTTATCTACTCACATTAACGTGGGAAAAGGTGACACAGCATCATGGCTTACTGCAGTCTTAAACAGTCAACAACAGCTGACATGACTCCAAACCCACTATTTGATGAGTCTACCATGTTTCTATTGTTTGTATCCCACAGAAGACCATATTATACTGTAGTCTCATGTCTTTCTGACAGGATCTAATTAATGCTTCAACTATAAGAGGGAAGAGAGCAATCCGCACGTCCACCGTGAAGTTCTCTTAAAAACACCCACACAAACACAACATACTCTCATATTGCGCACATGGGACTGACACTGCCTAATTACAATACTCTGATCGATTGGCAGCCTATTAAAACTGGTCGATTTTCACTTTTAATACCAGTTTTGCGGAAGATGTACAACAAGTGTGTTGATAGCTTAAAATATCTGCACAAATTTTCAAGCACAGCAGCAGCTTTATGTCATCTACAGTCTCGGGGTGTTATTCCGGAAATGTAGGCATAGTAACTTTGTCCGCAAAGTGTTCATAGAGGGAAATTTTATAGTATTTATAGTAAGGACCGTCTTTGTAAAAAGCGTAATGTACGTAATTAATAAAAAGTGTGACATATGGATGCCACTTGAACAAAACTATCAATGGTTGAGAGAAACCTTTGCAAGATCTTGCAAAAGTCAATATGTATATACACTATATTGCCAAAAGTATTGGGACACCTGCCTTTACACACACACAAACTTTAATGACATCCCATTCTTAATACATAGGCTGTAATATGGAGTTGCCCAACCCTTTGCAGCTATAACAGCTTCAAATCAAGGCTTAGCAGTGTGTTTATGGGAATTTTTGACCATTCTTCCAGAAGAGCATTTGTGAGGTCATGCACTAATGTTGGACAAGAAGGCCTAGCTCACAGTCCCCGCTCTAATTCATCCAAAAGGTGTTCCGTCCAGTTGAGGTCAGAGCTATGTGCAGGCCAGTTAAGTTTCTCCACACCACACTCACTCGTCCATGTCTTTATAGACCTTGCTTTGTGTACTGGTGCACAGTCATGTTGAAGCAGGAAGGGGCCATCCCCAAACTGTTCCCACAAAGTTCAGAGCATGAAATTGTCCAAAATGGCTTAATATGCTGAAGCATTATGAGTTCCTTTCACTGGAACTAAGGGGCTAAGCCCAACCCCTAAAAACAACCCCATATCATAATCCCGCTCCACCAAACTTTACACTTTTTCCTTTTCTCCCACTTTTCTGCCATTCCCTGCCAAACCCTGACTCATCCATCGGATTGGCAGACAGTGAAGTATGATTCATCACTCCAGAGCACACATCTCCACTAGAGTTCAGTGCCGGTGTGCTTTACACCACAGCATCTGACGCTTTGCATTGCACTTGGTGATGTAAGGCTTGGTTGCAGCGGCTCGGCCAAAGAAACCCATTCCATGAAGCTCTCTACTCACTTTTCTTGAGCTAATCTGAAGGCCACACAAAGTTTTGAGGTCTGTAGCTATCGAATCTGCAGAAAGTTGGCGACTTCTGCACGCTGTGTACCTCAGCATGCACTGTCCCTGCTTTGTGATTTTACGTGGCCTACCACTTTTTGGCTGAGTTGCTGTTGTTCCCAATTGCTTCCACTTTGTTATAATACCAGTAACAGTTGACCGTGGAATAATTAGTGGAGAGGAAATTTCACGAATGGACTTATTGCACAGGTGGCATCCTGTCACGGTACTACGCTTGAATACACTGAGCTCCTGAGAGTGACCTATTCTTTCAGAAATGTTTATAAAAGCAGTCTGCATGCCTAGGTGCTTGATTTCATATACCTGTGGCCATGGAAGCAATTGGAACACCTGACTTCAATGATTTGGAGGGGTATCCCAATACTTTTGGCAATATAATGTATTTTTTTCAAAAAGCGATTTTTCACCCCCTCTATGTCGCTTCCAGGGCTCTGCTTCTTAGAAGTTCTTTTTCTATTCTTTTTTCACTTTTGACATTTTGGCATGTCTTGGGCAGGTGTGGCACCACACCCTTATTTGGTAAGATTTGGGGCGTTGATGGGTGTGGATGGTAATGAACTGACAACATGCACAAGGCTGACAATTTACGAATGATTAGTATTTATGAAGGGTATTAAGAAAACATTGAGGTTTTATTCATGGTTTGTGAATGTGGCGTATGATTTTTCATACACAAATGTATTTCATGGATGAGACCCTGGATGTTTTAGCATATATTTGATATAGATGAAAGATGTGTGCAAAAGAAGTCGGTCATCCGTAAGAGCATTCAGCAAACCTCATTAGACATTTGCGTCTTCACCGAGAGGAGTGTGAGAAGTATGAGCGCCTGAGATTGTCTTTGTGCTCCATGTACAGGTGTGGAGAATGAGTGGTTGTTCAGTACAACTGCACACATTTTGGATGAGAAGAGGAAGAGACTCTCTCCAAAAAATACAGAGATGCACATATTTCTTAAAAATATAAGCACCGCGGGTGCCTGGCTTCCGGGCCTTTTCGCTTCTCGATCTGGCTCGTGCCGGGGCTGGGGGTTGTGGGCTGGGCCGGTGGCTTCCTGTCCGGTGTCCTCTGATGGGGGGGCCGGGGGCTGTTGTCCCGGTGCTCCCTCACATGCTCCTCGGTGGATTGGACACATGCTTGGGCTTGGGCATGGGGCCGGGGCCCTTCGCTTCGTTCTGGGGACAGCTGGGCGCCCTCTCGGCTTGAGTCCCTTGTCGTTACTGTTGTTGTTGTTGTAGTTGTCGCTGCTTCTTGTTGTTGTTGTTGTTATCTTTTTATATATTTTTTATTTTTATCTTTATCATTTGTTTTTTTTGTTTTGCTTGTTTTTGTTTTCTTTTTTTCTTCCTTATGTTTTCTTACTGTTCCCCTCTTTATATCCACTATCATCACTGATGCAGTCCGGTTGCCTTAATAAAGCTAGGCTATGCAACAGGAGGACAATACCATGCACCTCCTATGCAGAGCAAATCTGTCCCATTAATATAGACATCCGAGTTTCAAATTGCCTTGGCTACTGGGGACAGGACGGGGGGGAGGGGGATATATATATATATATATATATAGCTTAATTTCTTGGAAAAGCATAGGCCTGCGACCAAGAGCTAAACCAGACACATTTTCTTGTAACAAGTGGGTACAATCTTTTTGTCAAATATTGAAAACATTTATTTATCCTATTTGAGATATGTTCTTAAAGTTCTTCATTGCCATACACATGGAGGGTGTTTTAATAAATACATATAATTTAAATGAATAATCATTCATAAATGTTATTTAAATTATTATTCAAATAAAATTTTAAATTGTCAGCAACCATTAAACTTTACTGTATGTAAGTTTAGGAAGTGTAGCAACTTGGATTGAAAGCTGGTTAACAGACAGGAAGCAGC
>JAODKN010000037.1:646163-660813 GCA_026774425.1 Petrocephalus zakoni
CCATGAACACACTTCACCGATGATCTCACTCGCGGATAACTGGTTCTCTCTGCCCGACTCTGGCTGGATCAGCAGGTCACAGGATGTGTGGCGCGTTATACACGAGTGTTGCCAACAGGGATGGTGTACAGTGCCCTCTGGTGGACGAACTATACAATGCCAACACTCATGACATGGTTGAAGGGTGTTTCATCCATTTTTATTTTATTTTTTAAATATTCATTTATCGGCCATTATAAATGCCGATATCGATAGTTTGGAAAATGCCTAATATCGGCCAATAATATCAGCCTGCCGATAAATCAGTCGGGCTCTAATATTCACCCATAACTTCATTCTAGTACAGAAGGATAACATTCCCAAGCAGGGAGACATTGCAAGGTGGCCTTACCTGAAAGATGTGTCATTACCTCAAATAGACGCTGAAGTAGGTCTGCTCACAGGCACCAATGTCCTAAAGGCAGTGGAGCCATAGCAGGTGATACATAGTAAAGGAGATGGTCCCTATGTGGTTAGAACTGTCTTAGGCTGAGTGGTGAATGGGCCGCTAAAAGGTCTGAAGATAACAACAATCAGAGCCATACAGTCAACCGTCTTTCCGCCATGGAAATAGAGGAGCTGTTAAAATAACAGTATAATGCGGACTTCCCAGATTGTGACTGTGAGGAGAGAGAAGAAATTTCACAGGAAGACCACAAGTTCATGTCTTTGGTGAACCGCTCATTTAAACTGGTGGATGGGCATTACTGTGTAGGCTTGCCACTGAAACATGAAACCATGAAAATGCCAAATAACCGTTGTATCACAGAGCAGTGCGCCATCAGCCTGAAAAGGAAACTGAAAAGCTTCCATGAGGACTATAAGGTTTTTATTAAGGATGTCATTGAGAATGGATACGCAGTCAAGGTCCCTAAGGAACAACTGCTGCGTGACAATGGCAAGGTATGGTACATTCACCACCATGGAGTGTATCACCCCAAGAAAAAGAAGATACGTGTAGTCTTTGATTGTACAGCAAGCTACAGAGGAGTCTCCCTAAATAGGCAATTACTGCAGGGCCAGAATCTTACTAATACGCTCGTTGGTGTTCTACTGAGATTCAGGCAAGAACCAGTGGCATTGATGGCAGACATCAAGACTATGTTCTACCAAGTTAAAGTTCCTGAGGAAGATACAGATCTTCTACGTTTCCTGTGGTGGCTGGATGGTAACCTAAGTGAAGAAGCAAAAGAATTTACAATGACCGTTCACCTTTTCGCTGCTACATTGTGCTACAGCTGAGGATAACAAAGGGACAGCTAGCCCAGAAGCAGTTGACACAGTTCTTCACAGCTTTTATGTGGATGACTGTTTGAAGTCAGTTCCATCTGATGCTCAGGCAATTCAGCTTGTGAAAGAACTAAGAGCACTATGTGCCATGGGAGGCTTTCAGCTGACTAGTGTGTTAGTTCCAGCAAGGCTGTTCTGTTGACTATACCTGAAGATGATCGTGAAGCAGACGTTAAGGACTTTATATTCAGTGGTGCACAAACTCAGACAGTTTCAAATTCCAGTTGAATGTCCCTGGAAGGCCTATGACAAGGTGTGGGATCCTGTCTGTTGTTAGCGCATTCTATGACCCCCTAGGATTTTTGGCACCGGTTATATTGCCTGTAAAGCAGATCTCACTCTGAAGGGTATGGCTGGGACCAAGAAATCAATGATCGTCAAGCACATAGATGGCAAGAATGGTTTTCAGATATGAAACTGTTGGAGGGATTCAAGCCAATGACATTTGGGTTTTTGCAGTAAGCACAATTACATCATTTTGCTGATGCATCTGAGGATGGCTATGGTACTGCCACATACTTATTACTGTCTAACCAAGCTGGTGAGAAGTGTTGCACTCTTTTAATAGGAAAGGAAAGGGTAGCACCTTTAAAACGAGCTGCAGTGGTGGCTGTGAAAATAGACCAGATGTTATGACATGAACTGCAGGTGCCACTCCAAGAGTCCACTTTTTGGACGGACAGCACTACAGTTTTGAGATACATTGGAAATGAACACAGTCGCTTCAAGACCTTTGTTGCAAACCAAGTGGCAATGATAAGGGAACATAGCCATCCTTCCCAGTGGCATTATGTGAAGTCAGCAGAAAATCCAGCGGACCAAGCCTCAAGAGGGCTGAAAGTTAGGGATTTCATAGAAAGCAAGACTTGGTTACAAGGTCCAAGTTTCCTACAAAGGTCTCCGGAAGACTGGCCTGAATTACCTTAACGACTGGAATGTGGTGCAGCAGAAATTGTTTAAGGGGGGGTCTATTTTTACTGGTGCACTGCTGAACATGCATGCAACGGATTACCTGCATTATGGTGTGTTTGATTATCCCGACGTCCAATTTCCTATTCAAGCTATACAACTCGGAAAAAACATGGCTGCCTCGCCGAACACGCTGTTATTGTCATGATCTGAGCATGAAAGCTCATGGAAAGACATTTATTACTCTACATAAAAGACCGTGTGCGATTACATTCATAAATAGTATTACATTTAAACCTAAAATAACTATAAAATAGAGAAGCAGTAAAGCACTTATTATTGACTGTGTAAGCTGCCATGTTGAAATGACGTCACAGGGAATCTCGTACAAATCTGACTTCAGCCTCGGAAAAGGGGCATGTTTCCGACAGGAATGGACGTTTTTGTCCGAGTTGCGACTCTGAAAGAGATAAACGAATCCAGGAGTTACTGAGCAGTGAAAATGGACAGAGAAGCTGTAGATGACACAGAAGAACGTTTTCCTGAAAAAATGAGCCGTGTCTGCTGTCTGGAGAGATTTCGGTTTAAAATGGTCGGATGTGGAACAGACAACCATTTATTGCAAACATTATCAAGCTAAAGTTGTCGCCGGATTGTTTACATTAACAGTGTAGTTGGTTTACAAAAAAATATTTACTATTTATTCCTTTTCTAAGACTTTTTCAGTGCAATACAACTTTTCACAAGCACCTCTGGATATTTAAAGTCTAAATGCCTCTTTGGATGCTTGAAAATTTTAGTTTTTAAGTTGTTTTTTTTAAAGTTTAAATTTGTTCAATAAATACGTTCTATATTTTGACTGCAACTGTCATGCAGTGCGAGTCCTTCTCTTCATTAGTGCCACCCGCTTGAAAACTGTCTCACTTTATGGGGCCATGCAAACCTGTATTACTTGTGTGCAAATTATTATTTTTTGTACAATGTATAATTCTCATGACAGTAGAATATGTTATTCCTAGCCATTCTACTGAAATAATTGAAGTGGAAAATATGGTTAACACCCACTGATGCATGGGGAGAAAAAATACTGTTGAATACTGTGAAACCGTCATAATTTTGAAAAATACCATGACAGAATTTTGGTCATACTGCCCAGCTCTATAATGAACAGATTAATGAATCTGGCAAACGCTGGAATCGACATACTATCTTCATTACCATTGAAGAGGAAGTAGAGTGGACGTTAGCCAAGGGAATCAGTCCTACAAGAGGAAATGACGAAGAGGAGTCTGCAAAGGGATGGAGAGCTGGGAGAACACTGAGGACAGATACAGAGTGCTTAGTATGAGTCTTGGAATTGCCAATAGACTACTTTTGTGTTTGCAAACAAAGATAATGTGTTTTTTGGGTGGAGCATAAGATCTCCCATTCCAAGATGGCGGCGTGCAGTGTTTACCTTGTTTTTGTTCTGTTAGTTACAGGTTTATCTACAAGCCTGGTCAGTGGTAATTTCTTTTACACTGACATTAAGGACTCATACAGGGCTATTGCAAGCCCCCACCTTGGGCAGTCTGACCACCTCTGCCTGTTCCTGACCCCAGCCTACAGACCCCTTGCTTTCAGAGTTTCTTGCTGAGAGCAGCAAGAAACAAACTGTCCAAAGGCATCAAGCTGGCAAAGCGCAAATATTCAAGGAAGATCAATGACCACTTCATCTGTTCGAGACGCACGCCACATGTGGCAGGGAATCCAAGCTGTCACTGACTACAAGAGCCCACCACGAGTGTGTGACACAGATGCCTCTCTTTCAAACGAACAGATCACCTTCTATACCAGGTTTGACAGGGATCACAAGACTGAGACAAACTAATATAGGGAGCCAATCAAGGAACAGACACAAGGCAGATATAATTGGTTAACAAGGGGATTGGAACACGAGGCAACATTAACAAGACTCAAGTGTGGCTAATTAAGTCACGCTTTAGGGAAACACAGGGCAAAATACACGCAGGGCAGGGCTGATAATGACAGTATCCCCCCTCCCCACAAAGGCGCACACTTCGGGCATGGCATACAGGTCAGGGAGGGGGCCCAGGGGACCAGGCACGAAAGACATGGGCAGACAGTGGATGGGCAGACTCCGGGAATGGACGACCTGGGGGAGACAAAGCAAGAAAATGAAACATCACGGGACGTCAAACACATCAACCGAACAGGACAGGGACCCAGACAACAGGGAAACCAAGGACAATGGGAGGACAGAGACGTGGGCAGGCTAAAGCCGGTGACACATAACCAAGACAAGACAGACTAGGGGAAGAGGAAGGGCAGGCAGGGACCGAGACAACAGGACAGATGGACAAGGCACTCGAACAGACACAGGGAAGACAAGACCAGGGACAAAACCACCAGGGCACACTGGGACAGGAGGATCGGGATGATGGACAAAACAGAGGAAAACAGAGGGGAAACAGGGCTACAAGGCCAAAATGAAGGCAGGAACGGCGATACAGGCTTGTAATTAGGCTTCTAGGGTCCCAGGGTGCCAGGCATCTACCCGAAAAGCTGGCATCTTCTGGGCTCCGGGGATCCCCAGGGGGGTGTAGTTCCAAGCGTGGAGGGCCCACAGGGCCCGATGGTACCAGGGAAAGCAGGTCCAGCGGGCACCACAAGGACAGCAGGACTAGAGTGTGCCGCAGGAACAACAGGACCGGTGGGCACCGCAAGGACGGTAGGACCTGGAGGGTGAGAGCAGGGAACAGGACCCAACCTGGGACGAAGTCGCCTCTCCAGGTGTGCCCCTGTCTTCCTCTGCAGGATACAGAGGCCCTGGCGTTCCGCTTCCTGCCTCCCCGGTGATGTCGTGAGCCTCCCAGGGACTGGAGACTTAGGTGGTCTAGGTCTGGGTATCCAGTCCATGACCCTGAACTCAGGGTTGACCCCGAAGGGTCCCAATGAAGGTACTCTGGAGGGTCTTCCGGAAGTTTCAAGTCCGGAATCTGCAAAGCGTACAGCTCAGCCAGATCTAACCTCAAAAAAGGCATCAGATCTGCCAAACTCAAATACTCCCTTCAAATTGAAGATCACTTCCACAACAACTCCAACCACAGGCGCCTGTGACAAGGAAGCCAGTCCATCACGGACTTCAAAAGCTCAAACTCTGGTTCTACTGTCCACTGAGGACTACACACCTCCCTCCCAAAATCCTCTCCACCTTCTACCGCTACACTATTGAAAGCACCCTAACCAGCTGCATCACTGTGTTGTATAGTAACTGCTGTGTTGTATGGTATCTGTTGACCGAAAGGCCCTGTAGCGGGTCGTCAAGTCGGCCCAGCATATCATCGGTACCCAGCTCCCTGCAATAAAAGACATCCACCACAAACAGTGTCTTCGTAGAGGTTTCAGCATCAGTAGGGGCCCCACCTACCCCAACCACAGTCTGTTCTCCCTCTTGCCCTCTGGGAGACGCTACAGAAATCTCTACACCCGCACTTCCAGACTCAGGAACAGCTTTTTTCCTCAAGCTGTTAACCTCCTGAATCGTCTACCCACTGAACACTGAACTGTCATCATTCACCTCAATTACCCACTCTCCCTACTGAGCCCTCAATTCCCATTTGCTTTCACTTGCTTTTGCACTATTTTATATAACTGCACAATTATCTGCACCTTATGACCTTACGTATAATGTATGTGTATGTGATTTATGTATAAATGTATAATGCACGTAATGTATGTCCAATCTATGTACATTCCTCCCCACTTCCCCTGTCCGTCTACGTTTTGCACTATGTCTCGCATGTTCTGACGAAGTTGCAACCACCCCTTTCATTTTCACATGTGCCAGCACAATGTGTTAAGGACAATATAAATTGAATTGAACTGAATTGATGGCAAAAACATCCAGGGGTGGCTTTCTCGAAAGCTATCAATCTTAGCAAATAACTAACAAGATGATTCAATCAATCCAATTTTAATTCTTCTTCCTTATATTCATACCTTGTTTTCAACCAATATAATGAACTGAATTTGATTTTCTAGGTCATTCTCAAGTCAGTTCTGAATGGTGCACACGTGTTTGCACTAATTTATCTACATTATTGTTTCATATTTCAATATTGACCTCTTATTATATCATAAGCATTATTACATTATCCAGACCATCATTGTGTTTTTGGGATGTATTTTGGCTGATCTCTGTGTCTCTGTGACAGGACAGCAGCCAAAAGTTCAAATATGAACGACATAGAAAATAACACATGGGTCAGAGCACTCATAAATCTACAAATGAGATCATAAATCACTTTAGTTATTAAAGGTTTCAGGAAACGCTCACTAATTGTTGGCGTAGCTGCATTTATACAAAAAAAAAGGTACGTTGTATGTATGACGTATGAGATCACATACGTTAACACTAATTAATGATCGATCTTAAGTACAGGATAACAAACTACTTAGCATTACAAATCTTTCGGGAAAGCCACCCCAGATCAGAAGTGGAAACTTCTCCAGCTATTTTAATGCTTTGCCAGCACAAGATAAATTCTTACATTAATAAATTAATGCTTGGGGTTAGGTTTCCTGATCCAAACTGGCTGTCAGATCACTGGACCCAACTAAATGGTCAAGGAAAAAGTTACTGTGGCCAAACATTTTTTCTATCTGGTTGAAAACCCAAGTGTATACTCAAAAGAAAATTAATGCATATAAATCTCTGGAGGCATACTATTTCCTGCTTCCTGTCCTGGTCCTTGAATACTGACTTTTGTGTACTATGGACCTAACGTATTGCCTAGCCAGCAGCAAGGACTTTCAAAACGTGTGCTATTATTAAAAATTTTAATAATCATATAACAAAATTGCACTTGTATGGCAGGGTGTGTATACATTTATATATACATTTTTTCCATTCATCACTTCAACTATTGCTGCTATAATTTCTATATTGACAGATAGAGACTTTATTGATCCCGAAAGAAATTCTATTGGTTTACAGTAGGAGCAGAAAGAATATATATTTTATATATAATAAACTCATTCAGAAGGGAGGCAGTATGGGATTGTTGTCAAATTTTGTAAGCCTTAAATGGCACAAAGATAATGTGCGTGTGTATGTTTTGCTCTTTTGACATGTACTCTGAGTTCTGTTACGGGTGAGAAGATGGATGTGAAACCATATGTATACATGCTTGCTCTTTGGCACTGATGTAGGCTCGGTCACAAGTGGTAGCGTCTCATGGAGGCAAGTGGACGAGCAAAACCTGTGAAACCGGAACAGAAAACCTGCCATCAAGCCTATATCCTTGAGATGGGAATGGTTGGTTGCTGTGACAAAGAGAAACACAGGACATAACAAGAAAAGGGATCCAGAGTTACAAGAATTGTTTATTGCGTAAAAGAAAGCCTTGTTATATTATTATATTTGCATTATGATAAACATTTTATGTGCAGGATGTGTGGGGGTTCTTTCATAATCCTTTTGCCACATTTACTGGTGAATTGAGTGTATAGTTGTTTGATTTATGGAACGGCAGAACCACTGATCTTTGAGGTCTTGGTGAAAATTCTATGGAGCCATTTCATAGTGAAGGAATACATGTCACCATACCCGACTGTAATAGAACATGCCAGGATACTCTCTATGATGGAGGTATATAACTGTACAAGGAGGCAATGACTGACAATGAACTTCTTCAGTTGCCTGAGCAAATATAGTCTCTGGTTTGTCTTCTTGATGAGGTGGTCTGAATTGATCTGCCATTTTAAGGAATTGCAGATGGATGTGCCCGAAAATTTGAAGGAAACTGTTACTGTTATTTGCTGACAGCTGATATGGAGTGGGGCTCTGTTGTTCTGTGCTTGCCTGACTTCCACAATAATCGCAACAGTTTTGGATGCATTGAGCTGGAGGTCAATGCACCTGGTGACTGTTCTGTCCACTTCTTAGTGATACCGTGCTTCATTGCTATCAGATATTGTGCCAATGATGGTGGTAGCCTCTGCATATTTGAGAATTTTTATAGAGCTGTCCTTTGATGTTAGCCTGTATGTGAACAGGAAAAAGAGAAGCAGGGAGAGCACACATCCTTGTAGTACTGCAATGCTGATGGTCTGGAGAGTGTGCAGTGATCTGTACACCTTGATAAAGTGACGCTGGCAGGATAGGAAGTCCAGAATCTAGTGGCAGAGAGCGGTGTCAATCTCCATTAGAGTTTTGAAGAATGTGGCTTGAGGGGGTTGACAGTATTGATGTCCCAGAACAGCACATGTGCATTGGTATTTGGTGTCTTCATGTGCTGCATAATGTAACCGAGTACTGGGTGGTGTTTTCTACAGACCTGTTGGGGCAGTAGGAAAATTGTAGTGGATCCCTTACTGAGGAAGTACAGGACTTGCGATGACACAGAACATTGCATTCATATGCTTTCATAACCACTAACATTAAGGCAACATGTTGGTAGACATTAAGGGGCTGGGACTGGAAGATTTTTCTATGGGGATTATGAGAGCTGATGTTGAACTTTGCGCTGATGGAGAAAGTGGCTGGAAGCATAACGTACAGCAGGGGCAGGGGAGTAACTGAATATAAGTAATGGCATTATGTATTTAGGATACTCATATTTTGTAACTTTATTATGATACAGTTATAATTTAAATAGATGGTAATTAGAATACAGTTACATTGTTGAAATTAATGGATTACATGAAGGGATTTATCTATTTAACGTGTTTATTCACTCTCCAATTAAATTATGGCCATTTGACACATTTCTCAGAAGTCCTTGAAATAAAAAACACAGCTACAAACCTCTGTGCAGTTATAAGTCAAGGTGATTAATTGTCATTGTTGACGCACCACAGCATGCAGCAATGAAATGTATCCTCTGCTTTTAACCCATGTGACATAGCAGGGGGCAGCTACGTGAGCGCCCAGGGAGCAGTGCTTGGGGACGGTACCTTGCTCAGGGTACCTCAGCGGTACTTGCGGGTCGGGGACTTGAACCGGCAATCTTTATGCGGTTGTGCCCCTAACTACTACACTACCTGCCTGCCCCAACATTATGTTATGTTAGCTGGCTGTCCACTCGCGGTAATGGAGCTTTCGCGACGTGGCCGGCACAGGAGTGTGCTACCTTGGACTGTGAAGCTATGCGGTCGTGCTGGTAGCGTTGAGAGAGAGAGGTGTAGACGTGGCGTACTTTTGTGTTGTGCTTCTGCTGCAGCAATTGATTGGGATTGTCTTGAAAGTATATTTGAGTGTTTGTGTCCTAGAACAGTTTATGTGGGTGGCTGTTTTTTTTTATTTCAGTCGGCGTGAGTGCTTCTCTGTCCTTGGTAATTGTTAAAAACCCCCTAGTGCTGGAAGAGGACAGTTGCTCCTGAGCTTTGTTTGGTTGCCAGTCTGGGCCTGGAGGACATTTCCCACTTTTTCTAGGCCTCCCAAGAGCAACTTTGCTTTGTTTTCATATGTGGTTCAGGTGGAAGGTATCTTTTGGTAAGTAGTAGTTAATTTGTTTATTTAATTTTAAAGGTTTTTATCTCTGACCCTATCAGATTTAAAATTTTAATAAAAAAAAAGATAAAGTTACGTTTTAAGATAAGTAATAACAGCTTATTTTAACTTATTATAACTTGTAAGTTAAAATAACTTAATTTTATTGTACTCTGCACATTATCGTATTAACTATATGTTAATTAATCAATTTAAAGTTATATACTCTATATAAATATACTGGGCTGGGAGAAAGGGGTCATAGTGAGATAGTTAATTATGGGGCCAGCTCAGTGTTGCGTTTGCAAGATGTTTGCCCTTCTGGACGTTTGTGTCCAGTCGGACTTCATCTGCAAATAATGCACGTTAGTGGACTCACTCGTGATCAAGGTTTGTGACGTTGAGGAGCAACTGGCTCTTATCTAACACAACAGTGAGTTAGAGGAGATAGTTAATACACCGTATAACTGAAGCTGATGTGTTACTGAAGGTGAAAATTAATAAATCACAGGGCCCTGATGGCATCTTACCTACGGTGTTAGAAGAGATGAGGGATATTATTTGCCGACATTTAACCTTACTGCTTTAGAAATCCTTATCTGCTGTTGTGGTACTTTATGATTGGAAGCATGCTAATATAAAAAGGGGATAGAAGTAATCTGTCAAACTATAGGGCAATCAGTATAATTTGCATAACTGGAAAAGTAATGGAAGCTATAATCCAAGCAAAAATGATAGATTACCTGGATTCTAATAATGTTCTGAGGGATAGCCAACATGGATTTAGGAGGGGTAGATCTTGTTTAACTAATCTAATGTAGTTCCTTGAGAAAGCTACAAGAGAAATCACAAACCACAAACCACTCCTGGTTAAGATGAAAGCCGCAGAGATTTTAGGAACTGTAGCAACTTGGATTGAAAATTGGTTAACAGACAGGAAGCAGCGGGTAGTTATTGGAGGCACAATGCTTTCAAAATGTTCAAAATGAGAAAAAATGTTCTCCCACTGATTTACAACTATGGCCACGAGTTCTCTTATTGGAATTAAATTGAAGTGACTATTTAATTGGACAGCATTCAGACCTGTTAGAATCTTATAGACCTGGATCATGTCCCCCCTTAGTCTCCTTTGCGCGAGGCTGAACAGATTGAGCTCAACTAACCTTTCCTCAAAAGACATTCCTTTTAGCCCAGGAATAATTTTTGTAGCCTTGCATACACCATAGTCACAGAGGGTGGCTGAATCACAAAGGTGATTAGAAAATGGTCGGAGAAGGACTCGTTCAATGGACAGACGGACATATGATGAACAGAAACTCAGTGAGTGATAACCAAGTCTAGTGTATGATTGTGCACATGCTGATAATATTCAACACAGTTCAGGAGGTACAGGAAATTTTTACTGATGGAATTTGTCCACATGTATATTGAAATTATATGTATATATATATTAATAATTAATATGTTAAGTCAGTAAGTTCCCCAAGTTCAGTCTGAAATTAAGTATATGGTGCAGGTGGTCTGTATACTATAAGAAAATGATGGGTGGGTCAGATGCCATTTTAATTAGCATTGCTTCAAACATTGTAAAACCTTTTATAATCTTGGGTTCAATAGTGAGCTACAAATAGCTGCCAGGCCGCTGTCATGCCGGGGGCCATGTGGTTTCTGTACAAAAATATTCAATTAAATTTATTTTTATATAGTGCCCTTCACAACAGAGTTGTCCCAGGGCGCTTTACAGGGGTGTGTTGTAATACATTACCATATGCAATACATATGGTACTGCATGAAATACAAATAAGGGAAAGAAAGAAAGCCAACTGACAACAGAGGAGAGGAACCAAAAACTCCCAAGAAAGGGGTCCAAGATCAACTGGCTGCCCAACCCCCCTGGGCATCACTGAAACAGAAAGAGGGAGCTTGTTTGCTCAAAGTGAGAACTGTGGTTGAGTGCAAAGCTAAATTCCATCAATGAATCAGTTCTCCATTCTGGTCCTTTTAACATGGCAGATTGAAGGCTGACACTAAACCTATCAGATGAGGGCTCAACAAGAGGAATAATGTCAGGAGGTCGGAGCCAGGTTTCAGTTAAAAAAACAGGTCTACACGAGTGTCAAGCACTATATCACTGAAAAGAAGTGTTCTGCTTCCTAGTGAGCGAACATTCAATAAGGAGCGTTCCATGGTGGGTTTATGTTGTGGGTCATTTAATTTTAACAGGTGAATTGATATTAAGTTATCCACACAGGAACCCCCAGTGGAACGTATAGATCTAAGTCTCAGTCTAGTAATAGCTACCATATTCTTTCTAGGCTCACTAACTCCTAAATAATCCCCTCCAATTAGGATGGAGACTACCACATTTATAAAAGCCAGGCCATTCCCAGAAAAGTTCCCATTTATTAATAAAGACTATGTTTTGCGATGCACACCATATAACATCATAACACTTGTAAGGCCACAGGCCTTGCAGGCCCCACCAGGATTCTCTCTGACAAACCTATACCGACCCACTCAGTGTCCTTAGGCAAAGTTCCACCGTCTCCAACAAGGCTGGACCCAAATCTCCAGATCACTACATCAAATGAGACACCTCACCCCACTGGGCAGCCAGAATCCCACAGCCAAATTCCAGCAATAAGACCTGACTACCTCAAGACACAGGTGCAACATACGCTCACCAACTCACTTTAACACAGGAGGTATCACTCCAGACTAGCATTAAGGACACATACGCCCATGTTTGGTCTCGTTTGAATGGTCACAGTACGGTGGGCCTTAAAACAGTATGTTCTCACATAAGAGAAATATATAAAGTAAGGCTAACCCCACCAAAGTGGAGGATCCTGGTGGAACAAAAGAAGTCCTACATTCCAACTAAAGCAATTTTATTGGCTAAGGGCTGGAGACCTGATAAAACCAGCATGTGTCCAGGACACACACATATTCAAAATCTGTCCCTAAATTGATCAGTCACAATATTTGGTCAGAAATCCAGTCTTCAAACACTTTCTGTCACTTGGGATACTTAAGGAAGAGCTCCAGAGTAGCAGGGGGAGTCACTCTGTAATCAGAGCTCCCACCTAGTACTGCATGAATTTTTATCTGTAATCAGGTATTTTCTGCTGTTACTCTGTGCCCACTCAGCTGAGGTATGGAATTGTTAATTTCTTGTATTGTTTATGACTAAGATGGTGTATTTTAGGAGTTTGTGGCCACATGTTATAATTAGATTAGGATTATATTTGGTTAAATTGATGTGTTTTGTGTTATTTGTGAATGGTGTTCTGATTACTTCTTGGCTGTCTGACTTTGCTAACTTCCATATGTTTTTGGTAGATTTGACTCACTTCCCTGGTCGGTGGCAAATTATTATTGGGCTCAGCCTCTGAAGTGCGCACAAGCTGAGTGACTGGAAGCCCGGCTCAGTCTCTGAGGTACGCACAACCTTAGTTACGGATAGCCCTGGCTGAGGCTCTAAGGCATGCACAAGCTGAGTGACAGGAAGCCCGGCTCAACCTCTGGGGTACGAACAAGCTTAGTTATGGATAGCCCTGGCTGAGCCTCTGAGGCATGCACAAGCTGAGTGACAGAAAGCCCTGCTCAGCCTCTGAGGTACACACAAGCTTGGTTATGGATAGCCCTGGCTGAGCCTCTGAGGCATACACAAGCTGAGAGGCAGGAAGCCCTGCTCAGCCTCTGAGGTACGCACAAGCTTAGTTACGGATAGCCCTGACTGAGGCTCTGAGGCATGCACAAGCTGAGTGACAGGAAGCCCGGCTCAGCCTCTGAGGTACGCACAAGCTTGTTTATGGATAGCCCTGGCTGAGCCTCTGAAGCATACACAAGCTGAGTGACAGGAAGCCCGGCTGAGCCTCTGAAGCATACACAAGCTGAGTGACAGGAAGCCTGGCTCAGCCTCTGAGGTACGCACAAGCTTGGTTATGGATAGCCCTGGCTGAGCCTCTGAGGCATGCACAAGCTGAGTGACAGGAAGCCCTGCTCAGCCTCTGAGGTACACACAAGCTTAGTTACGGATAGCCCTGGCTGAGCCTCTGAGGCGTGCACAAGCTGAGTGACAGGAAGCCCGGCTCAGCCTCTGAGATACGCACAAACTTAGTTATGGATAGCACCAGCTGAGCCTCTGAGGTACTCCCAGGCTTAAGTTACCAGAAACACAGACTCAGCCTCTGAGGTGCTCACAAGCTCAGATGCGGCGAATGTCGGCCGAGCCTCTGAGGAGATATTCGAATCGCTGGGTCCAAAAGGTTGTCTAGGCTGTCATAGTGTTATGTATAGTGATTCCCCAACCTCTGAACCGAGTCCCATTCCGCAGATCCGCAGATCGCCCTATTGGCTGAGGCAAATCTGGTGATCTCCTTTGTCCATTATAAAAGGGAGAAGCGATATCAAGGAGAGCCCAGAAGTAATCTGAATAACATAAATGTCATGACCATAGCTTTCTTAATAAATCTTTAATAAAATTGGAGTCAGATATAATTAGAGTATTTATCTAAAAGGGTAAGTAACTTTGCAGGAGCGCTCGGAAGGACCTATGCGCATTCCGAGCCTTCGGCTGTCCACTTGGATTCCGTCATTGGCCAAAATGATTTGAACACTTGGCACATTTAAAAGGTTTCAGTTGTTTTTGTTAAATTGGCCTCTAAAATACCAATAAAACAAATTAAGTATCTACAAAGTGATCATTATACTATATAAACAATAGGGGCCTTCATAAGGAGAATCATTGTGCTAAGACCGGACCTCAACCCCATCAAGCACATTTGTGACGAGTATTGTACATTTTAAAGAAAGCCTTTGGCTTGAGTTGCAGAAAGCATGGGATACCATTAGTGTTTAAGTTCTCAGGAAATATACTGACACTATGCCAGAGAGATGTGCTGCTGTAATTGC
>JAODKN010000037.1:727159-741871 GCA_026774425.1 Petrocephalus zakoni
GAGTCCCCCTCACCCGCGCTGATGTCGGAGTCCCCCTCACCCGCGCTGATGTCGGAGTCCCCCTCACCCGCGCTGATATCAGAGACCCCCTCACCCACTGGCAAAATTGCTGCTATGACCTTGGCAGCAAAGCCCTGCAATTCCGCCACCTCTTCCAGTGGTGTTGAGCTACAACTCACTTTTTTACGTCGACTTTAATATCCGACCATTTATTTTTTATTTCTTATTACTGTGTGTCTTTCCGGAATTACATTTTTAAATGCCTCCTCCACGCTGTGCCTTTTTTTCTTTCTTTCTGTTACGTCCGTAACATTTCCCGCTGATTGGGATGTAAGAAGGGAAAGAGCGTAGAACTTAGCAGTTTTATGCATCTGGATTTTTTCTGGCGTACGGAAATTTCTGGTTTTGTCTGTACGCCAAGTTTTAGTGTGAATTCCACGCACGCCATCATACATGAGGCCCCTGGTCATGAAGAAAATTACTAGATGGTTTTCTTACTTGCTCTCAACCCATGCTGCTTGTAGTTAAAGCCATGTTCATAAATTGTACATAAAATATTCAAGTGCGGACATTTTCCGGAGTTGCCCTTCCACACATGAAGCACACAACTGTTCAGTTTTTCGCATCAGAAGTCTTAACAATAACCACTAGTATTCCGGTCAGTACACGGGGTGGTGCTGGGGTGGAGCATGCAGCAGGCAGGACAATGACGACTGTTTCTGCTTTAATATCAGTTCTGCATTTATTTGGACGCACCTGCAATACCAGCAAAATAATAGAAAGCCATATACTATGGAAGCGTATTGCATTCATCTGGAAAAAACGTCGGTTTTGTTTCTCTGAATAAATGACAGTCATCCTGTTCGATAAATTAATGATATTCCATCTACACTACTTAGAAACATTAATATTTCCCAATGTTTCAAACCAAGATTAAAAATATAACCCCAAAACAGAAAAAGTTGTGACAGTATGAAAAACGCAAATAAGCGTAAAAGCGCAAAATGCAACAACGAAGACCCCGTGCTGTTGCCCACCTTAAGACTTGTTTGCAGGAAGAATGGGGCAAAATTATACCTGAAACACTTCATCACTTGGTGTCTTCAGTCCCTAAACGTCTTAAGTGTTGTGAAAAGGAATGGCAACATTACAAAGTGGTAAATGCTTTGCTGTCCCAACAACTGCAACTGCAGCAACCTGAGATCCATTCCAGAAAGCAGGTTTAACAAACTCGAGTTTGTGGGTAATGAAAAAATCATAATTAATGGAGCTCCAATACTTTGATTCACCATGAAAACGCAGTCATTGCGACATTGCGATCTGGTCGAAAGGACAGATACAACAAGATCAGGATGACGTGACAAAAAATAAAGTATTTTCTATAATATACTAAAGCACCCCTGTATTGAGAAAATGTCAAATATATAAATATATTTTTGTTGTAATAAATACTGGGGTATTTATAAAGTAAAAGAGGAGTTAAATATAAGTTTCTCGCAAACCCACCAGAGAAAATGATTAAACATGATACGACACTCATGTAAAAGCAGCGGAGGTAATTTTAAACTGACTTTTTAACATATACTAGATAATGTTGAAAAGGAATAATCATTAATACTGCAAAATGCGTAGGATTTTTTCCTGAGACTGAGTAAAAATGTGTTGTGATGTCATTAAAATCGGTTTTTATACCAGTGGAAAACCAACACCTTGAAGTACCATAATTTTGGAACTTTCTTGTAGTACAGAAAGTATGGTACCTGGTGCGGTGGAAAAGTGCTCTTTGACTTTGTTACGGAAATATCAGATAAAACGAACATCTTACCTCAATGTTCAATTCTGTTACCTTTTACTGGTGATATGTATACAGGTGGGATGATATCAGTAATTTTGGTATGGTGCAATGCAGAGATTGGTGGTAGAATGCAGCTCTGCATACTGCCAAGTGCATCATTTTTCCAGGTCCCACAAGGTGACCCTGTGTCGCCTTGGCAACAGCAGCCAAACAATAACCCTCTGAAGGAACTGCAGTCCTCAGTCTAGTCAGAGAAGTGAAAAGCCCATTCAGTGTCTGCTGAAACTTTGGACTTATTTTTAAAAGCAGTTTCATCAAGGAAGTGCGTTCAATGGAAAATACATCAACTTAATGGTCTTAAGGAAGGAGACAAGAAGCCATTGCTTAAGATTATTGCTGGACGCGGCTTTCATTTAAATTTTTTTGACAGATTCCAGTTTATTTATTCTGAAACTGAGAATTCCTCAGGTACCTCATTCATAGTTCATCCAGCAATTGTTTTATATATATCAAGCATGCTGTGGTGTCAGGGAGGAGGGTCCTGTCGCTGTCTGGTATTTAGGTACCATGACCTTCCAGCACAAGGGCTTAGTGTGCCTGTAAATACTGTGCCTCCCCAGACTGGGTGGAGTAGCCTCGTGATTCTTATTTTTTATTACACCATAAATCCACCTTTGTTTCACTCATTTTCCATCTATCCATCCATTTTCTGAAACCGCTTGACTTATTTTGGGTTGTGGTTGGTCCAGAGCCTATCCCAGAGACTATGGACGCAATGCAGGGAACAGCCCAGGATGGGACACCAGCCCACTGCAGGGCACACTCACACATCGTTCACTCACACATGCACACGTATGGGCAATTTGGTAACCCCAATTAACCTACGTGTTTTTGGATTATGGGAAGAGTCCCCAGAGGAAACCCCATGACATTCAAACTCCACACACATGGAGCCATGGCGGAGGCTCAAACCCTGGTTTCAGTTGTTTTCAGCTACAGTGCTAACAGATGGATGGATGGATTGATTTATTGACACGTTTCAGTCCGCAAGGGCAAAATAGGTACCATGAATAGACTAAATCACTCTGACATCTATGGTTAAAATGGAACAAATGGTAAATGAGACTTCTGAGCAGGACATGACCTCATGTTCTCTCCGTTTTATGATCTCTAGGTGACCTCATATCATTAGAGGACATTATTTAATACTTCATTCAGAAGGACGCAGAATTATGCATAAAATGAAATGTTCTGAAAGATACGTTCATTATGCATAAGGTAAAATATTTCCATGTTCTTATTTCCAGGACTGCTAGCCACCTGACACAGGAATGAACCAATGTCAGTAGGCAGCTGTTTGCATGCTCCCCAGTTCACAGTCACATTATGGGCTGTCACATGCTAACTACAGGCACACTCCCAGAATCTCCCTGTCTCTCCCAGCCAGGGCATTCCTCACTCCGCACACAGTGTACAAGCAGGGCATGCCCCCCATGTGGCCTCCGGACAGGCATTACCCAAAGCAGAGATCTTCTGCAGGTAGCCTTGGGTTTGTTACTCAAAGTCTAGGATGAGCAAAAGGACCTGAACATATACCCCTACTGATTTAAACTTCATCTCCTGGGAGCCCCAACAAGGCACCATGAACATCACCCTGCCTTTCTAATCCTTTGAATGACAATTCGGTGCACTCTAACATGGGGCGCCCCCTTGAGACATTGTAAATGATAAGCATGCAATTTCAGATCCAGCAAGGTGAATAGTTTTATCTACATGTGTGTGTGCTAAAAGGATTCTACCCACTGATGCATTTTGGTAGATTAGGCCCACATGGGGGCAGGCATGCACTGAGCATTTGCCATCTGGCAATGTAGCATCCTCTGCATTTTAATGGAAACATTTTATTCTTTGTTTTAGTATTAATGTTGCAGGGATTCTCAGGAAGCATAGACTCAATCGACCAAAACTTCATTAAAGTGGGCATCAGAGTGGCATATGACCCACTAAGCAACAATTATTTCCTGAAGTGAAAAGCTTCAGCATTATTTGTAGTGCACTGGCAGCCAAAGGAAGGCCCAGGGTCAGTCTTTATAACTGGAAAGGGAGGATACACAGAGTATACTCAGCCAGCAGGGGCCTTCAGGTAAATCCTGTGTGCCTATTAGGAGAGCCTAACAGCAAGGGCTGCATGTTCCCCAGTCTATGGCACCTGGGTCACATGCTGCTATGGGTCATTTGTGTCCAGTTCTCCACTGATAGCTGTTTTTTCTACTTAATTCCATAGGTTCTGTACAGAATGTCACACAGTATGAAACCTACTACACTGTCAGGACAGGGTTCAAGTTCAAGTCACCTAAGGGACATGGTAGAGCACAGAACTTTCCTAGTGGAACAGTAGTCTCACAGTTAAATATATAATTTAAACATCCATTAAGTGGCCATTTACCACTATGACCTTGATTGTTTTCTGGCTGTTTTGGTGAGAATTAGGATTCAGTGACCACTTACCTCCTAGTAACTTCCACACAGTTGCTATTCTTTGAATGACTGTTTTAATGTAGATTTAACATAATGCAGTGAACACAATCAACTGACCCACACTGGTCTTATCTCACATGACTGAACGTACTGCGGGCCTCCAGAACCATCTATATGGATGTGTCTGACAGGCTGCTTCTCGCTGATGCCATGACCTCTCCCTGTCTGCCTGTCTGCTGGCCCCCCTGCAGGTTTTTAAGGTGAAGGCGGTCCAGCTGGCAGAGAAGCTTCTTCCAGCGTTTAATACCCCCACAGGAATCCCGTGGGCCATGGTGAACCTGAAGAGGTGAGCGGGGCATGATTCCCAAACAATAAAATGTTAAGCTCATTTCACTCAGGGGTCCATCACAGCTCAGTCAGTGCCCGGCTTCTATTAGTGGGATTGTGAGTTTAGTGAAGGCTTAGCTTCATCTGTCTCATTTGGGGGCAGCATAATATATCTGAGTAGCCCGCTGTGTCCGGGGAACATTGGCGTGGGGGGGTTTGTTTCCATATGCTATACACTAGAGATGACACCGATCCGATACCCACTATTGGTATTTACTGGGAAAAATGCTTGTGGGGGGGCAAGGGAGTACGAAAGGCTCATCCCGAAGAATTGTGAAAATGCTTGTAGCCTTAGAGTGACATACTGCACACAGAAGCCAGGGTCACGGGGTGGTTAGTTGTTCCGTGATGCTGCATGTGTGTCAGATTTGTCATGGTGGAAATACAGTAACCATTTCACATTCATACATTCCACATTCATGGTTTTGGTTATTTGCAAATTAGCCGTGACTAATTTAATTGGAATACTTTTGGAGCTTGCTGAAAATCAGCAATAACACTTAAGCCAGAAACACTTTGCTTAAGTGTGCTTTTCACGTGACACCAACATAAGCCCATCATGACAGCCAACATGACTTGTCAAAAGCATTTATTAAGCATTTATTAAGGTCAAAAGCATTTATTAAGGTTCTATTTCTAACCAAGGGTTAGAAATAGAACAATCAGTATGTAAAGGAATATCAATCTCTAATTTACCGTTTCTAAACCACTATAAAACACTGTAATTGCATTAACAATAGAGTAATTTCAACAACCTTTCACGCCTGGTGGTAAATCAACAAAATCTTCAAATTTCATAAAATCATCATAAAACAGGATGGAGTGGTGGCTCTGATGCTAGGGATTTGTGCCAGCATTTGGAGGGTTTGCTGGTTCGGTGAATTTCAGGAGTGATTCCAACCGGCCCTTGAGCACAGCCTGTAGTTGCTTTGTCCTGGGTATGACGTTAACCTACATCTGGCTCTGCAAGTAGGTGCTCCAACTTCAGGGAAAATTTGGGGGTTGGCGGAAGGATTGGCACTTCACACTCCTTCGGAACAGTGTAGTGCTGAGGTATCACCCACAGCCTGGCTGCTCCCAGGTTCTCATCCCTGAGATAGTCTGTCATGTATGCCCCTAACCCCTCTCTCTCTTTATAAAAGCCTATAAATACACTCCAATGAGGCACAACCCTGACTTTCCACTCAACAAAACCACTTTTATTAATACCTAGAAACAAAATGGTAATAACACATTTATCTCTTTCCAACAATTAGTCCAGAAGTTTGACATCAGGAAAGAGCAATACCTTCAGTACCTCCTTTAAATCTAAAATCAGTATGTCAAACAACAATTTACTACCAGGGTGGCATGGTGGTGCAGTGGTTAGCACTGTCGCCTGGGGTTCGAGTCCTGCCCGGTTCCATGTGTGTGGAGTTTGCATGTTCTCCCCATGCCGTTGTGGGGTTTCCTCCGGGTACTCTGGTTTCCCCCTGGGTTGTTCCCGCCTTGTGCCCATAGGCTCCGGAACCCCCGCCACCCTGTTAAGATAAGCGGGTTGGAAAATGGATGAATGGATGGATGGATGGAATTTATTACCATTTCCACTTGTAGAAGAAATAAAAGAACTGACAAAAAGATAGTTCACTTGAAATTGGCAACTAATATAAAATAATTATCAGAGCACACATTACCCAGCACATAAAATGGGCTGAACACATGATCACAGTTTACACAGCCCAGACACCTTCTTCCACTCCCTCTGGCTCTGCCCACCAATTCAGCATTTCTGGAAAGAAACTCCACTATGCTAACCTGCAGCATTCCACTGTCTCAGTCCATTTGTCTCTCAAACATAAACCCACTAATCAAAAATGCAGTACCCATACTGATCACCTGAACGATCGCCAAGAAAACAAACCTGTTACACTGAAAAACCAGACACACAGTATCACACAGTGGTCAAACCTACTCAAAGAATATATATCTGTGGAACATATTACCCTTCAGCACCAAACCCCATGCTTCAAAAAAGTTTCATTCACCATTGCACTAGACCCGTCTCTAAATTAACCCCACTGAATGACGCACATAAATACACTTACTCACACACACACACATACCAAAACAACTCCTCAATGCAATTATACCCCAGTTCTCGCATCTCATAACTCTGTCATCTTCACATAAAGTCGCTGACTATCCCAGTTATCGCATTGCTTTGCTTTGTCTTGTCCTGTCTTGCCTGTCTGCGTCAACCTGCACGGTCTTATACCGCCATGTCTTGTCTGTCCTGTTATGTCTGCCATGTCTTATTTGTTTATTTGGGCTCTGTTAGGTCATAATGGTGGGTGGACAGGAGAGTGATGGGTTGGAGTGGCTTCACTTAATATATTGAATCCTTACTGTAAATGAAAAGTTGTCCTCCGAACAGGGGGGAGGTGGTTGGGGTTATATAAAAAAAAACAAACATAGTTGAACTAAGGTATTTTGGCACTCATTTTAACTGTCTTGCAGAGCTCTTATTGGGTATATTGGAAGGTTATTAATAAAATGTCATTTGGAGGGAATGTGATCTTTGCTCAGATCTTCCCCCGTTTGCATGTGCCCAGCGGCGTGGGCCGGAACTGGGGCTGGGCTTCCGCGGGCAGCAGCATCCTGGCTGAGTTCGGCACCCTCCACATGGAGTTTGTTCACCTCACCTACCTGTCAGGAAACCCCGCCTACTACCAGAAGGTGAGAAGGGAGAGTCCTGCTTCAGCCCTGAATCAAATACCTGCTCTGTGTCAGACATGTCTTTTGGCAGCTGCCTACATTCTAAGCTATCCAATATAACCAGATGTGCATTACTTTTCATCTGTTGCCCATTTCTTGCTGTTGTAGTGATAGCGGCATTAGCCGATTCTGCAGAGTGAGGCTTTAGCTACTCTCTGGATTGTCAGGTATTTTTCCAGTTCATAAAGTATCATAAATGTCATATTATCAGTATCATAAAGAACTGAGAGATGCAGGCACACGGGCAAACAAAGTGTGACCTTCAAGCTTGACTGATGCCAGTGATTGACGTCAATGCAGGCTCTCAGTTTGTTTAATAGCAAGAGAAGAGAGTGAGAGAGCAAGTTTATCAGCAACAATATATGATCTTACTAGCGTCCATCAGGTTTGGAGCTCAGTCATTGCTGTCAGGCTAAAGACCAAGTCAGGGGCAGGATCCAGTTTGTTTGCAGTGTGTATGTGTGTCACCGCATACAGTATGCGTATCAGTTTGTGGACTGAAGTAATGAGATGTCTGCACATAGCAAACCCACCCAAATTCAGATTTTCCTCTGTTACTGATATCTTTTGAAGTTTTGGTGGTTGGGGTTAAGAATCATTAATTGAAAAGAAGCCGACATGAGATTTATGGCTTTGTCATAGTTTCCCGATCCGTTTCCCCTAAGGTTATGCATATACGCAAGCTGCTGGCCAAGCTGGACCGGCCCAATGGACTGTACCCCAATTACCTAAACCCTCGGACAGGACGCTGGGGACAGCGTGAGTACTTCCTGCAAATGACTCTTGGACCTAAGTGTCTCATTAGTTAACACTTCACTATAGTTTACAGTCGGGTGTTGCAGTTTCCTTCGTCTTACAGCTCTAGATCAGTGATGCTACCATTTGGTCCCCTTCATCTGGTGTAAGCTGTGGAGAGCTTTGAGTCACTATTTTCAGAAGACATTACCGAACATTACTTAGCTGTAATACTTGTAGACTCGCTGAAGGCATCTCAGTCCCAGAGGGACTTGCAATGCTCAAAGGCTTGCAAAGGTATTTTACTTTTTTAAAGCTATTAGGTTCTATTATCTTGATCTTCTAAGAAGAAGGGAGGCCAGCAAAGATGAATCAGGTCACCTTGTCAGTGAACATTCACTTTATTTTGTTTTTTTTTTCAACGTGGCAATCCCCTTAGCTCGTCAACAATCTGAGATTTATAGGTTTATCCCCTCTAAGTGAACTAAGGTACAGCAGAGAGATGGTGATGGGGAGTTATCCCGTCCGGATAGTGAAGCAGAGAGATGGTGATGGGGAGTTATCCCATCTGGTTGGTGAAGCAGAGAGATGGGGAGATGGGGTTATTCTCTCCAGATGAATCTGAATAAAGCAGAGGAATGGTGTTTGGGACTTATCAGGGCACAGGCAGACCAAATATCTATTTTAGCAGAAAAAAATGAATAATTCAGATGGGTACAAGATGAAAACACAGCTTTGTGCGCTGGCATCTCGTCATCTCAGGGCAGTAGGAAGCAGAGTTTATGCTAAAATGGTTGGTTATGCCAGGAGGGTTAGTGCTGTCGGTTTCACTCTGGATTTCAGCAACAGAGCCGTAATGCCTTTTCTGTAAAATGTGACCTGCCATTGGTCAGTGAAGAGGAGAGAACCCCTTGCAACCTGTGTATGGATCCTGGGTCATGGGTGAACCCTTTCATGGTCTTCTCCTTAACCCGTTCCCGAAACGGATCATCTGATTGATTGAGCCAAGTATGGCACTCTGCTGCAGTGCTTTTTTCCCCTGCTGTCACTGTGACAGGGAGCTGTGTTTCATCTGTATAAATGTATATGCCTCACATAATTGACATTGGTCTGTCAGGAACAGAAGGAAGCCTCAACCTGCTAAATGGATTAATGAGTGTTTCTGCCCCCAGACCACACCTCTGTGGGAGGGCTAGGGGACAGTTTCTATGAATACCTCCTAAAAGCCTGGCTCGTGTCTGACAGAACCGATGCAGAGGCCAGGAAGACCTATGATGATGCTATTGAGGTGAGTTCATAACCCTTTGATCCAGAGTATGGGGTCCTAAGAGATCCTCTCTCCTGCTGTCATCATCCATCCATAACAATACAGAAGCTTACCCTCCTGTAATACCATGTATAAATATATGAAGCTTTATGAAGGACACCCGCACATGTCTTTAGGCGATAGAGCGCCACTTGATTCGCAAATCCAATGGCGGCTTGACCTTCATCGGAGAATGGAAGAACGGACACCTGGAGCGCAAGATGGGTCACCTGACCTGCTTCGCTGGGGGCATGTTTGCCCTGGGAGCCGATGGCTCACCAAATGACAAGGCCGGACACTATCTGCAGCTGGGGGCTGAAATCGCCCACACGTGCCATGAATCATATGACCGTACAGGTGAGAGCAGAAAGCCAAGAACTAGGCGGTAGCACTTTAATTGAGGGGGCACAAATAACTTAGTTACTCAGTTACTATTCAAGAACAAATCATGAAATAATGTAATTCCTGCATGAAATACATGAACTGTCATGATTTATTAATGATGAATGAACATCACAGTGCAATCTCCCTCTCTCCACACCAGTGCTGAAGCTCGGCCCAGAGGCTTTCAAGTTTGACAGTGGCCTTGAAGCTGTAGCCATCCGGCAGAATGAGAAGTATTATATACTGAGGCCTGAAGTCATCGAGACCTACTGGTACATGTGGAGGTTCACCCATGACCCCAAGTACCGCCAGTGGGGCTGGGAGGCAGCAGAGGTAGGTGCAGGGTGTGGAGCGGAGCAAGAAAACCTGTCTGTGATATATTTATAACAGTCGGTTGTTGTTGTTGTTATTATTATTATTATTCATATATATGTGTATATATATAAATCCACCCTCCAACACACACATTAGCCCTACACTATTCTCTCTATACACATTCTTTGTCTCTGTTAGCTCACCTCCCATCAGAAATGTCAGTAATTACTACCTTTATTCTCACATTGCTTGTAAGGGGTTTCATGAGGTTAATTATTTATAAGTTAAACAATGCTGGGTGATTTGACAGAAGCCAAAGGAGTGGTTAAGTTGCCAGGGGGGGCCCATTGTTTGCCTGAGCTTGAAGTCCTGTGGGTCCCACCATTCAGGCTGCTTAACAAACACCCCGCAGGCTGTAGCTATTTCCACACAGCCTTCACATCTCCCCCTTCCTATCACTGGATCCCTGGAGCAGTGCTTATACCTCTTTGTTTTTGTTTCGCAGCAGCACACAGCAGTGCTACTGCGGTGCCCCTGCTAAATGATGACTCCCTTAATTCTGTTTCCATCGCAGTAGTTCCATTTGGAAACAGCCCTGTTCCCTGAGCACTGCAAGCCTGTGTGCACTGCCCTGGCACATGGTGTCTCCAGTGCCTTTATCTTTGACAGAGCAACAGTTATTTTGTTAATTTTTCTACCTTTAGATCTCAGAGTGGGTTTTGCTGGTGAGACTGGGATTTAGCAAAGGGTTTGCAATTTTTGGGAATACATCGCTTTTTCCCAGGCCACCTGTGATGTATTCATGTAGCAGCCTTACTCACCATGGCCTCATGCCACCTGTGATGTATCTATGTGGAAGCCTCACTCACCACGGCCTCATGCCACCTGTGATGTATCCATGTAGCTGCCTCACTCACCATGGCCTCATGCCACCTGTGATGCATCTATGTAGCTGCCTCACTCACCACAGCCTCATGCCACCTGTGATGTATCCATGTAGCTGCCTCACTCACCATCGCCTCATGCCACCTGCGATGTATCTATGTAGTAGCCTCATTCACCCCGGCCTCATGCAACCTCTGATGTATCTTTGTAGCTGCCTCACTCACCACGGCCTCATGGGTCCTGTGATGTACTCATGTAGCAGCCTCGCTCACCGTGGCCTCATGCCACCTGTGATGTATCCATGTAGCAGCCTCACTCACCACGGCCTCATGCCACCTGTGATGTATCCATGTAGCAGCCTCACTCACCACGGCCACATGCCACCTGTGATGTACCCATGTAGCTGCCTCGCACACACTGGCCCTTCTCCTTTCTTTCAGGCCATCAATAAGCACTGTCGGGTCAGTGGCGGGTTTTCCGGGGTCAAGGACGTCTATTCCTCCAGCCCTGCCTACGACGACGTGCAACAGAGCTTCTTCCTGGCAGAGACTCTGAAGTAAGTTTTTTCCCTTATGAGTCCCTCAGTCTTACGTTCTCGATATCAGATTGTATCCATCTGTCCCTCTTCCACTGTCTAGAACTTTCACTGTTTGTCTACTAGATCTAAATTCAATATAGACCTAAATTCGAAATAATTTAATTCAATACTTGAAGTAAAATAGCTACATTTTTTTCAGTAATGTTTTATGTAGTATGCACTCTAAGAGAATTTGCACAGTAAGCGGGCTCTGTAGTCAAACAACTGGCGGGAGCAGTCAAATGGTCCCGCGCTTGCCTCTAGTTTGAGCCATCAGACTATCACTGCTCGTTCCTTACTGTCCCACATCTCTCCCAGGTACCTATACCTGCTTTTCTCCAGCGACGATCTCCTGCCATTGGATAGCTGGGTGTTCAACACAGAGGCACACCCCCTCCCCGTGCTGCGCCTGGTCAACCTGACTCTTTCGGGGAGCCAGCAGTAGGGGATTAACATGTTTATCTGTGCAACTTAGACCTCATAGCCACCATCACAGGACCCAACTGAAAATGTTTGCTGGCCGGGGGGGTCATTCTACAACCTATAGTTTTTTAAACTATGTATATATTTCTCTTCTTTGCCAGTAGCAACAGATTACACAATAACAAGAACACTTCTGGGTTTGACCTTTGGCCTGGAGTCGATCTTAAAATAAGGTCCATCTCAGTGGAAACAGGGCCCCTTCTCCACAAAATGCTCTCCAACTCTAAATATCACCGGTGTTCATCCTTTTTTCAACACATTTGCCCACAACAAACCTGCTGGATGGAATTAATTTATAGCCTTATAATGGTGAGACTTGTGGGTGGGCTTTGGCTCTCCCTCACTTTGTGATGTCATTTCCTGCTCCAATTAAACCCTTTGGCTGCACTGTGGTATGGGTGACCTCTTCACTGCCTGCCCCCCAAACACAAAACCAATGTAATTGTCCTGGTCTTTCCATTCAGAAGGATATAAATAACTGACTCCTGAAAGACGGGCAATGTTTTTCACTTGGAGGCTCCTGCACAATGTTGACAGATTATAAAATTGAATCTATAACTGGTTTTTCTGGATGTGCTTGAAAGGTACGTACGGGGGTACGTACAAGCAGCTTTATATTCGTTTCATACTAAACCGGTCCTGTACATACTAATATGTATCACAGTTCCTGTGTAACAGGAGTGATCTGAGACAAGACAGAGGTACTGATGATACTTTGTCTTACCACATGGGTGCAGTGGTGCTTTATGTTTACACACAGCGGCAGTGTTCTCCACCACTCAAACCACACGTCCACATTGGGTCTCCTGTTCACTACAAAGTCACCAAATTAATAAATAAATACATAAATAAATAACTTCCTTATTTAGGAAATAGTGAAGCAGTGATTTTCTGACTGTTTTCTAACTAGTTAACATAAATGTCATATGCAATCATGCAGCAGTCGTATCTCGGTGGCACCAGACAATGAATGGAAATCAACAACAGGAAAATGTGCCTAAGCTGACCAGTCTCTTCAAGCCAACAGGACGCCTGACACAGACCCAGACTGGGGGGAGCTCACCTGCATGCAAAGAGAATGATCAGAAACATGGAGTCAAAATACACCGATGACTTTTTTTCTCAATGTCTTTTTGATGGTAGTTTCCAGCCATCATGCATTAGTTTACACACAAAAGGGGGAGTCAGTGAGGGTCAAGTATTGAGTTCTGAATCTTGCAGGAAACCAGGTACCTACTGAAAGAAATGTTCCCTCTTTCGGCATGGTGATTTCCACCTACAAACCCCATGAGGCAAAATTGTACTTGTATTCAGATACAGTATTTGTATTTAAATCCTGGAGGAAGGAAGCAAGTTTTACTTAATTGGTTTTTCTAATAATAGTTCAGATCAAAAATTCCTGCTGCTGCACAGGAGCCCCCGGATATGAAGATGATATGATGGTAATCCGGTTAGGGTATCTAGGTCCAACAAAGTTTTGCCGTTTTTACATGGAATCACCAAGAACAAATTATAAGCAATTGGACTTTGTATTTTCTTGCAGGTTTGGTTGTTTTAAAGATTACACTTAATCCCAGCTCATTTAAAAGTGACAAAGGTTGGAACAAAAGACTGTACACATCCTCCACTGGGAGTCAAGTAGATGAGTAGGCCAGACTCAGGCTGCCAAAACCTGGTGGTTTGACTTTATTTCAGACCCAGTAATCCCAGGCGGATCTCTGAGTAACCAACCTGGTTTGCTGTTTGCAGCCCTGAGCACATGATGTTGTCCTCAAACTCCTGGATGCACAAAGGTTAATTTTCCTTTTGTGTAGTCTTTGGGTGGGGGGAAACAAACACTTTTAATGAGTTGTATGATATCTCTCTTCAGAATTTTAAGTGAGGTGAAAGAGCCATTGTTTTAATCCTTCCATCTAACTGCTGTCTGGCTCACCAAAGCACACATTGTCATTCACTATGGACAACTGATCAGTTTAAATGAAACTGTAATGCAGACGAATATCAGAGTATTTGAAGAAATCCAGGTAACACAGTAAGAACATGCAAACTCCCCATGCACAAACTTAGACGTGTGAGGCAATACACTTACCCAATGAAGTGTCACGCCGGCCCATTTTTCAGGAATGCCCAGATGTGGGTCCAGACTGAGAGCCTACAGCAGCTATAATGCCACTTCTGCCAGCCAGCTGTTGTCATGCTGTATTCCTTGGCCAGTAATATATATTGGGGAGTGGTGTGTGGCCCCTAACCCCTAATTGCTCTGCAGTGCTGCACACTGGCTGACCCTGCACTGTGACCCCCAGTCTTTCTGTCACCTATATGAGACTCAGATAGAGCATAAGAACATAAAAACATAAGAAATATACAAACGAGAGGAGGCCAGTCAGCCCATCGAGCTCATTTGGGGAGAACTTAACTAATAGCTCAGAGTTGTTAAAATTTTATCTAGCTCTGATTTAAAGGAACCCACGGTTTTAGCCTACACTACACTAACAGGAAGACTATTCCATACTCCAACAACTCGCTGTGTAAGCTTAAATGTTCTCCCGCTAATTTCCACCTATGGCCACGAGTTCTTGTATTTGAACTAATGCTAAAGTAACTATTTGGTTG
>JAODKN010000037.1:766955-784014 GCA_026774425.1 Petrocephalus zakoni
AGCTGGACGAAGTGGCCGGGGAGAGGGAGGTCTGGGCTTCCCTGCTTAGGCTGCTGCCCCCGCGACCCGACCCGGACCAGCGGTAGAGAATGGATGGATGGATGGATGGATGGATGGATGGATGTAAAAAAAAAAACCAATGTTTCTGCCAATGTGCCTGTATAACAAAACCTAAGAGAAGCTTATTTGCACACTGAAAAAAGAAATATGTTAAAAAATAATAATAATAATAATAATCAAAAACCATAATTATAATGAACTAAATCCCATCTAACTCCAATGTTCTCTGCTACCAAATATGGTCACATACAGGTACCAATAATCACAACCAGCATTAGCCATAAGCCACTCACAGTCAGCATAATGTTTTCTGTATTGAACATAATTGTGAATTTAGGTTCTGCCTGTCAATAAATATATTTGTTTCACTGTGTGATCTGAACCGAAAATAATGTACCCAATGCTACATGATGAATGTGTGTACGGTTATAGCCATAAAATACAGCAAAATACAAGGGCAAAGATCAGACTTAACATAAGCAGAACATGCCATAATCCCTGCAGGATGAGGAAATGTTCATGTAATATTATGTTTCACATTACAACTGGGGTCGGTGGCTCTCAGCCAGCGCCCTGCACCTGCTTTAGTACAGGTCATGTGACTTACTTGGTGAGCTGCAGGACGTTCCTGTAACAGCCGTAGAGGGAGCTCTCAGCTGCTGTCCTGTACTTGGCCTTATACTTTGGCCCCACGGTGTGGATGATAAATCTTGCTGCCAAGTTGAAGCCTTTTGTCATCTTGGCCTCACCGGTGCGGCAGCCTGAGGCAGAGTAGTCGGTGGCGGGTGTGAGAAACATTTCCTTAGTGTTATTCCAACTAACACCAGGAAAAGTAACATTCTCAAAATAAGGCATGTGAGCCCAGAAGAAACTGGCCCAAAACTGTTCTGCCATGCAGGACACCCACAGCAGCATTTGCAGAGAAGCCTGTGAATGTGGACAATGAGGTTAGTGTGAAAACGAGCCACCAGACCCTTCAGCTTAAGCAGCTCCTCGCGGAGCTCCGGCCCCGCATGCCGGTGGACGCTGTCCGACACGGGGTTCTTGTCCGACAGAGTCTCGTTGCTGGTGTTGACGACGGCTGTGCAGTTCATCAGAGCCACGTCGCCATTGCTGGGAAGATGAGAGAGGACAAGAGATGAAAGACATGGAAGTGGCTCCCAAAATACAGCCGGGCGGCCCTGCTGGCCTGGGTACAGCCAGTGAAAGGGGAAGAGAGGTGAGGAAGTGGCAACTGCAAACCAGAAAGAGAAGAGCCTGCAGTGAGGGCGTATCGGCTACAGCGGCACGTGCTAAGCTGGAACCCCTACAGAGCAGACAGTCACACACAAGTTAAGCATTTATAATGGACACCAAGGTAAGCCAGCCGAGGTGTAGGACACTAAGACTACAGCAGTTAACGTCAGTTATGGTTACAAAGCAATCGGATAGATCTTTATAAGCCTTGCAGCATGGAATAGCTTGAGGGCACGTTACTGCATGTGAAGGACAAGTCGACAGTATCTTCTGTAAACAACAGAGGACTAGCATGTCCTGTCCCTTTATGTAAATTAAAATATTTTGATAATATACTAAGTACATGGAACTACTCTACTACGGAGCCCCTTAAGGGACCTGTGCAAAAAATTTAAATGCTCATACTTCCGCGTGGCCAGTAGACTCTAGTCATCACTTCCGGTACCCAGTGAGAAACACCGGATTTTTTTATTAATTACACTGCGCCTATTCACTACTGATTGCTGTAAGCAGGTGACAGCAATTTAGTGTTATAGTTATCAGTACACTAATTCTGCCCTTTATACCTTGAAAGGACAGAACAATGCACACCATTTAATTATCAGATTATGTATTTTTATACCTATTTATTAATAATTGCACTGTGTTGATCTACCAACTGATTTACCATAGGTGTTACTAATGGACAGGACAGTGTGGGACACATCCCAACCAATATTCAAAACAATGGTGTTTGTCCCATCCGATATTTCCCAAGATTTTGCTTTCAAAAACATGAATAAACCTGTCAGAAGAATTCAGTTCAACATCAAATGTGGTCCCACTGGGTACCGAAAGTGATGGCTAGTGTGTCACTGAAAGTATGAGCATTTTCATTGGTTGCACAGGTCCCTTCTGGGACTCTGTACTCTTCATATTCACAGACTTGTTGCTTATGTTTCCACCTTTTGCTATCAGGACATGGCGACAAAGCTTGCATAATGCTCAAGGTAGCTCCATGTCGGATGATTAAAAACTGAACCAGCACCAGATAACAGAGGTGCCCCCCCATTTCTGGAATGAGAGTCTCTTCTCCTGTTCCAACATTCCACTCATGCCTTTTTTAAATTCATTTTTCCCCAACTTTTCTTAACTTTATTGGCCCATATATAAATATAAAATAACTGCATTATTTTGATCAATGTGCATAATTAAACAAAACCTGTTTATTTCTAATTTGTTAAATTTGCAATCACAACAGCATCGGACAGTTTAACAGATAATTCACACAACACAGAGAAACCAGTTGCATATAAGGACAAGTATTCAGACTACAATTGAAGTTTGAAGAAAATAAAATGCTTTATTTTTTATAAATAGACTGTTGTGTAAATAGGCTGTTGACTTCTCATGGTGTTGACGGTATAGTGCAATTCGTACTGTGGCGCACAGTCACACCGGTAATGACTATGGCACCGGTAACTGCCCACCCCTAGCTGGGAGTGCATGAAAAGTACTTCTTTATATCCGCCACGGTAGAAAACCAGAAACACTTAATACTGGACGTCTTTCATATAAAATGGCACCTGTTGTACTTCTGGACAAAGCTCGGCATTCAACCTAATCTGAAAGTTGTGACTGAAAGCGTTGCATACAAACAACACATAATACTGTCTGGGTTATGAGTCCTAATACTGTCTCACTTCAGCATACACTACAAAGCTCAGCAAAGAGGATTTAGGCCAGGGTGTGCATGCAATTATGTGTAAGAGAGAACTGCGTGGAAACTAAGCAACTCAGGAAGAAAATGATGAGTAAAAATTCTCCAGGAGAAGCAAGGAAGCAGTAGAGGAGACTCACAACAGAATGATCTTCCTGTTGATGTCTTCACAAAAAGGAAAAGGTGACGAAAACACCCCTTGCAAACTGGTAATGCTGTCTTTGTGGGTGTCTGTTTTGCCACTAGGTGGCCCGTCCACCTCAGCCCCATCCTTTTCTTGTGACTGGTCCCATCTGTGCAGTGTCTGGACATCCACGAACTGTGAGCGGGCGCCCAAGGGATCCATCGCACGCAGGCAAATGAGAGCTGAATGTCCTGACCACGATCACTTCATGAAATCCTCCCAAGGCTTGTTGAATGCTATGGAGACACATTGAGCATGCCATCTGTAGAGTGTCTCACATCCCTTGTGCACAGAGGAATGTGCCACACAAAACGCTTCACAACATAAAGGCATGAAAAGCACAAAAATCACCAGTAATTCTGAATGTTAACTGTAAAATTTTCCAGCTCCTACATATGCGTTATTCAGAAACTCACACTGTTTCGTAATTCTGTGTATTTTACTGGAAGAATGCACTTTGCAATACCTTGCTCAATGGTACAAAAACAGGGCGCCTCTCGTGACCTGAGCCTTCTGTCTCGGCGACGGATCGAGTGCCCACTTTCCTTAGTTACCCTCAACCTGCCGTCGCAAAAACACATTTAATCTCCATCAGTTTCACTAGTGTTTGTAATAGCAGCGAGACATCGGAAGTACCGGCGGATAGCTGGGCGCTGCGCCCGATCGCGCCACCGCGCCGCCTTGCTCTTCCTGAGAGCTGGTCTTGTGATGAGGCGTGACCAAGCAGACACGTAAAGAGGAAAGAACCTCGTGGTGCACAATGAGAAGTCTCTGCCTCTGTCGGTGTGCTGCATGCAAAGTGGCCATTGGACACAAAGGGACGACTTTTGATCTTTGAATCAAATAATATGGGACAGGACACAACAGCGGATTTAATGGGGGCTGTAATGTTGCGTGCATATAGTTACAAGATATCACGAAAGACAGACCGATCCTCTTGTTTTAGTCTACAGGAGTGAACAATAGTTTAATTTGAAATAAATCTTAGCGATCTTTTGTAGTTTTCCCTTGTCATCTTGATCTACACTGTTCGTATTGCTTATAACTAAAAAGCAGTCATACCAATAACTATGGCGTGTCAAAGCTAGAAACCCCGTTAATTGAGAAACATTGTGAAACTGCGAGCACACTGGCAGCACATCTGGAAGGTTAATATAACGCACAGCACCACGAGCCCCATCAAAGAGCGAACTTCCGATACAAACCGAATGTTTCTCTACCAACTACACATCTCAACACTAACAGCTTGTCGGATAATAGCTATATACCAGCAATACAATACCAAGCAAACTAATCAGTAACCAACGGTTATCTTCATTAAAAACAAAAGGCTCGATGGTCGCCTAAGAAGCAAAATCACGTTCAGCTAACAGCGGGCTCTGGCAGTCCTGTCAAGCACCGATATTTCCTCCTCAAATGTATCTAAAGATCGATAATCCCACAAGAGAACAAAATACCATTTAAAATCCCTCGACGGCTAGGTTGTGCTGTCGAAACGCAGTCATTTGTTTTTCTTCATGGCGGCTTTACAACTTGCTACCCACCACCAACACGATTTTGCTGAACCGATTTCATCACATTATGGTAACATTTACTACAGATGAATGTCAGCTGATTCGTAACGAAACCATCACTTCCGGAAGGAGAAATATTAGGGATTGTCATTGTAGTTTTTGTAAACTTCGAACGAAAGTCAAATTCATTAATAGGTACACTAACACGATTCTGGAATTCCACGTTATTATAATGGTATATAAAATATGAACAATTGAATCAGTATTTCACATATCGAAAATCTAACAAAAAAATTTCTTTATCTTAAGCATTGTACGCTTTTGTATAGATTGTGTTTTATAGACTGTCCTTTAAAAACTGTAGTTTCAGACAAAAGTAGCCGATAACAGTGAACGCTTGACATTTTAATAAAATCTTTTTTTATTGAAAGTGTTTAGTGTATATAGTATACCAAACATAAATATGACTGACCTTCACATATAAAATATAGAATTTTGTATTTAGGTTATGAAGATACAATGATTCACATGGTACTCTGGTCGATTTTTCGGAAATTGATTAGTCCATCGGTTCCTTCCTCCCTCGAGCTCACGCTGCCTGGTTTTAGTATCTTCCCGGTACGTTTACAAAACTGTATTATAAGTGCATTGTAATGTTATTGTAATTTCTAATTTAAGAGCTGTCGCCGATCATACGTTGCCTGTTACATTTTTATGTATTTTTAGTGTAGAAAGCATAACTAACTGCTTAGGAAGGTAACTCGTGCCAGAGAAAGCTGACTAGTCGGACGCCACATGGACTGCAGCAGTAATATAGCGGCGCAAGTAGCCAACGGGATGCGCCAAATACACACATTAGTGTGCTTCGCAATTTAGGAAACGATCATGACCTCGCGCCGCGGAGTATTATACAAATAAATGCCTTATATAAAGGTATTCTAAACACTTAGCGATAGCTGTATTAAACCAATGGGTTTTTTTACGCAGCAGAGTTCCCCAGGTGTATATTTCAACAGGGAAACTGTGTTAGATTCTGGGCTGCAATTGGATAACCCTGATTTACAGCTTAAATACTAAGCCGAAAGTATCGTTAATATGGAGAATAATTGGAAGTAGTTTAACTAATGGTATGTAACTGCCATACATATAACTCGTGTGTTGAAAACATTGTGTGACTCGGTTGGTATTGTTTCTGGTTTTGAATTTGCATGTAATAATTAAAAAAGCAAGGAAACCATTCTTCTCTGCCCCACAGACAGCAGGAGAAACTGGCTGCCGGCTGCCATGGGCCTCACCAAACAGTACCTGCGCTATGCGGCCAGCGCCGTGTTCGGCGTGATTGGCAGCCAGAAGGCCGGCATTGCCTACGTCACCATGAGGGGCGGGGAGAAGGGGCGCTACGTCGCGGTGGCCGCCTGCGAGCACATTTTCATATGGGATGTGCGGAAAGCAGAGAAGGTGAGAAGCCACCTCAAGTCACGTTTATTTGTCACTGCAACGAAACATTGTACCTCCAGGACCACGGTGCGCAAAAATTAAATGAAAAGGACAGAAACCACATAAGACTGAACAAGTGCAGTTTACAGGACAAGGCGAGATACAGTGCCGTCGACAAAGTAGTGGTTTGAATGAAGCTTCATTAAGCCCTCGCTCTCCATACGAAATGTAAAGCCAAAACCATACCTAAATTCAGGTATTCTTACCGAGACAATTAGGGAAAAGTACATGATACAACTCAGACTGCTGTACACTGCTTACACTGATCACAGTGCAAGTGATGCAAAGCACCAAGGAAGCCCAGTGCCAGTTTGGCTCACTCATCTCTCCGATTTCAGGTGCTGATTCTCCAGGGGAACAAATATGAAGTGACCTACTTGTGCCCGTCTCCTCATGGTGGGCACCTTGCTGTGGGCTACGAAGATGGCACCGTCCGCATCTTCAGCCTGCTGAGTGGCGAGAGTAGCATCTCCTTTAGTGGCCACAAGTCTGCAGTGACGGCCATGAACTACGATGCCCTTGGGGCCAGGCTGGTGACTGGGTCGAGGGTGAGATGACAGGAATACTCTTTTGTTTTTTGATCTTTACGGCCCTTTTGGTTTGAAGTATTTCAATCAGTGCTATTTCCTTCAGGCAGTGTATTTTCCTTACTGCTGTGCCCAGCATATTTCCCAGTTTTAAGCATTGGGTGGAGAGTGATAGTCTTTAAGGTGTAATTTAAACTTGTGTCCTGCTCTGCTTCCTAGGACACAGACGTGATTGTGTGGGATGTAATTAACGAGTGTGGCCTATATCGGCTGAAAGGCCACAAGGACGCTGTCACTCAGGCGCTGTTCCTGAAGGGCAAGAATCTGCTGCTCACCAGGTAGCGTGTCGCTGTTGTGTCTGAGAGCACGAGCTGTGGACGAGGACATTCTGCTTCACTGTTTATCCTGTGCTGCAGGCAGCATGTTGTCTAAAGGCAGGGACTCCAAACTGACAGCTTTTCAGACTCCACCTGAATTGCTTCAGTACATATTTAGTTCTGTAAATGTGTGTAGGTCAAGTTACTTGGAATATTAGCTAAACAAACAATGCAGCGTGATTTCTGTAGGTTTGAATTCCACTTGCAAGAATTGTTTTATTACTGCATATACTGCTTCAGATAAGATTGATGGGGAATATTTATCAGAAAGCTGTGAACCTCCCAAATAAAGACGTTCTTTTCAACTACAGTCAATGCAATGTTTTCCAGTTCAAAGGACACTTTTGTGAAATGGTGGGACCTGGACACACAGCACTGCTTCAAGACCATGGTTGGTCACCGCAGTGAGGTGAGTGCTGAGCTTCTTGAGGCACATGCAGCACTGCTGATCAGAAATGGAAACAAGAGATGTTCACGAATAAAGCAAGTCTGCATTGCAGTTTTGTGTGGAGTGCCAGACTGGACAGCCACTACTTGGGGTGGGATCCAATTGGGTCACCAGTTTGTCCTTTTGTCTCCCAGGTGTGGGGGCTGGTTCTGCTGAATGGGGAGAAGCGGCTGCTGACGGGCTGCGCCGACAGCGAACTGAGGGCCTGGGATGTCAGCTACCTGGAGCCGGTGAGGGCCGCTCCTCATGTAGAGTCCCTCATGCTGTGTCTCTGAACCTGAGGCTGTGTCTACGCCTTAGTTAGGTTATTTGTTTGAATCCCAAAAATGTAGTGATGTGTTGATATCTCCAGAATTAGGCACCATAACAATCCAGATGGATAAATAGCAATTTTGAAAAATGTTTTTTTTTTATTTTGGGGTGAACTGCTCCGGGGCTACATGGTGGTGGACTGTTTAGCACTGTTGCCTCACACCTCTAGAACCAGGGTTTGAGTCTCCGCCCGGGTTCCATGTGTGTGGAGTTTGCATGTTCTTTCTGTGTCGTTGTGGGGTGTGTTCCGGGTAATCCGGTTCCTCCCCACAGTCCAAAAACATGCTTAGGTTAATTGGAGTTACTAAATTGCCCTTAGGTATGAGTGTGTAAGTGAATAGTGTGTGTGTGCCCTGTGATGGGCTGGCCCCCCGTCCTGGGTTGTTCCCCGCCTCCTGCCCTTAGCTTGCGGGATAGGCTCCGGATCCCCCACGCCCCGGAAGGATAAGCAGTTTCAGAAAATGGATGGATGGTGAACTGCTCATTTAACCCAGATGTTTTCCTCGTTCTACTGAACATGAGCTTCTCAACCCAAATTTTATAGCCTGAATTTTACAATCTGAACTTGAATTTTCATTATAACACGAGCATAAATTCAAGTTCAAATAATGAATTTTATTCAAGTTCAGGTAGACGTATTCAAGTTTAGGTTCTTTAATTCAAATTCAGGTTCTGTATCACATTCAAACTTGGGTAAACAGATTCAAATTGGGGTTGTGGTGAGCCTGATTTGACACCATAGTAGTGGGCCACGGAATGATGCAGTAGGTCCTTTGGTGTCTCAGGGGCTGGAACACGGGGAGCCAAAGGAGAAGAAGGCGAAAGGGCTACTGGGCGAGGCTGAGGAGGGAGACGAAGGACCAGACGAGGGTCCTGAGGAGGTGCGTTTTAAGGCCTCGCCTCCCTGATCCCCGTGAAACCTATCCAACAGCTTTGCCGCTGTTTGTATTTGTGACGGTATAGATGTGGTTTAGACTCAGATTTTTTTAACTTCCCCCCTCTTCAGAGAATCCTGAGCTGCAAAAAGGCAGGCTCCATTCTGAGAAAAGCCAGGGACAGGGTGGTTACCCTGGTAACTGACCCTAGAGCTAAAGTGCTGCTCTGCCACGTGAGTACAGTCATTTAACAGTGTTTGCCCGCAGTGTGTACTACCAGATTGCCTCAGCACAGGCAGCCCAGCAGGGGCGCATGTGAGTGAAGAGACCCCAGCAATTATTTAAGGGAAATGTGGAAAGCCTTTATACCTGTTAAACTGTAGTGTGTGGGGAAAATGAACCACAGATTTTGTATGACTAATTACACATGAAGTAATATCTAAAATGTCAGAAAATAGATTGCATTAATGCCTGGTTTGATCATGAATTATTTTTGCAGTCAGTATTTAATAAACAGCAGTTCATGTCAGGCTGGGCAGGTGAAAATAAGTAACTGAATGTGATTGGTTAGTTACTGGGGTTGTCTTCTCGGTGGGAGAAGGTACTGATTGGATGTCTATTAGGTGAGTTACCAAGTGATGTAGTTATCTTGCAAGGGGCAAGCTTCTGATTTGGTTGCCTGATTGGTGGGGTCCCTTTGTCACTCTTTAGGGAACAGATGCCATGTTAGAAGTCTTCACCGTATTGCCCGAAGAGGAGGTACAGAGGAGGATGGAGAAGAAGCTGAAGAAAGCAAAGAAAAAGGCCAGGTCAGATGTGTGGGGGGGTCCTGACATTTCAAAAGGCCAAACGTGTTTTATCAGCTGATAACTGTGAAGGATGCACTGACTGCTTTTACCCAGATTGTCCAAGGTAAATAGTGTCATATTGTGGTTGCTTTGTGGGCTTCAGTTACTGTCATGTTTTCCTTTTTGTTCTGTAGGTAAATCAGTACAGCACCTGTTTTGTAAATACATAAGAGAGAATGTATGACATTTGACCTCTGACCCTTGAATTGCCTCTGTTACAGGGCCCAGGCTGGAACAGATGAAGTTTCAGAGCCGGTGGTGGAGAGGCAGCTGGGCGATGAGATTCTAAACTTGGCTACTATTAAAGCTTCCTCCAAGATTAGGTTAGCTGTAACAGCCTAGTACATTTGTACTCAGGTTAACTAATGCTTCTATAAATAAATTAACCTAGTGGGCCTGAAGTAATCATGAGGGTAGGTAATGTTTCTTAACCACTGTGCCTTCTGCTGTTGGGACAGATCAGCAGACTGCCTCCTGTCTCCCAATGGAGAGATGAAGGTGGCCCTGCTTCTGCAGAACAACACTGTGGAGACGTACAGCCTGAGCAGCACAGAGAAGAGCCCTCAGGGCACCAAGACGTCGCGACTGACGCTGAATGGGCACCGCACCGACGCACGCACCCTGGCCTTCAGCTCGGACAACATCGCTGTACTGTCTGCCTCCGGGGAAACAGCCAAGGTGTGGAACAGGTGGGACCACGTTTGCGTCTTACCTTCAGCAGAGCTTGGCGATGGTGCTCAGTCAGAGGAGGGTCTGTTTTAGATGCAGCTCACCTGGGCCATGCCTAATCGTTATAAGAACATGACCTGACACCGGTTGGCAGGCTCTGGGCAACTATGGTCATCAGTGCTCTTCGGTGCAGATTAACTTCTGAACCCAGTACTAGCAGCAAATTTTGGATTTCTTCCCCATGGTACTTGGAACAGTCACTTCTCAACTTATGGAAAACCAACGTAATTAATTAATGCAAAAATCATTGAGATACATAGAGGTTATGGATGCGCTAATGCAAAAAGGTGACATATGCCCCTTAAGTAAATTTATACTTTTCTGTTCATTTATTTAATGTGTTTTAATATGTATACTAGTATACTTTTGGCTTGTATGTTTTTTGCTAGAATTTGTCTTGATTGATATGGGACGTAACACCAACATATGTAAAATGTGGCTTTATAGAATGGATTACCAACATCAGTTGAGAGCTGCCTGTGGTAGTCTCTGGTTGGCTGCCTGCAGTAGTCTCTGGTTGGTCAGGCTGCCTGTGGCTCTAATGGGAAGTTTCTCTGCACACCAGGTCCACTCTGCAGGTGATCCGCACTATGGCGTGTGAGTATGCACTCTGCTCACTCTTCGTTCCTGGAGACCGACAGATCATTCTTGGAACAAAGGTACTGCGAGGTGTTTTAATAGTTCACAGGCCCATTACTGTTGGTACCTTCTATGACCTATAGGATCACCTGATCTGCTGACTGTCTTTTCCCAGAGCGGGAACATCCAGATATTTGAACTAGCATCAGGCAGCCTCTTGGAGACCACACATGCCCATGAAGGGGCGCTGTGGTCCATTGCTCTCTCACCTGACCAGGTACTCTGAGTGTGTGTCTGCCTAGCAGCCCATTGTCTGCTTTCGCCATGCAGTCTGTGCATTTCATGGCTGTAGTTTTCTGTAGTTTCACTGGTTTTTGTTTTTTCTTTTCTGTTCAGAGGGGTATTGTGACTGGAAGTGCTGACAAGACTGTGAAATTCTGGGATTTCGAGTTGATCAAGGACCAGGAGTCTGGCAACAGCAAGTGGGTTTTTATTGTCCATACTGAGTAAATCAGGACCACCTTGAGTAATCCTGAGCTGTAGTAAGCCAGTGTTCACCTGAATGAGGCTGACCTATAGGTATCGGGTGATGCACTATTTTTATGAAAGGATGACTTGAAAGAATGGAAGGGTGAGTAAATGCATCCTTACATGTAAACAGAGGTAATAGTCACAAATGTGTGGTGACCCCGGAAACAATATAATATCTCTGCTGGTCTTAGTATAAATACAGTGGATATAAAAATCATACACACCCCTGTAAAAATGCCATGTTTTGTGAATGAGAACACTATATCACACAATAAAGCAATACTTTGTTGAAGCACCTTTTGATTTAATTACAGCATTCGGTCTTTTTGGTAGGAGTCTATCAGAGTCTATGTGGCATACCTTGACTTCTTTGTAAAAGTGCTCCAAATCTGTCAGATTGCAAGGCATCTCTTGTGCACAGACCTCTTCAGGTCACCCCTCAGGTTTTCTACTGGATTTAGGTGTAGGCTCTGACTAGGCCATTCCAAAACTTAAATATTCTTCTGGTGAAGCCAGATCTGTTGATTTTGATGTATGCTTGGGGTGGTTGTAGTGCTGAAAGGTGAAATTCCAAATGTCCCCACAACGTGATAGAGCCTTGAATGGGTTTCTGACATTGTGGAGACCACCTTTTTGGTCCCCTCAAGGGGAAACTGAATTTTATAAAAATTGGTGTATGCAATCAAAAAAGTTAAAAAGGCAAAAGTCTTCTTTTGTTAAGGTTAGGGCTGGGTAAGGGTTACTGTTGTCATAGCTGGGAGTAAGGCCATGGTCATAGAGATAAATGTGTGTGTGTGTTTGGTACCCCCGCCAGGAGGCTGACGGTGAAGCACACACGCACCCTGCAGCTGGACGAGGACGTGCTCTGTGTCCGTTACACTCCTGATCAGCGGCTGCTGGCCATCTCCCTGCTGGACTGCACTGTCAAAGTGTTCTACACCGACACGCTGAAGGTGTGCTACCGCCCCCCACGCACACACCCTCTCCTACAGCTAAAGGCATCTGCTTCACTCTCAAATTTCTTTACAAAGACATGTTTAATTTGTTGTGCTCTCAGTACTAAGCCTGGAATTAGTATGTGTGATGTTATTGATTGTGGAAACCAATATTTATTCTGAGTTACTTCAGTGTGACACCCATTGTGATTTGGAAACATCCCTTTCGGGGGAATTCAGGCTATAAAAGATATCAAAGTATTGGCGAGGGTGATTCATATGCTGCCTGTTTCCCTGCTCCAGTTCTTTCTGTCACTTTACGGACACAAGCTGCCGGTTCTCTGCATGGATATCTCTCACGTGAGTGATGGCCCGTCAGCCAAACCTCTGCTTACATATTTCTTTAATCGTCGTTATCATCCGTATTATCTTACAGCCCACAGTTATATAGGCAGCTATTTAGCTTGTGGTGTTTGTGGGAGAAATGCTATTCAGGTGTTTGGTGAATAGCAAAATGAGTCAGTGTTTGTGTGTCCATGTGCTCCTCAGGACAGTACCCTCATTGCCACTGGTTCTGCAGACCGCAATGTGAAAATCTGGGGTCTGGACTTCGGTGACTGCCATCGCTCCATGTTTGCACATGATGACAGGTAGCACCCTGGGGATTCCCTCTGATGCGACGGCGGTCTGAAGCTGTGCTTCATAAGCACTAGTGCAGGTGACTGATGTGTTTCTCATCATGTCTCTCCTTCAGCGTCATGTTCCTGCAGTTTGTACCTAAAACCCACCTCTTCTTTACGGCTGGGAAGGACAAGAAGATCAAGCAGTGGGATGCAGACAAGTTTGAGCTCATCCAGACATTAGAGGTGACGCTTCACTTCGAGATCCATTTCTGAGCAGAGGGATTTGATGCCTCCAGATTATACCACAAATATTTTATATATCATTCATCATATTTGCTCTGAAAAATTCATCAGCATATGCTAGAAGAGTGCTGGACTTCTGTTTGGTTCCCCTTCTCTTGTGTTAATCTACAATTCCAATCCCTGTCCCCCGGCTTCAGGGCCACCACCGAGAGGTCTGGTGCCTGGCCATTAGCCCCAATGGGGACCACTTGGTCTCATCGTCCCATGACAAGTCTCTTCGGCTGTGGGAGAGGACCAGGGAGCCCATCATCTTGGAGGAAGAGAGAGAGATGGTGAGACTGGAAGGCCGTGGTAGTGTTGAGGCATGAGCAGAGAAAGACTGATGGTGTGCGAAAGAAGAGCAAGCAGGCCTTTGGGAGGGGGTGGGCTTGATCTGCCGAGTAAGATGTTACCTACTGAGAGGTAATTTACTGTTCGCCATTTTTTTTCTCCAGGAGAGGGAGGCGGAGTTTGAAGAAAGCATGGCAAAAGGGGAGGAGCCAGTGGTAAATCGTGTTTCAGTCTCTACTCGTCTACTCCAGACTAAACTCTGTATCTGACTATATATAAAGTCCATTTACTGTGCCTTGTAGGTTCCTGGTGAGACGGCAGGAGAAGCAGGTCCTGCTGGAAGGAAAACCGTGGAGACAGTGAAAGCCGTGAGTGTCTGCTGGAGGCTGGGGTTATGTACTGAACGCTACTGGGGTAACGTATTGACCAGTGTTTGTATATCTGAATGTGTCTCTGCTTCTAGGCAGAGCGCATAATGGAGGCTTTGGAGCTCTGCAGAGAAGAGACCAAGAAACTGGAGGATCACCAAGCAGCCTGCAGTGCAGCAGGGAAACAGGTGGGCCACCTGCACGGGGCATGGTCACCTGTCACATCACACTGATCGAGCTCTTCCTTGCATTTCCGCCATGCACAAGTACAGTGGTACTAACTGGGCGTCTCGCTTCCCAGTTGCCACCGCCCAAGCTGAATCCCATCCTTATGGCCTCTGGAAACACGGTGAGTAGAACCTCACCTCAAGCCAGGAGTTTCATGACTGCTTGTAAATACACATACAGAAACACATCAGTGTGGAACACGATTCAGTTCAACTCCTGAATTGTTCTTTTTTTCCGTTTGGTTTCTAATCCAACAGCCTTCACGCCATGTGCTGGAAGTCATAAAAAAAGTCAAATCCAGGTATTACACATTTTTTATTTTGTTGGGAAACCAAAATGTTTTCAAACTGCCAAATATGACTGTAATCAGCATTAGCTTTAATTGACTCAGCCACAGTTAGCTTTAACATTCTCAATGTAGAACATCTACTCGTAAATTTAGGTTCTACCTGTCGAGATATGTATTCATTTCTCTTCTGTGTACTAAAACGTTATTTATACCATTTATTAATAATATTGATTTATGTGTGTCCTTTCCTTGTCACATTTCTCCCATAGTACCTGCTTGCACATGATTCCTCTGCATTCACTGGCTTTTCTGACTCAGTGCACTTTACAGGAGGAGCTGAAAAAGGTCTTGTGTGAAATGTGTGCCTGGGCTTGGCTGGCTGCTTTGCTGATGGTTGTTGATTTTCCCGTGACTGTACAGTGAGCTGGAGGTGTCCCTTCTGGTGCTGCCCTTCCAGTACATCCCTGAGCTGCTCTCCCTCTTCAGTGGCTTCATCCAGGACGGCCTGGAGGTCGAGCTGCTCTGCCGATGCCTCTTCTTTTTGCTGAGGTATGTATCATTTGAACCAGGGCTGCTTAAAAATTAGTATGTGCAGAAGTTTTTCATTGTTCAGCCAGATGTCAGCCATTAAATCTGTGTCGGGCGTACAGTGGTCATGTGCTGCTATCCAAGGTCACGCAACCTTGTGGCCTGTCATTTACTGTATATCACTCAGACCAACAAATGCACGTAGCAGCATGTATTCCATGTTTACCTTTCTGGTAAGAGTTCTGCTAATGAAAGGATCATGCTGTCTGGTTAGAGATATGTAAGTAGTTTTTTCCCCCCGCTCCAGAATCCACTTTGGCAGGATATCCAGCAATCAGATGCTGCTGTCAGTTATTAACGACCTGAGGACCAACACAATCTCCAAAGTACGAGAGATTCGGGTGAGTGATTCATCAGGAGCGCAGATCGAAGGGCAGATTGTCGGGAAGCCTTTCCTCAGATAGGGTTTGAAATCACCCCTTTGCTGCACCCCGTTCCTTTCACACTGACTAGCAGATGTTCTGTGCGAAAGGCCCAGACTGACTTCTCTCATTCTCCTTCAGGATGTACTTGGTTTCAACAGCGCTGGGCTACAATACCTGCAGCGTGAAGTCGAGGCCAGGGAGGATGTGATGTTCTTTGCAGATGCCACTGACCGCTTCGAAGAGAAGAAGAGGAAGAGGAAGAAGAGGGAGAGAGCCATCCTCACCATTGCATGAGATGGACCTCTCAACGTACGGACTGTGCAAACCTCTGTGTGGCTGTATAGCCTGAGATCATGCCGAGGCCTGACAGTCCACATTCTACTCATTATAATCCATGAAAAGTGTCTCAGATTTTCCAGTGGTAATTTCATTCCACAGAAACAAGTGTGATAGTAGCTCAGCAGCCTCATGGAACTCATCAGGAGTCACTGTCCTTGCTAGTGTCAAATTTTGGCAAGTTCTTTGGTTTCTCGAGAAATACTGTTGTATTTTGAAATGTGTAACTTTTGTAAAAGATTGTATGCATGCATATGGTTCATAGAGCACATGTTTTAATTAAAGTACTAAAATGAAGCTCACATTCCATTTTGATGGTGATACACAAGGCAGTAACAGACTCCACGACCACCCTGGAGGTGCTGTAGCGATTTAAGCATCAGCGGCTCTTTCGGGGTAGAGTGTAGAGCAGCCAGAGTGTACTGATTTTAAGTCGAATGCTTCAGAAGGTTCCTAAAACCTGCCAGTAATGGGGTGGACACACATAACCTATGCCTCTCTCTCTTATGCCCGATTCATATGTCTGACTGGGAACCAAATGCCAGAAATATACATTTTTATTTTTATTCATTGTCACCATACAGTTTCAGTTACGGATCAGTTCTCCAGCTAAAAATTTTAAGAGCGAAAGAAAGCTTTTAGGCTCTATGAAAAGTTTAGGAGGTTATAAAGGAGACCAGAGGGTGTTCCATGAAGCAGGATTTCTCATTAACTTGGGTCCAATAGGAATGCTCCTTACCTAAATTCCTACTGGACAATCAGGACTCCTAGTTAAGTTAACCAACTCAACTAACTCAAAAGTCCTGCTTTGTGGAACGCCCCCAGCTTTTCTGGGACTCTTTTGAGTGGAGTAGATGATACAATAGTTTACAATCCAGATCCTGTGACCCAGGGGCGGAGGAGGGGTCTCCCTCAGTAAAATCTGCTGACCCTGGGAGGTGGGGTTCTCTGTAAATTATTGCAAATTTTGCAGGATGGTCTGTTTTCAAAAGGGTTACTCAGCACAATTTGCTGGCCTGACGGGGTTGGTCCCCTTGGTAAAGTTTGTGGTGGCCCCAGGCAGACCCACCCCCCACTCCTGTTCCTCTGCTACTGCTGCTACCTAAAGGCTGTCACTTAAAGGCTTTGTGAACGACACCTCAAAGAGCCTCAAATAAGAACATAAAAAATATACAAACAAGATCAATCAATCAATCAAGAATCAAGATCCCGCTGTAGCTGCTGAGCCGCTAATTCAGTATCTGTTACACCACCCACCTTTGTGTCATCTGCAAATTTAACCAGTTTACTGTATATATCAGTGTCTATATCATTTATGTAAATTAGGAACAATAGTGG
>JAODKN010000037.1:790113-806677 GCA_026774425.1 Petrocephalus zakoni
TTAACGTGTAAGACTGACCGAAGGTATAGAGGTCACATACAGTCAGACCTAGACAACTGTAAAAGACCAGCACTGGGATACAGCCTCTCAAATGCCGTAACAAATGCTGTTACGGACTTAAACTAACAGTGACCGTTGTCTGTATGTGGTCTTCAAAGGTCGCTTGGCTACCGAAGGCACAAACAGACTAGATGTGACGGGCAATCTCACGAGTTCTGCTCATCAAGTAAGGAAAATAAATACCGCGCTCATTTTCAGAAGCAAATTTTTATCAGAACTGTTGCCTTAAATTTGTTGGTGCAGACAGTCTGAAATAACTTATTTTATACTACAGCTAGTTTGACTGAATGGCATCATAGTACAACTCCCACAGAAATGTCTAACTACAACAGTTTGCCATCTTGAAAAGGACATGTATGTATGTCAGGCACAAAAGACCCCTGTGTGCTGTAAATAGGTTACAATAAAGTCTGTGTTGACTTTACGGAGGTCATGGGTGTTACTGGCATTTGTTGGCATGTCCTGAAGGAACTCCTGAATCTGTGGGTTTGGTCCTGTCCTGGGAAGTGGCGGCAACGCTTGGGAAAGAGCCTCCATGTCAGGAACCTTCATGGGGGAAAGAAATCACACACTGATTGATAACAAACACATTACTAATTTAGAACCAGGAGTCAAACAAGACTCAGAGGGGCATGTGAAACATGCAGAGGGCTTGATATTCTGGGCACAGAGAGATCAGCCTTTGACCCTAAAAAGAAGGCATTACATCACACTGTGGTCATAGGATATGCTGGCCTAATACAGCTCAGCACTACTGATACAGGGGTACGCAGCCTGTTATACCCTAAGAGCGTAAGAATAAGGGTCTGGCTCTATAACTTATGTTACACGGGAGGGTCTGCTGACACTGGCGGTGACAGTACCTCCTGTGTGAGCTGGAGCGCCATCCAAACATCGGAGTGAAAATACGGAGACACGCGTCTGGTTCTCAGAACTTCTCGCATCTGACGCTCTTCACGGAGCTCCTGCCTGGCTCACAGCATTAAACAGCAGAAAACTAGGCATGAGCCTAGACATTTAGAAGACCCTGAAGCTGTAATGAACAATAACTTTTGTCAGGTACAGAAGTCATACCCATGCGTGCTGAGGAGTACATGCCTGCTGTAACATACCACTCCAGGTAACAGAGTGCGTGCGCTGTGAGCATGGAGGACAACGGCACAGGGGCTCTTACCTGTACTGCTCCAACTTTGTTGGCCACAAGGACTCATTCTTTCTGCCAAGGTTGCAAGTTACAGTAAAAATGCTAATACTGTACAAAATAAGTGAAAGACTACGCACATTTGTACAAACTATATGTCCTTTTACAAACGGTGTTTGAAACAATTACATTTAGATTAATAATCAATGCACAGCCATAACTAGTCAGACTACTGAAACACAGGTGTGAGACAGGAAGGCAGCACGATGCCCCCAATACAGGAGCCTGCCTGAAGCAAAAGAGGCTGGAGAAGCCAGCACTGTGGGGGCACCGTACAGCACCACAGCACCCACCTGCCAAGGACTCCGGTGAGACCAAAGCCGTCTGGAACAGTGTCATCAGGTGGTGGCGATGGGGAGAGTGCTCCAGCATATAAGGCAGCCATGTCCACTATCATGTGACATGATCAATCAGGCCCACGATGCACACCAACGCAGCAGCCAGTCATACAGCACAACACAGTGTATGCAAAATATAACTGGTGGTGAGCTGTTACTCTGTTCTCTGCTAGTCATATAATGCCTAGAAGAAACTCCTGGAGGCCCATAGCTGTATCTGCACCCAGAACACCTTGGGCCTATGGACTTCATACTCACCTGAGCTATTTCTCTTCTCCATGGTGTTGCTCAAATCCTTCATGTCCGACAGAGACTGCAGAGACCCAGAGTGGCTCAGGATTGGTCAGCCGCTCTACGGAGGCGGCGGCAGAACAGTGCGGGCAGCAGCTGCTCACCAGGACCAGGCGCAGGAGCTCTGCAGCGCGGGTCTTCTCCTCCTCTGCACGTGGCTCCTTCACCTGCAGCTCCTCAGACAGGTGGGCCCTCCTCAGCAGGTGATTCATGTATTCCTGCAGCAGACGGAGCAGCCAGGTATGCGCATGTGACCAGTCAGGCACGTGCAGACGGTCATGTGCTGAAGGCTTCGTAGGATGAGACGCATCTTCGCTAGGTCTTTGTAATACAGGCGCTCGTCTATTACGGACGCCAGACCAAGAAGGAGTCCCCATTACGAGAAATCTAGACCTTATGCCAGATCTGGACCCAGCTTCTTAACCTCAAAGACAAAGTGGGGGGAGAAGAAAACTGTCAACACACTACATGGGGAAATGAGGCCCCATGGTCATGTGGGAGGTGGTGTACAGCCACTATTCACCACCAATGTACCCCACTTCTGTCGTCATGTCATTGGGGTTCCCAATGAGTGCTGCTACTTGTGATGAAGGAAACAATGCCTTGAAACCTACAGTAGGCAGGATTACTGTATACTGTCAGTCTCTGAAGATGTATGGCAAGGTTTCATAACGAAAAGGGTGGAAATGACCATCGTAAGGGACAAAGCATGGACAGCTGATAGTCTTATGTAAAAGGCTTATCAGCTGAGTGGACACGATAGGGCTGCAGTAAGGGCTGCAGTAAGAGGACGAGTCTGCCACCTTAAGGCGCCTTTCCAGCTCCTGCCGCAGCTGGCTGCTGATTGGCCGGTACTGTATGAGGTGGCGCTCCTCCAGCAGCTCAGGGCAGCTCGGCAGCAGGGGGTGCGGGGGCAAGCGCAGCCCCTCACTCTGGCTCGGGTTCCTGCCCATGGTAGGGGCAGGTAGGGGGTCGGCCAGCTCCCTCTGAAGGCCCAGAATTGGCCAGCACAGTACGGTTTGGGTTACATCAATAATAATTCAATAGTAATTCATAATTTTTTTTTACTAGGGCCATGGATAACATTCTTCCATCATTCATTTTACAGCTAAAAAAGCACACTCGTTGTTCCAGGCCGTGGGTACACGGAAATAACACAAGAACTCCTTTTTAAACATACTGCCTGCAGTTACCTCTCCGGAGGGGAACAAGTCCCACTTCATGGATCTGAGGTTGGGAGGCATGATGTCCGGATTCTGCTTCTGGACAATCCAACGGGAGGCGCTGTCCGTCAGGCAGGGCTTCAGCACTGTGATCGCCAGCACCCCTGGAGAGCACAGGACTAATGATGTCACTATGAGACAATACACTGCCAGGAAGTTACTTTGGATGTAACTTCAGAGCCCAGGGAGCTTAGGTTTTTGCACGTGGCTTCTGAGGCTAAGTGTATGTTTCTCTAACAAAGGCTATAAAGACTGGTGACCGACCCGGAAACCCAGGAACCGCTTCCTTAAGCACCGCGGCTGTTGGGTCAGCTTGGGCCTTGTCCAGGAAGTCCTCAACATCCTGGAGACTCAGCAGTTCAACGCCAGAGCCATCAGGATGGACAACCAAAAACCTGAAAGACCAGGAAGGCCATTATGGGTGACAATACATGTCAGTACACCAGGTGACTAATTACACAGTATAATGTCAGCATAAAAATGACAAGAACATAAGAACATAATTAAGGTACAAACGAGAGGACGCCATCAGCCCATCAGCCCATCAGCCCCTTGCTTGGGGAGAATTCAATTTTCTGGTGACAGTAACAAGTAAGAGTAAGGAATACTTAGACACCAGTGGAAGAATGCCGATTAGCCCAAAATAAAAACCCTTCCTGAAGTCATTAGGGAGGAGCAAACAAATAGCGGTCCATGGCAAAGAGACGGATACCACCAACAGTCAAAGCAGCCAGAGAAAGCTCCCCAAACAAAAACATGAATGAGAGGCATTTAGGGATACCTGGCTGAGGATCCCTGGAGCCCCACACCAGAGGACCTGGACACCTTCCCTCCTCCTTCCCCTTTCCTCCTCTGCTCCTCTTCTCCTTCTTCCTCCTCCTCCTCCTCTTCTTCCCTGTGTTCTTCAGCCCTCAGAATATCAGTGTAGGTTTCCCCATCTACCATCACCTGGAAGCATGGAAATTGATTAATCAGATGAAATGAATAACTACAAATAACTAAATATTTACTCTCTCTCCTGTTCAGGATATGCTTGTGCCTGTTTAGTGGTGATTTCACACTCTTAAAAAACAGCTACAGGCACAATACTGTCCATCACTACAGGGAACAGGGCTCTGTATAAGCAATCTACAGCCTGAGCACAACAAAGCTACAAAGAACTCATACTGTTTGCAGAATAAAAACCCAGTCAATTTCTTGTACTGGAGATATTGATTCTATTTAAGCACTTATCTGAGGTGATGGATTGAATATATATTACATATTATTAAGATATTGTACGGTTTCACTGCCAAGATGTTAATAACATAAAACAAAAGGCTGCAGAGGAATTCATGCTACAGAGCTTGGAAGTCATTTTGTTGAATTTATTTCTTGTTTTCTTCTTTATAAACAGGCATATGTTTTCATACCTTAAAGTGGTTCCCTTCGGGGTCTGTGACTTCACATACAACCTCACTAGTATGCCTCATGACATAGCTGCCAGGCTGCAGTTTTTCATTATCGCCACCGGAGGTCAGTGCTGTATTATTGCTGTGGTGTGAGGTGTATACAGTGCTACCATCCTCATTGATGCGGAGAAAACCACCCCTCGATGGGACAACCTTAAGCACAGAGGGACACTGTAATGTCAGCAATGCATTATTTAAGCATCATAACAGTAAAAAGCTGCTCCACACTGACCACTGTTGCACACCCAATAGAGGTCATTTTTACCTGATACTCTCCCCTGTGAGTGGCTTTAATGACAGTCCCATCTCCAAACACAGTACTGCACGCCGTATTGTCACAGCTCATCACCACAGTGGCAAACCCATCACATTCCACCATCACCAGCTTCTCCTTCCTGTGCTCAGTGCAGGCTTCCATCTCCCCTAGCACATTAACAAGGTGTTAAAGCTACATGCCAGCTAACAATTTAAATGCCAGCGAATGGACTAAATGTTAGCGGTCCCACACAACAACAGACATCAGAAATATATGTGAAATCTGATGCAAATATAATACAAATAATGCATGTATGCAGGTGGTGTTATCTACCCAGTTCTTTTGTTGTCATAGTACAATGGAAATTACTTGTTTCCTGCAGATCTTGGAGTCAAACATACACAACACAATAAGTACAGCAGCCAACAATAAATAGATAACAGTACTGACAAAACTGCAGACAAGCGCAAGACAATCAGTTCTGCAGGATTTTGTTGTGCACCTATACTTTTGTGGAGGAGGCTAATATCCAACAGGTAAGAACTATCTGTGATTTCTGTGGCCCAGCTGCATACATTCACCCACTGGGGGACAGTATGCAGAACTTAAAAAGTAGGAGCATGGTATCTGTGAAGCCAGCTAATCTAACAGTGATGAAACAGGAACTGAATTAGGTTAATAGAAGTTACGTAAAACCACCAGCAGTGCTCGCTATCATACATGCACACCACCCCCCGCCAGGCACCACATGCAAAATGCCATAAAGGTCCCTGCAGTTTCGCCGCCAAGATGTTAATAACATAAAACAAAAGGCTGCAGAGGAATTCATGCTGCAGAGCTTGGAAGTCATTTTATTGAGCTCATTTCCTGTTTTCGGCCTTAACACTTTATTACAGCTCTGACAATAAACCCTGTCATGACTGAAAGTGGGACAGAATAGCTAAGAGCAAGCAAGGGAAAGGGCCGGGTTTGAGTAAGTGCCACGTAAATCACAGCCATGCAGCATGGGAATGAATTAGCAGCACAATTACTGCTCTATAATTTGGGCTCGAAGCATGACTATACCTTTAGTCACATACTTTAGCTAATTTAGTGCCATTGATATTTATCTGAATACTTAAATTTCCAGCATGGTCCTCCTGTAATGCCTTAAATGGACAGATTTCATTTGAACAGCTGTATAAATAGGTAACCTTGAGACCCAGCGCCTTCTGCTTCCCTGTAGAAGGTTGTGATCCTGGTGCCATCGGCATGTTCAGCAATAACCGTCCCGTCACTCTGGACCACGATGAGGACTCCGTCTTCCCTGGTTACCACAATCTATCCGAGGAGACACACACAGTAGATTATGCAGTGCAACCAAATGGTATATAAATTCAAGCCAAATCAAACTTATTTATATGTACAATGTCACAAAGTTCCATAGAGGAAATGGGAAACCAGATACAAACTGCCAAGAAGGAAAGGAAAGATCTGCATGTGATTTTCTTAGAACTTGCTAATGCCTTTAGATCGGTTCCGCACGAGATCCTGTGGACAACCTTGAACGTCTTCCATGTCCCAAAAAATATCACAAAATTGTTATTTCCAGGATCTCCATTTCTGTGTCACAACACAGAACACCACCACCACCTGGCAGCATCTGGAGATAGGCATTAGGGCAGGCTACAGCATTTCTCATTTAGCATTCACCCTTGCAATGGAGCTCACTACCCATGCATCTTGATGGGTGGTGGGAGGCGATCAGATCAGGGATGGGCTATGTCTTCCACCAATCAGAGCATACATGGATGATATGACCACCATAACAACAATAACAAAACTATCTAATACAGAAATACCTAATACAGAAACTACAGGAAAACATCAAGTGGGCTTGAATGTAAATCAAACCAATAACATCTCTCTGCATCTCAATTGTCAAAGGCCAACTCCCAGACAAAAGATTCTATATCAATAATGAACCAATTCCAGCAATACTGTAGAAGTCCATCAAGAGCATTGGATGGTAGAATACTACACACCTCAAAGACACCCAGCAACTGGAACAACTCAAGCACAATACAGTCAATGGCCTCAAGCAAATTAACAGCACTACTCTACCAAAGAAGCTGAAACTGTGGTGCTTCCAGTTTGCCTTGCTACCGCGAATCATGTGCCCAATAACCATGTGCGAGGTCATAATATCACATGCAACTGGAGGGGCTGGTGAACTCACACGTGAGGAAATGGCTGGGAATACCAACATGCCTCAGCAGCATTGGAATCTATGCAACAGCAGCCATTCTGCTCCAGTACACTCACCACACAGTAGCTAAGGTTGTGAAGAGGCAGAAGAGAATTCACACAGTACCACAGAGGGTAAAAAACAGCAATAATCAATACAACATGCTGCTACAGCTACAATCAATAAAACCTGTTGCTATCTAGCTAGATATACATGAGTAATCTAATAAAACATGTCAGTTAAACCACAATAAAAACAGTTAGAGTTTCATGCTAAATGGAAAATATTTTTATTAATAAAAACACATTTATAAAAATCATTTTGAAATGTGTGTTACGTGTGTGGTAAGGGTGAATTGAAACTCATGATTGCATCATCACAATGGTGTCAACGGCCAAAGAGATGTTCGACACAGGAGGTAAGAATTTGTACGGTAGAAGAGGTTTCACATAACAGGTAGGTATTGGAATTAAAATGTTGTTTATATACCATGTACTGTACTTCTCACAGTAGGATAATCAGTCATGCAAAAAACGTGATATACCGTGAAACCACCAGAATCTTAACAAATTACACAGCTGACAAAATAACAGATGTTCCTGAGTAGGAGTGTATACCTGATCATGTGATTCTCCCTCACCATACACTTACTGATCTTACTGATGCAAGATTTCAGATATAAACAATATTAAGGTACTCAATGACTACAGTAACATGATTTCTTGAATGGCAAGTATTTTATTATATTTATTTGTAAGCAACTTCTCCCATTGTCTTCTGATTATGGCCATACTCCTGAAAAAAAAACTGCTGGACTGGCTTCTGCCATTTTCCTTGGCCTCCTCCTGAACTAAAGTTTTTGTGCTGAAATTTTTTCTCTGTGATGCCCCCTTTCAAAGTATCTACTTGTGGCCTCTTGTTGTTATGCCCAGCCTCATCTCTAAGGGGCAGCAGTTGAGCTTCCAAACAAAATCATGTGGAATGTTAGTGTTTCTCTGGCACCTGTTGAGGTACTCTCTGTCATTTCAATCCTGTTGGCTCCCTTATGCCAACCATGCTCCATGTGTCCAGTCCCATGAAACTTGCCAATACCATCAGACCCTGCAGTGCAAAAAGCTACCTCATAAACCAAGATGCACCCCCCCACTAAAGCAGGACAACTATAGGCATCTACTATAATTATGGTTTTATAATGTTCGTCTTGCTACTTGCTCATTCATAATTCTTAAAACCATCCACAGACCCACCATTCATTTTAACATTTTGTGTTACAAATGATCAATCCCAATTAAGTATTTTTCTTGTATAATGCACCTAAGCTTGGAATTCTTGAGGAGCACCACTCAGGTATGGCCAAAAGTCACTTCCTTGCTGTAAGGTGGTCACCTGACTACACTGGAGATTAGCGAATGACTCCAAAGGCCCGAGACCTGCAGCTGGAATCTGCACTCAATGTCAGGTGGGTGTTAATGTTGTGCACGAGAAATTGCTGGGCTGAGCCTTGCATGAGAAAGTGGTCCATTTGGCTGCCATGCAAATACTAATTAACACATACCCGTTGCAGTCTTGGCATGACCTGTTGCCAGGTGCAGCTTGTTGGTGCTACTCTAATTTGTCTTGTAGTGCAGTACCAGATGCCATCTTCAATTTCTACTGGTGAATAATGGTACTGTACCCCCTAACATCCACCAAGGAGGATTCTTGGTCAGCAATTGACCAACTCAGATATTTAGTGCCCCCGCTACGTTCATGTGCATCATGTGCTGCGCGTAAGGGACCAAAAGCTGGAGGGGGCACCAAAACAGCCTAATGATGGTCATCATGATCATAATCATAAAGATGAATTATTTAAGTTGGAGCAATAGGCACCATTAAACCATTACACAAGATACAATCGGCCCACCGTGTCCGCGGGTCCTTCCCCAGACACTGTTTGGCTGATGATGCAATCATGACAATACAGTTTAAAGTTAATCAGTAAGTTTCAAGTTCACCCTTACCCCTGCAGCAAGTATTCACATCAGTAAAATACATTTACAAATGTTTTTTTAAAAAGGTGTGTTTTTATCAATATTTTTTTTTTAAATTCAGTTCGATAGTATATCTGACATGTTTCATTATGGTTTAACCAACGTTTTATGAGATTACTAATGCAGCTCTATATGTAATATATGTAATATATTTACCATTTGTAAAATGTGTTTATGAACGTTTTTAAAAAGGTGTGTTTCTATTAATTATTTTACAAGTCATTCACATTTAGCTTTAGTTTTAGTTTAGTTTTTAGTTTAGTTTTATTTGATTATTATTTACATTAATTTGTGTTCTACTAACTATCCAACCACGGTTTCAGTTATCCACAGTTCACTGCAGCCTGAAAACATTAAAAGGTAGGTGAGTACAGACAATATAAGAAATATACTTCCACGTTAATGTAAAAATGTTGTGTACAACATATTTTTTATTGCTCCATAGTCTGCTAAGGGTTAGTGTTAAGCAAAAATGTCAGAGAGAGAGAGAGAGAGAGAGAGAGAGAGAGACCATATTCACTTAATTTTTATTACAGTATATTGCATTCATTTTTTTTTTTTACTATTAGTTCTATTAGTTATTGTTGATGTGTTATTGTGCATAATTTTTAAATTTAACTTTACCATAGGTTTGTAAATACATGAAAAACAAGTTTCAAGCTTTGTTTAACTTTTTTCTCCCGCGGATACAGGGGGACTACTGTACAGTATAACAACTTTTTACATAGCATAGCATTTTACATTGTATTAGGTTGAAGTTGATGTGTTGGAAGCTCCCCATCGAAACTTTGAAGCAGTTCTCGGGGGCCCCCAGGCAGTACAGTGCCTAACATTAATGACCCACAACCAGATTGCTACAGCACTCTCAGGAAACCTCATTATCTACAGAGTACCCACACAGATCAGCCATTAAAAACCAGCTGTGTAATATTGTGTATGCTTCCCCTTGTGCTGCCAAAACAGCTCTGACTTGTGGAGGTATGGGCTCCACAAGACAAGGTGTCCTGTGATATCAGCACCAAACCAGCTGTGTAATATTGTGTATGCTTCCCCTTGTGCTGCCAAAACAGCTCTGACTTGTGGAGGTATGGGCTCCACAAGACAAGGTGTCCTGTGATATCAGCACCAAGACATCGGCAGCAGATCCCGTAAGTTAATGTTTCTCAAATCAGTCCTCGGGGACCCCCAGATGGCCCACATTATGGCATTATGGAGTTGGGAGGGAGCAAAAAACACGGACTGCCTGGGGGTCCCCGAGGACTGCTTTGAGAAACATTGCTGTAAGTTTTGAAGGGGAGCTTCCAACAAATCAACTTCAAAAACATCCTATTCATAGTATACTATGTCTAGTATACTATATATTGGCACGCTTGACAGGTGGAATTGTAATGAGATAACCAATGTGAGATAACCCCTTAACCTGTCAATGTTTTAATTTTATGACTATGGCTATAACAGAACAAACATCCAGTCCACCATGTAAGGGCAAGTAACAGTTTGATGGCTTGGGGAGAAGTGGGCTACTCACTGCTCCGCTGGCTGGGTCCATGGCTTTGCATGCCGGCACTGACTGAGCATCCACCAGTCGTGCATCCTCAGTAGCCACACGGAACCCACATGGTGTGGTGGTGACCCAGGTCCCTCCCTGCGGCCGCACGGTTTGCTCATCACATTCCCTGCCATTCCGGCCCACCTCTGCCACCACAACGGACTCTACACCGTGCCTGGAATGTGACTTTCCTGTGGAAATAACCGATTACACTTCAATTCCAAGGGGGAGCTAGGCCGCTAGCGAGAGAAGAGGCTGGGTGTGCAGGAGCAAGGGAAGTATTAGGCAGAGTGAGAGAGATGGGTAGGGTGAGACAGGGAGGAACAAGGCAGAGTGAGAGAGTGATGGGTAGGGTAAGACAGGGAGGAACAAGGCAGAGTGAGAGAGTGTTAGGTAGGGTGAGACAGGGAGGTATTAGGCAGAGTGAGAGAGAGATGGGTAGGGTGAGACAGGGAGGAACAAGGCAGAGTGAGAGAGTGATAGGTAGGGTGAGATAGGGAGGTATTAGGCAGAGTGAGAGAGAGATGGGTAGGGTGAAACAGGGAGGAACAAGGCAGAGTGAGAGAGATGGGTAAGGCGAGACAGGGAGGAACAAGGCAGAGTGAGAAAGTGATAGGTAGGGTGAGACAGGGAGGAACAAGGCAGAGTGAGAGAGTGATAGGTAGGGTGAGACTGGGAGGAACAAGGCAGAGTGAGAGAGAGATGGGTAGGGTGAGACAGGGAGGAACAAGGCAGAGTGAGAGAGAGATGGGTAGGGTGAGACATTAACATGTGTTTTGTGGACTTGGGAGGTCCAGTGGGGGGTGACAAGGGAGATGGAGCTAGATGGATCTGCTGGCGCACCACCACCACCCCCTGGCTTTGCAGAAATTCTGCTAGATTATTCTACGCTTTGTACTTTGAATGTTCACACTGCGATAATTTATAAATACATATGTAAATACATCATATAAAAAATGTATGGCATGCATTGTCCCCCATAGTGTATTGCTTTAAACAAAAGTTTTGCGAGATCTCGCAAAAGGACTTGTCATTTTTGTTTCTTGATTCTTTTTCTCCTCCCATGTCCTCTTAGGGGCTCTGTAGAAATATGTATGAAAATACAGGATAAATCGCATTTCTTGTATCAATATGGGACATTGCATTATATTTTCCTGAATGGTATGGTCCATACACCACAAATGACAGGCTTTCAAAACTAATTAGCAGGCTAGTCCAGTTAATCAAAAAATGATAATGGTTCTTTATTTTTATTTGATCTCAATATTTGGCTATTGCCTCTGAAGACCACTCCCTCCCATAAATAAAAGAAGCTATGAAGAAGGAATTAGTGGCTGTGCAGAAATGTTCAGAAACCTAAAGATAAACATAAGCTGGGATTCTCACCAGGAGATTGCACCTTGACCCCCAAATACCTATTAAGTATTAACAACAGTGTGGCTCAGCGGCTTAAGCTCTGTCTGTGACTGGAAGTTTGCTGGTTGAAGCCCAGCCTCGGCACATCTGTGGGCCCTTGAGCAAGGCCCTTAACCCTCAGCTCCCTGGGCGCTGAGGTGCATGAGGTGGCTGCCCTTCACGGCCAAGCTTACCCTCATGGGCTTCCAGACAAAGGCAATAATCGCTGGTCAGTCACTGTCAAATATAGAGACTGAGTTACTTGCCCCATTATTGATAATTTGTTGTTTTTTCGTACAAAATGAGGCAAAGGTACAAGCAAAACAGGCAGAAAGGGGATGAGGGACAGAGGGCTCCAGAACACCATCTGGACACTACATTGATGTGAGCTCCCCACCCAGCCAAACATAAGGACCATCAGAAAGGCCTATCACAGGCTGATTAGCTATCCCCAGGGATCCGTTTAATCCTGACTGAGCTTTTAGTACATGAAACACAAACTGCCCAAGTGCAGTGACTCATGTTTTTTCATTTAACTACTCTTTCTCCCCTCCTCTCTCTCAGTATCTCTCCCCGTCCCTCTTCCTCTAAATCATGATTAGACCACACTGAAGAAATCGCTGGCACATGTCCATAGACAATCAAACTGACTCGACTGACTGACAGCCCGGTCCGGGGCCCTTTGCTGGTGGAAATGTTTCAGAATCAGAACAGCGGGCTGAACACTAACCAAGGCACGGAAAATGAAAGAATGGCCCACATGTCATGGTGTCCAGCAGACAAAGCACAGCATGCTCGCATGGACCCACTCGTGGGATCCAGTCTTTGTAAAAGTCAAATACCTTCATAAACCTGGGGGACGATGTGGAACGTTCTTTTATTAGTTAAAATAGGCTATTGTTGGAGAAAGTATGGAATATACTTCAGGCAAAAAATGGGCTTAAAAACCTGAGACCAAAAACAAAAAGTGTCAAACCAGGAATGAGGCGCAATACAGGCTCACCCCTTTTCTCCTGGGTCTCCTTGACCTCTGGATTGCACTCCTGCACTTGCTCTTTGTTTAAGGCGGACAGTCCCGCTGATGACTGACAGATCGGTCCAGAGTCTGGGCTACTGCTGACTGTACCATCTGCAAACAGGATCTGCAGGGCAGGACAAGGCAGGCAAGAAAGAAAAAGAGAGCAGTGATACATCACTTATGAAGTGGGAAATCCCCACAAACATAGCCATACACAACAGATTTGTGTGAGTCTTTGCAGAGGCATTCTCAGCCGTACCTGTGAGGATCCATCCGTCATGTATCTGACCACAGTGCCCTGACTGTTGATGGCTCTGGAGGCCTCCATAGAATGGGACACGCTGCCACCCAGTGGGAAACTCTGCCTGACCAGCATGCCGTCCACCTGCCTGAGAGACGCTATAAACCACAGGTGTGTAGTGTCACTGTAACTGTACCCACAATGCTCAGCACAGAAAGCGGTACTCACCTGAAGACTCGTCACAGAGGAAGGTCAGCAAAAGGCCATTGGGGACAGACACGGCCAGGGACTGGAATGGAGACCGGTCTGGGGACCCGGAGGACTGCTGTGAGGACATTATCCCCAGCTGGTGGGAAAAGTGCCACATTATCGCAGTCTTTGCTGCATACCTTATCGAACCTAATGAGAGAGGTGCTGGTAATAAGCTCATGTACAGAGGTGTGACCATGTGAAAGGCTTCACAATGTCATTACTACCATGTTAAATGGTTCACTTTGTTATTATTGGCTGGACTGTGCTGCATATCACCTGAGGATAGTTGGTACTCACGGCTTCTTCTGTGGAGGAAGTCGGGCCAGCAGGGGGGGCTAGAGAACCGTTAGTACCCAGAGTCTGGCTAGGGAAGCTCTCTTTGAAATCTGTTTGAAAAAGGTGCCGATTACACTGAGGTGAACGTGAGATATAATGGAAACAGCCCTTTTCTCAGCTGATTCACGGTCTCTCTAACTACACCGCATTTTCCGGGTATTTTGTTACTTTACTGTCATATTTTGTCAGTTTAACTGATCTATCAAAATTAACACTAACTTTATATTTAATCACCCACCTCAATGGCATACTAAAGGCTTCTCTTACAACTCAGTTTAGCCAACCTTCACATTATAACAAATTTAAGTAATGCTATGCAAAGACTATAATGAACTTTAAATAACAATGCTATGCAGAGCCCAAAAACAACATGAAACTGCAATGCAATGCAGAGATTATGTCCTTATTTAGCATGTCGCCTGTCGCTATGCACCTACAGAACAAATCATCTACCACCCTTAGTTATTTATCACACGCATCATTAGAAAAAAAGGTTCGTCAACGGCAAACAAGCAACGATAATCTAACAAACCAAACAAAGCAAGGCGGATGAGGAGGTACGGGGAGTGACCTGGGCTCTCCCCGGAGCCTCCATGACTGCTGAAAGCAAGGCGGATGAGGAGGTACGGAGAGTGACCTGGGCTCTCCCCGGAGCCGCCATGACTGCTGAAAGCAAGGTGGATGAGGAGGTACAGGGAGTGACCTGGGCTCTGCCCGAAGCCGCCATGACTGCTGAAAGCAAGGCGGATGAGGAGGTACGGGGAGTGACCTGGGCTCTCCCCGGAGCCACCATGACTGCTGAAAACAAGGCGGATGAGGAGGTACGGGGAGTGACCTGGGCTCTCCCCGGAGCTGCCATGACTGCTGAAAGCAAGGCGGATGCCACCATCCAGAAGGGCAGAGAAGGACCCGAATCTGCTCACACTCTGCTTCCATCCATCATCTGACAGGACAGAGACATGAAGCACGTCACCGTACTAGTTTGAATAACCATAATAAGTTAATTAAGGGTTTTCTTCAACAATGAAGTCGCTGTTTAATAGACTCCCAAGACAATGTTTTTAGCTATTAACCAACACCAGGACAAAGTGGACCCCCCCAGGGCACCTGTCCTCCCCCCCGAAACGGCACTCTTCTCACTCCGCTGGGTGCTTCTCCGTGGTTCGGCAATGTGGGTGACAAAGTGATGATTGTTCTTTGTCACGCTCACCTGGACAAACATCGGACCTGAGACAGGGATAAGCCATCGGTTATATGCTGAAAAGCCAATCAACTCACCACCTCTGCTACGGTGTGGTCAGCCCAACCTCTAACAAAAGCAGTGGTCTCCACGGTACCCAGATACCGTATTGTGTCCTCTCCTCGCTCCCCACTTCGCTAAACATAAAGACCTTCAATGATTACAGGTGCTCATAAATATTCATTAACCGTGAGATAGCTTCTTGTATGGTTCTGATTCTAATCAGGGTTCTAATCGGAACCATGTGTCGCTTGGAAGGAGTGTTCATGTTTACTGTTTTTTTTTTTTAAGAAAAGAAAGTGTGGAATTACTACATTTTACCAGATCTGATTTTTCCCCTCCGTATTCTGCACAGACGTCTGTAAAATCTGAATTATCCTCACTAAATGAAACGCTCTTTGGTTTCATATCGACAGGCGCACTTGATATACTCCTTAGCCTGCCAAGAAGCCTCACTTCTTTTTTATATAAGGTCTACAGAAACATAAGAAAAAATAAAAGGCTCAATACTCTTTTTTCCCATTCCATTTACTATGCCAAACTGAGGGGAGAAACCCATAAAACTTTTAACAGACCTTCCAGTCGAAGGAAGAATCGATATCAGTCACAGCTAGGGCAGGGTTTCCCACGAGTGCAGGGAAAAATACATGTGTATTGATTAAAATGAGAGCCATATGACATGTATAAATGAATCCCATGCTTGCATGCTCTCTTTCTGGGGGCCTTAAGCGCATGTGGCAGACGAGAAGGCCGCCCAACCGGGCATCCCAGCCTCGGATACCGGGAGGCCTGGCCAGCCTAGCCGGGACACTTTGATCTGTGAGTTATGCTGAAAAGATGACTCTATTAATAACTTTCAAAAGCAACCAAAAAAAAGCATTCTTCTCATTTTACTTGAGAGCTCAGGTTCAGGGTCCTAGACAGAGGAAAACGCCATCCTGTTTCTGAAAGGCTGATTTATAGAGAGAAATGCCCAGCTCATCGATGCAAATGCAGCTGAGCACTGGATAATCAGCTCCAAATGAATGTCTGCAAGCATAAACCTGAGAGCAATTAAATAGCAGATTTTAAGATGCAATTTCTATAGGTACCTGCATGAGGTAGTGTGAGTACACATCTTATGTTGGAATGAGCATGTGAACGTGTTCAAGCACCAGTATCAGTGTGTGTATGTGCGTGTGTGCCATTCACATATGTGCACAAATAGGTTTCTGTATACATCTTTACATGTTACAATATGCATTCTCTCCACTCTGACATGCATGCATACCTTATACAAAACATGCAGTCCCCACTCTGACGTGCATGCATACCTTATACAAAACATGCAGTCCCCACTCTGACGTGCATGCTTACAGAACCTTATACAAAACACACGATCCCCACTCTGACGTGCATGCTTACAGAACCTTATACAAAACACACGATCCCCACTCTGACGTGCATGCTTACAGAA